>CM019070.1:111739001-112291718 GCA_009667805.1 Leptobrachium leishanense
CATTCGACTCACAGTGCCATGGCATCCTCTGCAATGGCGTCTGGGTGTCGTCTCGAAGATCTCATGAAAGCGGCTGACTGGTCTAGGGAATCTACCCTCTGGACCTTTTTATTTGAAACCTGTCTCGCATTGGTCTACTACCGTGCTGGATGGGCTTTAAATTTGCAAATATGAGCCTCCGAGTCATTGCATTAAAATTGTTGAATTTTCCTAGTTACTATGACGGAAAGTTCGAATTTTAATGAAGACTCGTAGCAAGTTTTTCCCGCCGCTCCCGCCCTATTGTTCCTGTGGGTGGGTGTTTTTCTCTGCCGGATTACGTTTTCTCGTGCCTGTTATTTTTTTCCATGGCTCATCATGATGTTTGTGTTTCCCCTCTCTTCACAGCCTACTAGTTGCCTTCTCCCCAGGATCCTGGAAGTCCTTCCTTTTGTTGTCTTCCTGTTGCTCAGTTGAGTTTTCTGTGCTTCAAGAAAGAGGACGATTTCCGGTTCTGATTGGTTTTATTGGGTGGGAAGGACAACTGGATTGGAGGGTATATGAAGGGAGGGGTTTAGACCTTTTCTTTACTGAACAGTTTTTTTCTGCTTTTTTGCTGCTGTTGTTAATAAAGCAAGAGAGAAATGCAAATACTCACCTCCGAGTCTTTATTAAAATTCGAACTTTCCGTCATAGTAACTAGGAAAATTCACAACAATTTTATATCCAGTACGACAGCTTTTCAAAGTTGAGTTGTTACCCCTGCCCTGATGGCTTTCAAACAGTGGCTGCTTAATGGCATACCTAAGCATTAGTTCAGTAAAACCTGGACTGAATCAGTTTTTTCCCCCTGTAGTATCCCTTTAATACAGTAAACCAATCTGGAGGGGGGGGGGGGGTCCAGTCTGACCCAGCCCGGAACATGAGCAGCCGTTTGCTTGGGATTGCTTCTGCATCCAGAGTGAGCAGTAGGAAGTTAGAGGAATCAGCACATGGAGGCTGCTGTCGCTTATTACATGCTTCCAATTTGCCCTGGAGTGCCTTGCTTGCTGACTTGCTGCCACAGTCAGCTGGTGGAGGGGACACGGGCAATGAGTTGGGATGGACATGAGGTGGTGGGTTTATATATGTCTGTGTGAATTTTTAGGTGTATGCAAGTCTCTTTATACAGTTTGTGTAGTATCATTGTGTGTGCACACGTTATATGCAGTGTGCACTCAGGCAAACAAGATAGTCGTACCTTTAGGCCAGTGTCAGACGAGTGATTTGAAGAGCGGAAGGAACGTCCGTGAGAGTGGACGTTCCTTCCACTCAACGCCCGTCTGACGCCCGTCTGGCCGCCTCACTGAGGGCAGTTAGTGCGCTCAGCGCTGCAAGGCTCAATCCTCCTATGGA
The DNA here is from genome assembly GCA_009667805.1 of Leptobrachium leishanense. Lineage (NCBI taxonomy): Eukaryota > Metazoa > Chordata > Amphibia > Anura > Megophryidae > Leptobrachium > Leptobrachium leishanense. The sequence goes on from CM019070.1 coordinate 111,740,376, forward strand.
GGATCGCGCTTTGCAGCTCCGTCAAAGAGCTAGTCCCCGCAATGACAGAGAGACATGCTACACGGACGCAGCACGGCTGCTGTTGCGCGTGCAATTCCTGCCCATGCAACAGCGTCTGGCTGGCCCTGTCACAATGCTGCGATGGATGCCGGATGCACCGTCGGTACGGATGTGCTCGTGTGACACTGGCCTAACTCCTCCATACACATGCTCACGTCCATACCATTCAGCCTTTCCATTTTTTTAAGAACTTTTTTTTTTAATTGTTTTTCATATCCTGATACTTGTCATTCGGGACAAATAGTCTGGACCACCACTTCAATTTGTAGAAAACGTAGATTTTTAAAAAATTTTTTATTTTAAATCCAAACCACTGACTGTGTATGTAGTCACAATATGCAACGTTCACGCTGGCACCAATTCCACTGGATGATAAAGGCTTACCACTAGTGAAGGTCACGTTTTACTACACTCATCAGTCATAGCATCTGACAATAGTAGGGCCTGACCAGGGTAGGCAGGCTTCCATCTGTCACAATTCTTTTTAGCAGCTACCAACCTATGTCTCCTAATAATGTCTTGTGGTCCACCCCTAACCGGTTTGCTTCGCTATGCTATATTGCTTATGAAGGCTACATATCCAATGTCCTTTTAATGTGGTTTTTGACCATTGCTTTTATGGATCAGTATTTACAGGAATAGATGCTTATTTATTTCTCTGCCTCTTAAAAGACAAACAGGGTTATTTAGAGAGAAGTGAAAACCAGGAGAATGAACAATCTAGACCAAATAGCCGATTTGGAAAGTGAGATAAATGCGACAATTTTTCTGGTCTGGCCATTTTGACCTAGAAATTTCACTTCCCCGGTCATCCTCCTAGTTTTCACCTCTCTGAATAACCCTGAAGTTATTTGTAATTATCCCTGTTCTATTGCAGGTTCTTCTGGGCTTGCGAGACACCAGTGATTTGCTGGTATCGGTAACCCTCCGTGGCCTGGCTGCTTTAGTGTGTCTGCTTGGACCAGAGGTGGTTGTTGGAGGAGGAAGAGTTAAGATTTTCAAAAGCACCGCACCAGGCTTTACAAAAACTACAGATATCACCCCAGAAGGTAAGACTAATTTCACCGAACTACAAATGAATGCCCGCACTTTGTTCGGTTCCACAACCCTATATATCTATTTTTTTTTTTAACAAACTTCTTTAATGGTTGGGGGGAAAACTCTATTCTAAAACTATGCTCGTTTACACTTATTTTTAATTATATAATTTGTCATACATTCAGGTGTTATCTATGCGTTGTAATTAGCGTTCGGAACTTGTAATCCTAACGATAGTTACTCTGTGCTTACATTTGCTGGCGAATTGACAGTGAAATACAGTGCAGTTCGCCACAGATCGCTGCAATTCGAAGACCTTCAGCGGCAGAGAAATTGTCCCATAGACGAATTGTTAGTCTGTTCACTGCACGGAAGACTCAGTGAAATGCCCTGATTTTCGGTGTTTCAGTTCGACAGGTTTAAAAGGCGAATCCCAACGGATTCAATCATTTTTTATTTTATTCAAATGTTTATTCTTTTCATTTACAGCAAAAAAACGTTTGGATTTTTTGGTGGGAAATTTTTGGGGTACTGTAGATACTCGAGTATACCGCTAGATTTTGGTGACAAAAATTTACCTTAAAATTGGAGGGGTCGCATTATATTCAAGACATCTGCATCGCGTTGAAACAAAAGCATTGCTCGGGATCCCAAATCTCCTGGAAGTTCCGGTAGTCTCGCTGAAGTGAATGCGGGCTCCCTGATGCTTGCAAACACTTCAGGAACTCTCGGATTTGGGAGAGGTGGGATCCATCACGGCCAGAGGGCACACTCGGTTTAAGCCAATCATTAACCTCGCTTGCCTCCGCCGGCCATCTAATCACTACTAAAGAAGACGGGTGGCCGGTGGCTTCATACTTCGTAACCACTGCAATCATTCTAGAGCAGAGCACCCTGGCCTGAGGGGGAGCCTGACTGTGTTAAGAGAACCTGGAAGGATTTTAATTATTTACCGGTACAGTAACATTTTGTTCCTCGCGTTATATTTGAGTCCTGAGTATCCTCTCATATAGTGAATCTCTATCCATCGCGTTATATTCGGGTCGCGCTATACTTGAGTATCTACAGTATTATGTATTTTTTGTAGGCAATTTTTTTTATTTTTTATACATAATTTTTAGGAGTTACCTTTTTGTATTCTAGAAACGGATTTTTTTTTTATTTAGGACCTTTTTTTTTATTATTTCCACACACATTTTCATGAATTTTTACTGTTTTAAGTTCCTTTTTATAAAGCATATCAGAGCTCTGCGTTCACCGAGCTGATTGTTAGATGTCTTCGAATGCTCCTGTTCGGTGGACATCGGGGACCCTGCGGTGATACTGAATTCACCGCTGGGTCGGTGAACTGGAATCACCGAAGGAGAAAACACCGAAGTCTCACTGAAATTTCGGTGCTTTCTGAATAACCCTCAGTGTGTTTTTTAGAATATAAAAATAAGACTATAAGTAGTCTTACTGTAAGACAAATGAAAGAAACATAGGGCAGAACTGCATATATAAAAGATACAGAAACCCCTGCTCTTATAACATGCTCACAGGATATTATTGCAATAAGGCCACATCAATCAATATACTCAGCCGCTGTAATTCGCCTTTAGACCTGTGGTATAGCTGGAAACCGCTAGTGACTCAGCTTTCAGAATCACTGAACACCATATAGGATGCAGGATACAACAAAAAGGCTGGACTAAATGAAAAGTATTAAAATCAAATTTAATAGGACATAAACGCCGACGCGTTTTGTTACATACAAGTAACTTTCTCAAGGCAAAAAGTCCAGGACTTTTCATGTTTTTTTCATTTGTCTTACAGTGAGACTCCTTATATTCTTATTTATGTATTATTGACTGATGAAGAGGAGCCATCCCTTAGGAGTCTTCACTAGCAAGCTACGTATTTACCTTTATTTGCTGTTTTTTCCATTAACCCTCACTGTTGTTTTTATACTGTCTTTTTTTAGAATTCAATGGTCTACCGGTAGATAACTCTTCAAAGTAATTTTTTTATTACTATTTGTTTACATTTCTGATATCTTTCCAATTGGGGCATTCAATTATTTGAAGACTGAAGAATTACTACTGTAAGCTTCTTTGGAGAGGGCACATTCTATGGCTTTGACTATATTGAAAACTATATTTTTTTCATCCACAGTTTAGTTTTCTGTCTGAAAATAAATTTGCTATGTGGAAATAAAATGTATTGGTTTAGTGAAACCGGCGTAAAAACCCTGCTACATGCTTGTTTTCCTACAAGCTGCCTAGTAAAAATATGCTTTCTTCTCAACTATTATTAAAGGGATATCTGGCAGGGGACAGAAAACTGATGGGGGTTTAACAAATTAACATTTTTGCACTCCCACCTCCTTTTTTTTCTTCTTTAAACCCTTCTAGCTTCCTTTAGAATCTCACCATAATCTTTTTCTGGTCTCCCTCTGATCCCAGCAGGACGTGACATGCTGCCAGCCACAACTTGTCACATGAAAGCAGGGTGCTGGAACTCCAGCCCACACAGTAGATGGGGGCTATGACCCCATTGGATAGGGCTGGGTGCCAAAGATCCTGAATCCCCGTTACCTGTGCTCAGAGCTTGCTGTGCTCAGTTTGTGGTTGCCACTAAGCCCCCTCAGAGGGGTGAGGGAGGACACATCACAATGACCACTTGGATAACATTGAGTGCAGTGGCATCACAAGGGTGGTGCGTCTCCCGCATCCAGGTGACACCACCCCTAGGGTGACACCCTAGAATTTTATTGTTTTTACAAAGTATTTTACCAGAAAGGATACATTGAGATTTCTCTCATTTTCAAGTTTATCCTAAGTAGGCAAGGCCTAGGCTGGCACTTTCCAGGGGGCGGTAAAAAAAGCCACCACTATGTGTCCAGCGCCCACAATACTCTTCGTCCGGTGGGGGTGAGTTGACTGGCGGAGGCTTGAGCCGATCGAACATCTCGCGCAGCCTGCTGTGTGGGTGCAAGCACTCGAGCAGGCTGCATGAGTGGCAGCCGCTCGTGCAGCTTGCTCGAGTGCTTGCACCCACACAGCAGGCTGTGTGTACGCGAGGTATTCCTATCTGCTCCGCCAGTCAGCATTGATCCCAGCTCCCACTAAGCTTTTTCTTCACGTTGATGCCACACTTTGCGTGCTTGGTGACGACGTCGGTCAGTCACTCGGGATCTGGGTAGGAGCAGAACAAGGCGAGCCATTCTGCCGCGTGGGACCCCCTCATCTCACGCCGCCTGGACTATCTCGGAGCGGGATAACCAGGCAGCAAGTTGTGTCTGTGTTTGTGTATGTATATGTGTGTACTACACTACCCAGTCACTGCCTTTACTATGCCACAAAGTTAATGTCTCTTCTACACCACTACTGCTGCACCACCCAGTCACAGTGCCACTACCAGGCACTGTCACCCTCCTGCACCTCAACCTCTGTACCACTGCGTGGGTGGCAGGCCATACACTGAGGCAGACTGTACATGCCGAGAGCTTACTGATCTCCGCATGTAAAGGCTGTTTGAGAGTGAGAGGACTCCCATCACTCTGAGGCAGCTGCTGCACGCCGGGAATGCTCATACACAGTGCACATTACTGTGAGTTGCTGTGCAACTCTGTGATACGCTGATACACGTCGCACATTACTGTATCAGAGAATCCACAGCAATAAAACTCCGTAATGTGTGTATGATCATATCAGAGCTCCACAGCCATAAACCTCACAGTAATGTGCGCTGTGTATGAGCATTCAGTGTTATATGGGAGTTCTGATCTATGAGTAAGAGTAGTTAAAAGAAACCGTAAATCTCAAGGGGATGGGGGGGGTGACACCATGAGTTACCACACCGGGTGACACCAACCCTAGTGACGCCACTGATCGAGTGTTCAGACTGTGTAGAACAATGGTTATCACACTTATTTGATCATACCACCGTTTTACTTTAAAAATAATACCTGCAATTGTTTCACTATTTTGCTATTGAAACACCTAAAAATATAGCAATAATAGATAAGAATATAACTTAAAGCTTCATTCAATAGGCGCCAAACTTGCCACCAAATTGCAGAAAACAATGAATTACCCCATACAGTTCAATTTCGCGGCAGTTTGTCTATTCAGAAAGCTGTCAATTCACCAAATAAGGTGTAGTTCGCTGCAGACCACCGCAATTAGGCGACCTTCGGCAGCTGTGAAATTGTCTCATAAAGAAGTAATGGTTAATCTATTCAGAGAATGCCGAAATGTCAGTGAAATGCCCTGATTCTGTTTCCGTTCGGTTTCAGGATTCAATGTAAAAAAAAAAATAACACCGTTTTATTATTTATTTTTTTTATTTTTTATTCATTCTGTAACAGACCTTTCATTTTCATGCATTTTTGTTTTGAACGCTATTTGAACAATAGCAGCCCCCCCCTCTTCCAGTTTGGCGGCATTCGGCAGTCTTCGGCGGCGCACATCGGGGACCCTGAGTGAATACTCAATTCATCGCAGGGTCGGCGAACTTGACTCGCTGAAGTGCACCGAACCAAAGAGCACTGAAATTTCGGTGCTCTTTGAATTACCACTTCAGCTTTTTCTGCTGATCTCCTTCCCCCTGAAGGACCTTTGCGCCTCACGCTTTGAGTACCTCTGTACTGTAGAGTATACCTTTTAAAGTGTGAAAATATGGACATATTTTACACGAACAACACATTTCAACCTACTGGAAGATTGCAAACAAATAAGTTAAAAAAATAGTTTTCATCACACTAGGTACTTACCGGAGTATAAAGAGTGGTTTAGTAAAGATACAAGAGACATTGAAATCTTCATTTTGACCCCTGAGACTTTTCTCGCTCTCTATAATGGCTCCCTTGAGAACGCCACCTCGCTGTGAGAGAAAATGTTTAGTCACTGCGGTGGCTGTTGCAACATCTAATGGATAGAGCATGAAGGTAGATTTAGAGCTGTCATTTAAAAAAAAAAAATATATATATATATATTCTCTATATCCACGATCTCTGCACTCAATTTTTAAGAAAGTTCATGCTCCGGTGCGGGGAAGCGGTCTCCACCATATACTCACAGCGGTAACCCGCAACACGGAATCTGAATAATAAGAAAAAAGTTCCTTTTTATTGATTCGACGTTTCAGTCCACTCAGGGACTTTCATCAGGACATCAGAATGACAAGTTTATATACACACCTCACAACTTTAGTTCAATCAGCAATCAATCACATGATCAATTTAGCAAGCCCAAGTAGTAACCATAGTGACCTGATAACAAGATCTCACTTTCCCCATCTCAAATACATTCTGCTCAACGTAGATTGCTGTAGAAATGCATAAATTCTAATCAAACATTGATTCAAATACTAACTCTTTACAAAATACTAATACAAAAAATGATTACTTTATTCATAAAAAATTAAAAATCATTACCCTTTACGGGGGGGGGGTGATCGAGCAAAATTACTGTCGAAAAGGGAAAAGTATTGGATCCATCACCTGGCTCCTAGGGGCTTAATCAGAAGAATGGGTTTACCTCTTTACCTACTCGATGACTGTGGATTGGGTGTCTCTTTTTCTAGTGTCTCCTGCCCTGCACGCTGAGGAGTCCGTGTTCTTTTAATGCTTTTTAATTTTTTTTTTAAAGAAAAATAAATAATATTTTTTATAAGAATTAGTATTTGTATCGATGTTTGATTTAGAATTTACGCATTTCTACAGCAATCTATGCTGAGCAGACTTTGATATGGGGAAAGTGAGATCTTGTCATCATGTCACTATGGTTACTACTTGGGCTTGCTAAATTGATCATGTGATTGCTTATTGAACTAAAGTTGTGAGGTGTGTATATAAGCTTGTCATTCTGATATGTGGACTGAAACGTTGAATCAATAAAAAGGAACTTTTTTTTCTTATTATTCAGTCTCCGTGTTGCGGGTTACCGTTGGGAGTGTGTATAAAAAGCGAAAATGGAGGCTTTTTATCTCTCACTTTTTGTCCTCCACCACAACAGTTGTAAGTACTGATTTGCCCTACGGGTCCAAGCATCCACTGCAACTGGTCATGCCTAGCTCCTAGCTGATGAGGGTCCAATAAACCCGAAACAGCGCTGTCCTAGGAGTGGCTTTGACCAGTTGCATAAACCTGATCTCTGCTAAAAAGAAGCCATAGTATGGCATGGCATTGATTTAAGGGTTCTGTGTAAAACAGACACAGGATGCAATTAAAGTGAGACCGGTCATTTGCATATCCTACCCAGAGTTCCTTGCTGCATATGGGGAATGCAGCACAGGGGCTCTGGGATGCAGTTCTTTGAATTGCTGTGATGTGCAGGTGGCTTCTGCAATAATAAAAATATATATATATTTATTTATTAGTGGTTAGTTAAAGAGCTCCAACATTTGCTGCAGTTGAAAACACTGGCGAAGATCGCTGTTTTTGAAAAGGAGCCAAATGCCAACATTTCACAAGAGGACTCCAAACAGTGGTAAGGATGAATTTCAACAGTGTTTACTAATTTCAGTTATACAGATGGTGGTTATGAAAATACAGACGTTCTGCACTCACCACATCAGCTGTACAGGCTTCAAGGCTCGATTTATATATTTTTTTTCTTCCTCTTTTCTCCCCCCACGGAGGATCGCGTTTTGCAGCCCCGTGCTACAGTGTGTGACCGGCCCAGTCGAAGTGTCACAACGCTGCAACGGCTGCCAGGAGACACGTCAGTACGGGTGCATTTAGTGCGCTCGTCTGACCCCGGCCTAAAGAGGACCTCCATGGTAGTATTTTCCCTTTTTTAAATGTGTCATGTGCAACATAAATACTGCATAAGATCAGGGAAGTTGGTGTTTTCAACCTGCCAAAAGTGCGATCCAGGTTCATTGATGTCATTATCGTATCCGTCCTTTTCTGACTCACATCATGGCAGGTTACCACTCTAAATCCAGAGGCTGAGGGCGAGTTTCAATAGATTATCCTAATTTCTTCTGCACCTGCAACTACAGAAGAGTTTTTTTACTGTACATACTCCTTAATTACCACTTTTTTAGAATGCGCAGAACCTTCTCCGTTCTCCGTGTTTATGTATATAAATTTAGTTATGTGCGAGATGAGTGATCAGTTCTTTTAACAATGATAAACCAAGTGAGGTGGCAGTGGGTTCATATTCAAGGTAAGCATAAAATATATCCTTAAAAAAAAAAACACTTTTCTCCAGTTGGCTTGATCATTTAAAATACAAAGATTCCAGAATATGTTGATAAATAGCAGGTTTAAATGCTGAAAGTAATGAGTTCATTGAGGATCGCAGAAAATGCTTAGAAGTCTGAATCGAAGTAAGTAATGTATGAACAAAACATAAATGAACAGGTAGTAACCACCTCCCTATATGGGTTCAGCCCCTAGAATAGTCAAAACACAAGCATCGATTCCAATCCTAGACATGGAACATAGGGCAATGCACCACACTCCTCTATTAACAAGTGTGAAGAAAACATGGTGATTTGTTTAAACTGTATTGGTATGCACTTGAAATACAAAAATAAACACTGTAAACAGAAACAAATTTACATAATTGGTGCAGAAAACAAGCCAAACAGAAATAGGTAAATGAAAACACTATTACAATCAACCTACACTTGCTATGATCTGTGCTATAGGTGGCTAAAATTGCTAATGTGTAATAAATATTACTATTTTTATTTTATATTTTTATATATATATATATATATATATTAATGTCAATTGATGTGTGTTTTAAAGACACAACTACCTAAGACCGATACTTGGCAATTCTTAATTTAATGGATAATATGTATCGGTCAATCCCTGTTTGCTGCTTCATTACCACATCAAGCGAGGGCAGAATACAGGGAGCGTTTTGGGGTCACTACTGTACAGCGATAAGATTTAGGTGGTTATAATGACTGAAAATCCCTGTGCCGTACAGATACAGGGTGTTACTGTAATTTCCATGTGCAGGTGTTATGCTACATACAGATATTTTTATGTTCGGTTAGTATTTTTTGAAATCTGCATTGCTAATAATCTCGTTATGATCCCTACAAAGCACAGAAGCAGGAGATCTGACCATTTGTATTAGCTTTATCACATTTACTGTATTTGACACAAGGGTCATCTCTGCCTGGATGCTGATAATACAAACGTTGTGTGAAATCATGCAAGATAAACAACATCTGCAGTTTAGACCCTTTTATACCCAGCAATATTTCTGTAAAGGATCAATGAATACATAAAAAATAAGGGGCGATAACTGCAGGAGTTGTTACACATAACGTCTCCTGTAGTTATTTTATCGAAGGGAATCGCTATTCCATTCTTGCTGCAAACTGAGCTTGTGACTCAAATATATTGTTTCCTTCCGTAAGGTTACTGTACATTAACATCTCCTATACTTGTTACAGGAGCTGTTAATATTCACCTCCACGTGGAAGTGCTAGTTATTCCAATGTATCCTGAGCTTCCACCAGGGAAATGTTATTTCACTCTGAAACTGGTGTTAAACGGTTATGCAAATGCAAAATTACTTAACACGATTATTAAATCCCATCCTCCCCTCTCACCCCCCCCCCCCCTCAGTGGAGCGGGCAGTGCAATCCAAAGATTGCTCTCATTACAAGCAGAGTGAGACTGTGGAACAAATGGTTCCTAGTCTCTCCACGATTCATCCGCTTCACTGCTCAATGATGCGAGTGCAAGTTCACGCAGAGCTCATGGCCTTGACGCGCAAGGATCCATGGAGTCCTATGTTTCTGTATGGTGTACGGCTTGAAGGAGAAAAGTTACCAGGAAAGGCTTAATGATCTTAACATGTACAGCTTGGAAAAAAGACGAGACAGAGGAGATATGATAGAAACATTTAAATACGTAAAGGGAATCCACAAGGTAGAGGAAGGGAGTATATTTAAAAGGAAACAAAGTAGCAAAACAAGATGACATAGTCTTAGATTAGAGGGGCAAAGGTTTAAAAGTAACATCAGAAAGCATTATTTTACTGAGAGGGTGGTGGATACATGGAACAGTCTTCCAGTTGAAGTGGTAGAGGCCAAAACAGTAATTGAATTTAAGCAAGCATGGGATAGGCATAAGGCTATCCTAAACAATAGATAAATCCAGGTAAAGTATCCATGTAATTGGGCAGACTAGATGGGACGAAAGGTTCTTATCTGCCGACATTTTTCTATGTTTCCTATGGACTCCACAAGCCAATAATCGTGGCAGCACACTGCACTGCTGTTGGTATCTGGCAACCTTGAGTTTCATTCCGGGGCTAGGGGCTAAAGCGCCTACTTTGGAATACGGATGGTAAAACTGAGACGGTAAGGAGAATGTGCAGGCGCAGATTTTCCGGCTTACAATCTCCATTTTATCGTCAACTATGGAATAGGGCCTGAGACAATTTACATTCGTTTGATCTTTTAACAAATTCCCTGTCCCTTGTTACCTTCGCATCTTGTGTTTAAAATGTATATTTTTATGAACACAACTACTAGGTAGTACATGGGTTAATCGTGACTATAAGCACATTAAACATTTTATGATCTCTTGAAAAGGCAATGTTGGTAGATCTTTAAGATTTGTTACAGACTAGCAGCCTTTTTTGGGGGGAGCAGCACTAAATCGAATCTTGGATTTTTCTTTGAAGGTATTCCTTGTACACCCGTGCATTCTCCTCCAGACTGGATCTAAGTAAATGAAAACTGGGAAAAATAATATGCGAATGGCACTGTATAATTGTGATATTTCAGGATGAATAGAACATCTTACATCTCAACGCTAACCTCTCATTATCAAGATTGCATTCCTCTGCTGTTCTCCATTGCTTGCTGGATATTACAGTTTCAAGAATTGATACCATGGCATCGTCCAGGTTTTCTAGCTGCACAGCTCAATAATTGCACATCATATCTTAATAAAGCTGTGGCTAGGGATTTTTATTAAAATAAATCTGACTTCCTTGCTCTTTACACGATCTTTCTTCAGTCTCCTACTTTATCGAAGCGCTTCCGAATTCTGTTTCTCTTTGGACATGACATCATGCATTTCTTGGACATGGATGACATGCAATTCCGATTTACAAAAAACAAAAACTTGGTATTTTATCATCATCCTACAAAAAGGACTAGGCTTGTCTTCATTCTGCTAAGTGCAACGTTTCTACATTATCTTGACTTTTAGTGTTGGATCTTTCGATTCTTCAATGTGGTAGAAGTGTATTTTTGATATGACTGTACCATTAGAGTTTGGCATAGATCTTTTATGGCCTTTTTATTCAATTTTTGTTGGATGTTGCTTTGTAAACCCTTTGTATTTATTTTGTGAGCTTGATGTATATACTAAGACTAGCTCTAGGACTACGACTATTTATGAAAAACATTGTAACATCATTCACATAAAGATACCATTTTTTGTTGTAATAAAAATGCAAATACTGCTTTTCTGAGGCTGTTTTCTCAAGCATAAGGTTTAAATGTCATATTTATACATTCTTCCAATTCTATAGTAAAAATTTATATATGTTCATTTAAATTACTGATAACTTAAATGTCATAGTTTGTATCCGTTTTCTGGATGTTTTATTAAAAAGAAAATTCTAAAACTGCCTTTGTTCTAGAATATTATCTTTTGACAGGCAGTTGCCATGTCGCTATCCTTTTCTTTTTTTAAGTGAACCAGTCATTCACTAACTAGACTTTTGAGATTCAGTCTATAGATAATGCTAGTGTGTGTGTGATCTCCTGTTTTCTTGCAGGTCCTTCCAAAGAAAAAAGTAGTACCAGTGGTCAGTGCAAGTAGCAAATAAATAAAGAGCATATACAAATGAAGAGGATTGGCTGCACTCGTTTAAAACTAAAACAATAAACTTTAATTTATGCCGTATAAAAATGAAACGTTGATTTCATTTTTATATGGCATGAACTAAAGTTGGTTTCATTTTTAAACGCGTTCAGTCAATCCTCTTCATTTGTGTATATGTTATATACTGATTTAAGTTGTGGAGGCAAAAAATGAGATTAAAAGCCTCCACACAGGTAATAATAAAGTTTATTAACGCAGTACTCTTTTACACATCCCAGCAATTCCGTTCTCTGAATTGCTGGGATGTGTAAATGACTTCTGCAATAAGTGTGTGTGTTCCCCACCTGTTCATAAGACCTCAGGCTTGCAAACTGCCCCTCTCTGCAGAACATTACCTGTAAGAGTTCCTTCCCATTCTTCCATCAGCTTTTCCTTTGGTCAGCAAGAGCAGCAGTCAGATCAGGCTGATTCTCACGATAAAAGATGGAAGCCCCTTTATTTTCATTAAAGTAATTTATAGATCAATGATCTCAATATACATTCAGGGTTATTCAAAGAGATCCAAATTGTGGCCGAAAGGTAACCGAACAGTGAAATTCAGCGTACGGTTACCTTTCCTGGCCAATCGGCTATTCAGAGAGCAGGCAGTTCGCCAAATCCTGGCGAATTGCCTGCACATACGGTGCCTGTTCGGTGCCTGTCCGAGGGAAGTGAAAACCCCATAGTGAAGCAATGCTTTGTCTATTCAGAGAACAAAAACCAGCAGTGAAAAGTTGGTTTAATTCGACAGGTTTATTCAGGCGAATCCCATAGGCTTCAATGTTAAAAATATTCCTGTTTTAAGTTAATATCTAATAAACCATTGATTATAATATTCTGCAGTAAAAAGTCTCTTTATATATTTTTTTGGAGATCTTTTAGGCATTTTTCGGGATTTTGTTGTGAAAAAAATTTATTTTGTAATTATTTTTGTAAAAGACTTTATATATTGTAACACATCATTTTTTTTTTTTTTTTAAGTACCTTTTTTATTAGACACATTTTTATCAATTTTTAGCTCCTAAGTGCGTGTACTGGCCTGCCTCCTGACATCCGTCACAGGGTTGTGACGTTTCCATAGTAGGATTGAGTGCACTAACTGCGCTCAGCGAAATGGCCACACAGGCGTTGTCAGAGTGGACGGAACATCCACTTTCACAGACGTTCCGCCCGCTCTCAAGTGCACTCGTGTGGCACCAGCCTTAGAGTACAAGACTTTGGGGGGGGGGGTTAGTTCAGAGGGATTTGCTGATTTGGTCATCGTCCAAGATATTTTCTGTCCAATTTTGGCATATTACTTGAAATAAATTTGTGGTTATTATTGGCTTGATTTTCATCTCCGCTTAAGTCTAACATTAATACAATTATACAAAAACAACAATTTAAAACCTTTTTATGGTAAAAATTCATGTTTGTTTTCAGTTTTCGGCCAAGCTCATCTTGAATTTTCGGTCCCAAATTTTCATTTCGGTGCACCACTAGTTTGAATTTATTTTTGCCTGCCTCTCTTCTAATTTTTCCTAGCTTCAGGGTATTTTAGTTAGTGGGAAACGGGTATAGGCGTTCAGCTGGTAGCTTGATAAAGTATGTGACTCAGGTTTTTGAGGTTTGGATAGTTAATTTAGTCAAGAGTCAAAATTATTTGTATAGAAGTCTGGATACAATTTCATGGCTAAATGAATTTTTGCTGATCGTGTTTACAAATGCTTTAGTATGTACAATACCTGGCTTTCATGAATTCTAAAGAGAATTTAGCGGAATTGCTGCTAATTCCATTTGAGATAGAATGTAGGTTTTTTCTTAGAATAGATAAATTTTGGATTTTTTAAAAGCAAGTTCTCCAGCGATAAGGGTGATTACAAAATGCGAGTACATCACAAAGTCAAAGTTGAATCGTCATGGCGATTTGGATTTGTTTTTTTAAGAGTTATAGGGTACGTCCTGTTGTCTTTGGAAAGCTCATCATTTTTTTGGTTTGTGTGTTCTCCTAAGCCCCGCCTTAATATTGAAAATTGGTCCCACTTACATTTTTAGTGTCTCTTTACAAAACCTTTGGAGAGAAAAAAGGTTACCTTGCTACAGAGTGTTGCAAATGTTATAGTAATAGAGAATATGTATATATTTCTCTAAAACATTTTCCTTGGCAAGGATAGAAGAAACATCCAGTAATGTATGTTTATCTCTTCTAGCTATTTCTGCGTCAGATTTTACCTTCTATTGTTAATTTTGTTTTATTGTATCAAGGATATAGCACAACCTGCATTTCTGAAACACAGGGTGATTCATAGAGACCCAAACCTTTTGTTACAGATCTTAAACGAATTAATGGAAAAAAATAATAATTTGAGAACGCATTTTACCAGGAAGGATACATTAAGATTACTCTCATTTTCAATTATGTCCTGGGTAGAGAGTATGTACCATTGGGTGTCTTGCCCAAGGACACTTACTGGAGAGGTGCTCTTCGAACCTGTGTCCCCACAGTCTCCACGGTTATAGAGCAGTGATGTTACCTGCTCTATAATTGGAGTGTCAGGAAATATACCTCCTCTTAAGTTGACCACATTCCATCACAAACTGCTTGAGGTGGCTGCTGTTTTCTGTTAGGCACATGTCAACATGGCTCTGTATAGTATTGCTAACACCTCTCAATATCAGTAGCATCAATGTTTTGGCATCAGTTGTGCTGGGTTTGTTGCAATACACATATTTAGCCCCACAAAAAGACCAGGCTGGTAAGATCAGGAGGCCTGAATTGCCCCAGATTCTTGGAAATGAAACGGTTCACAAAAAACCTTTTGGACTGTCACCAGTGATCTGTGGCACGTAGTGCGATCTTTTTTTAACCTCCCTGGTGGTGTTCCCGAGTGTGTCTCGGGGTTAAATTTCACCGCTGAGAGCGGTAACCCCGAGACACACTTCGGCTGTATACATCACCTCTCCGTGCGCTCCCTCGATGATCTCTGCAGTCTCCTCCGGCGATTGCGGCGTTTTACTTCCTGGATTCCTTCTCGCGAGGAACAAACCAGGAAGTAATGAGGTCGCCGGAGGAGGCAGCTGTGGACTTCGAGGGAGCGCAGGGAGAGGTGATGTATCCAGCGGCATCCCGAGTGTTACTCGGGGTTACCTCTTCCAACATAGGAATTTAAACCCGAGCCACACTTGGGATGCCGCGGGGGGGGGGCCGTTTTTAGCAAGGAATTTTCTAAATAAATAGACTGCCAGGGAGGTTAAGTGACCCTGTATCCATTCCAAAGAGTAAGCTATCTTGTTCTGTGGAAGTGCTATTCTCGTGGCTGTGATGCTTCCTAATGGTGGCTCCCAGCAATCTGTGATGGCATGTGCTCAACATAAAATAAACACCTCATTTCCTTTCATTCGGTTTATGATCCATAACGGAAAACTTTAGTTTCGCACCTATATGAATCATCCTATATAACAATGGTTTGGCAAACTGTATTTGACATGGAATGAGTTTGCTTCCTGTCTCTTATCCCAATCTTTTTACTGTAGTCTTGAGTTTGACAGGGAACTGTTTGAATTTCAGTCTTTTAGCCCAGGTTCTTCTCTCCCCTTACCACTTATAATCTATATATGTATATCTCGTGTACTGCCCCAGCTGCTTCCACATATGTAATATACTAAATTTTGAAGGACTATTATAGATATTACAACTAGCATCCCACGTGTTTAACAAACCCTCTGTACAAATATTGCATAGGAGAAAAAAAATAAACCTCCAAAGATACAGTGTTGAGCTGTTTTGCTCCTATAAAAAAAACAATCAAATGCTAGGATTTGAAAAATGCAATGGGTTTTTTATTTATTATAATTTTCTTTTAGTGGTTGGCACCAATAACCTAGTGACTGCTGCATTTGGGAGAGATTTTTCTTAAATTGATGCATTTTATTTGTATATGTGTCAATCTTTTTATAAATTTGTCATTGTGTGCTTTTCAATACAATTTTACAAGTTTGGTATCCCTTATCCAAAATTCATTGACCTTCCAACTGGAAAAATCTCATACCTGACCATATGTGGATAGGGGACAAAAGTATTAAGCTATGTGTATCAGGTGTAATATGAAACATAAATGTACTGGCTGGGCGGAGTAGAGGTAACATCACTGCTCTATAACCGTGGGGACATGGGTTCGGATTCCAGGAAGAGAACCTCTCCAGTGTCCTTGGGCAAGACACCTACATACTCGCCACCCAGGGCATACTTGAAAACGAGAGAAATCTCAATGAATTGTTCCTGGTAACATAATTTCTCAAAAAGAAAAGAATTTCTTGCTTAGACATAGGTCGCATCCCGAAGATATTTCAATGTTGTATGCAAATATTTCCGAATTCAAAATCCCAAACTCTGGTCTCAAGCATTTCAGATCAGGGATACTTAACCACAGTGTAGTTTTGTTTTAATCTTGTAACTCTGATTTACTGTAACCAAGGTGTGTATATTCATCACAGGTTCTCCTGTGCACTTATCTGATAATTATCGGATGCTTTTGAATCAAGAAACAAAGAGCAGTTTGTCCACAGTGCTGGAAAAAAGTAATCTATCAGGAAACAAGCTGATTAATCAAAACATTTTGTTTAACAAAGATCTGCAAGTAAAGGAACCTTTCAAGGAAACGAGGGATAATATTTCTACTCAAAGTAAGTTTCCTTCCTTTGTTTTGGCTTCATAATTCTTGGCAATAGATCTTAACATTTAGATCTCCACTTTTTGGCCTACTGCTGGAATATATTTCCCAGATTTCTTGGATATCGGGTTATTTTTAGCCTTGACAAGTATGGAACAGTCTCGGTCACCCTCTAACCTTAGTGACTAGTATGGCAGAATGTGTTGGCGTTTCATAACCATCAGATGCGTTCACTCTAAAGAAAGTGGGGTCTATTGACACAAAAGTTTCCAGAATGAAAATGGGATTTTAAGATTTACAGAAAATGTGGGTATATTTTATAGTGCGCAGATTCCTCAGCACCGTGCAATATACATTTGTTACAGACTTGACATTTAACAATGTTTGCAGTACAAGGAGCTTACACCCCTTGGAATGCTGTTGAGCATCTCCCACACCACAAGGAGAGATGTGCAAACATACTGTACTCATCATGACCACTCCATTTAATTTAAAGGGACATTAGCACCAAAACATTTAATGTTCTTATTTTGTTTATTTTATGTTGCTGATATCTTAAATGTAATTTGTTTTTCTCATGTTTGATTTGGTAAGAAAGCCATGTACTCTGAGTTACTGGGTGCAGCTCTTTTGTGATATTATGTGTTGTAAACTGCCCTCCCCCAGGATATTTAGAGCACTTGTTCCTCACTGTGTGGCATTGAGCATATAATGGACTCTATCGGTCAGAAGTCCAAAAAACCGACCTATTGGCTAGCATTGTGGGAAATGCAAGTAAAGAACATCATCATGGGGTAGATTATCCCACTATCAAATCTCATCCAGCTGCCACCTCATATCTCGGATAGTGTAGACCAGTGTTTCTCAACTCCGGTCCTCAAGTGCCCCTAACAGGCCAGGCTTGCCTGATTTATGAAGTCTAGCTCATGTGATATGATTTCCTGCTCAGTGATGCAGGATTTAGTCTGCACTTCCCCAAGGTAATCCCTAAAATCTGGCCAGTTAGGGGGACTTGGGGACCGGAATTGAGAGACCCTAGTGTAGACAACACAATAGACCCCCTGCAACCTTGCCTGAACATTCCCTCCACCACCTGATTGACTCTTCAGTACTGTCTTACACTATACCACAGCGGTAAAGTTTTCACAGATTTTGGTAAATGTTGCATCATGAGAAAAATCCATAAAATGGAAACAGGAGATAAAAATCTAACTTCATTTTTCCTTTTTACATGCAATTACTTCCAACAGAAAAAAATCTGCACGTGTTTTACAATGTATTTTTGTTTTCACAAGTAATCTAGTTACAACTTATGTTGGTGGTAGTGTCCCTTTAAAAGGTCATGGTGCCGAGTGTGTCTCCTATAAGGATAACTTAATAGTAGGGATGCACCGATACTTTTTAAAAGTACTCACCGATGCCGAGTACCGATACTTTTAATGTCATGTGACGCTTTCCAATAAGAACAGACCATATAAAAATGCCCCCAGCTCACATGTATATATCCCCCAGCTCATGGATATGCCCCCAGCTCATGGATACTGCCCCCAGCTCACACATGGATATGCCCAAACTCACACATGGATTTGCCCCAGCTCACTCATGGATATTGCCCCCAGCTCACACATGGATATTGCCCCCAGCTCACACATGCTTTTGCCCCAGCTCATGGATATGCCCCAGCTCACACATGGATTTGCCCCAGCTCACACATGGATTTGCCCCAGCTCACACATGGATTTGCCCCAGCTCATGGATTTGCCCCAGCTCACACATGGATATGCCCCAGCTCACACATGGATATGCCCCAGCTCACACATGGATATGCCCCCCAGCTCATGGATATGCCCCCCAGCTCACACATGGATTTGCCCCAGCTCACGGATCCCCCCCCCTCGCGTTCATACTTACCTTCCTGGGCGACGCCGGGAAAGTATTCACGCGCGCTCGTTGGAAGGCCCCCAGCCGCGACCACGTGGGACCATGTGATCGCAGCTGGGGTCCTTCCAACGAGTGCACGTGGGGAAACTTTCCCGGCGTCGCCCAGGAAGGTAAGTATCATCGCGGAGAGCTCCAGGTGCCTGTCCAAATGCTCTATCGGCATTCGGACAGGCCCTGCAGCTGCTCACTGTGTTTATACTTCCCTTCCTGGGCGACGCCGGGAAAGTTTCTGCGCGTGCGCTCGTTGGAAGGACCCCAGCCGCGATCACATGGTCCCACGTGGTCGCGGCTGGGGTCCTTCCAACGAGCGCGCGTGCAGAGACTTTCCCGGCGTCGCCCAGGAAGGGAAGTATAAACACAGTGAGGAGAGTAGCTGCAGGGCCTGTCCGAATGCCGATAGAGCATTCGGACAGCCGCCCCAGCCCCTCTGATGCCGGCAAGCCGGCTCAATGCCGGCTTCCGGTATCGAGAAAAATATCGGGGGGTACTGCACGAGTACCAAGTACTCCTGCAGTACCCAGTATCGGCCCCGATACCGATACTAGTATCGGTATCGGTGTAACCCTACTTAATAGAATTGTAACTGTAGAGTAGGCGGCCCCTTGTATAGTGACTTGTGAATGCTCATTTTTGTGAATAATGTGTGTAGAAAGTGTAATCATGTAACTCTAAATCTACTTAAACCTGCCAGGGATTTTTGTACAAACTGAAGGAAACGTCCAGTTTTGTCATGTGGTTTGTAATTTTACTATAAAGTGTTTTCAACTTTCCTACATACTGCTTTTCCAGAAGATTTGCAGCCGGCCCCAACCCAGGTTCCATTATTGTACCCGTTCCTCATTGTGCAGCTCATGTAGCCGGCAGTGGCGACTCGCGGACCCCCGCTGATCCTCTCCGCTCACTCCTTTTTTATTTTAATCCTAGAATTTAAATATGCACAAAAAACGGTTTCGCCTCTGACCCCTCCTGGGCGTCTGCACAATTCAGCCCACTTCATGTATAAAAGGTAACCGAAAAAAAGTTGTCGTTTGCGCTTATTCCCATAGCTTCATGCAAAACAAAACCCTACAGAGGTTCTAGTTTACTTGAATGGCCATTGAAGTGTTAAGCCTACCTGCCACGTCAAGACACCTCTTTCAAGGTGGGTCCTAACCTAATGTAATAAAATAATTGCCTACCAGAAACTGTATGTCCTCCTACTGTTTCTCAGCCAAGAGGCAAAAAAAAAAAAAGCGGATGGGTTCATTTTATACCCTCATCAAGACGTATCCACTTTATGATTGGAAAAGAAAACACTGAAAGAAAGGCATCAAAAAACAACCTTGCTGGGAATACAACAAAATCTGCACAAATCTGCACTAAAAAATCAGTTTCTTTCTCTGATCCCTCCTGGGCGGCTGCACAAACCTGAAGTATCCAGCCCACTTAATGTATAAACCATAACAAGAGAAAAAGGTAGTAATTTGCGCTTATTCCCATAGCTCCATGCAAAACAAAACACCACAGAAGTTTTAATTTACTTGAATGGCCATTCAAAAGGTTTAAGTAGATTTAGAGTTACAGGATTACACTTTGTACACATATTATTCTCAAAAATGAGCATTTTATTGCTGAGATCATTGCTGCCTGATATCGGCTTCGGGGGGAACTAAAAACCTGCACTTGGTGACTGAATTGAAACTCCCTTGCACAACCCCCTTCACCCTAGTTATCCTGGTAGACGGCATCCTTTAACAAACTGCTTGACAAATGTGGATGTGCTGGATTACAACAGCCAGGAATCAAGTCTCTAGGATTGCTGGAAGCCCTGTACAGTACAGATAACGAGGTTATTCACGGTTTCAGTTTAACTTCATTAATTTTAGTCAAGTCTCTATCCAGAGAAATGCTGCCGAAGTTGACTGTTACAATAAAGTCCTTTTTCCGCCATTGTTTCTTTGTAGCCTAGGTAGCAGAGTTTAGTGCAACAATTAGATCAGCAGCTCACATGTCTCATGAAAGATGTAGTTCAAACACAACTGGCAGGTCAAGACGGCTGACCCATCTAATAGCAAAACAGATTCTTACAGTAAATCTTGAGTATTTTTCCTACACTAAGATACCAATTAAGAAAATAATTGGACAGGTGCTGTCAGCAGCATCTGCACAATTATTTAACAGGATGAAGAGAATGGGTATTTGTTCAGTAGAGTCCCTCGTTACATGTTAACTATGTACCCTGTGTGTAAAATTAACATTCTATATATTATTGCCATAGAGTGGAGATTGTATCAAGTTATGAAGTCATACTGTAAAGGTGTTCCCTATTTTTGAATGTATTCACATTTTTCTTTTGTTTTAGGGCTGAAACAATTGATAATGAAAATGTTTGTCAGCTATTCTCATTTTTAGATTAATCTGCTGACTGATTATTCGGGCTGTGTACAGCACACTGTTTAGAGTCAGATTGAATTAAACATTCATAACTTCAGACACTACTTCAAAGCTGATTGGAGAAGATGTGCCGCTGCTTTACTCTGTATGATATAGTTCTAGGGTCATGACAGACATAACTAGTTTGTTTTAATTTCTTTTGCAAGAGTTTCAGAACTAGAGCACAAACCCTGGGGTACTGCTACTGGGTGGAGGAGTTGTACCACTGGTGTTTTATCCATACTTGGGGCAGGAGTCTTGTGCCACCACCCCACACTCCCTCTCTCTGGTCCAGAGCTGTCATTTCTCCTTTTGGTCCAGCACTGTTCTCCAACCTCCCTCCCAGACTCAATCAGGTCACTTACCCAAACTCACTCCATCTTCTGGGTCCTACCCCTCTGTTGTGGTCAAGCTGCGTGGAGTGCCTCCCTCTACTCACCCTGCTTTGCATGTTGACATCATCGTGTCTATCCAAGCATTTGTTTGGGGAGAAAGACATGGGCTTGAGCTACACAGGAAGCATCAATTTATCACTACGAATAGGTGCTTATGTACCTTATGTGCGGAAACAATGCAAGTTGGGTGATTTGTACATTTGTACATATGAACATTGCGTACACTTAGCAAATTGCATAATAAAAAAAAAAGGGGGTTGATTTTTTTTTTTTTTTTTACCTTGAGTGTTCCTTTTTAAGTTCAAACTTTCCGGACATCCTGGAGAGATCTTTGGATGATGTGTCGTTTAGACACTGATATGTGCATATTTATATGCCCTTTGTGAGTGCATTTTAGTAACGTATGTTTTTAATTTTTGTATGGTGTGCACTATTGTATGGTTCATTATGTTTTCAGATAGATCTATTCCACGTTTATAAAATTTTTTATACTTTAAGTAAATAAAAAATGTAGTTATATTTTTCCTGATTAATCGATTAATCTGAAAAATTATCGACCACTAATCTATTTTGAAAATAATTGTCACTTGCAGCCCTAGTTTGTTTAGAATTTAAATTTAATCTGATACGTTTTGGAACAGGTTTTTAAATAGTCGCTACAGGTTTTATATATTTTTTTTATCTCTCTAGTCTTCATTTGTACAAAACATAAATATGCTTATTTATTTCCTCATCAGGTGAGATCTTGTCTCTTGCACCACCTGTGAATGGTATAACACCGTTTCAGAGCACCCTCGCCAATTGCAATAATCATGGCAATAAATCTACAGAAGACTGGCCCGATTGGAATGAACCTGACATGGGTGGCAGTGAGAAGCACATGCAGTTACCTGTAAAGTCAACAAACCCTGAGATTCAAAAGTATGTGAACACGGAGCCATGGGATGATTTTGGGTCATCCAATGAAGTGACCGAAAGAGAAGCTACTAATAATTTAAATATTGCACATTTGGATACAGATAATCCCAGTACTTCTCATTTTAACTCTCTTTCTGGTTTGGATGTAAAATTAAATAGCAAGGTGAATAACACTCAAAAAACAATTAAAGAAACCAATAAGCTCAGTTTATTATCTCGCAAAGCTCCACATGAAAAGGCCCCAGAGAAGAAATTGGTCTCTGGGTTTGGACTTGGAGAAGAATTCACGATAAAAGTTACAAAGAAAAGCAGAGACCCAGAACTGGACTGGTTTGCTGATATGACTCCAGAAATAAAGTCCTCTTCTGTTCTCTTTAATGTGTCTAAATTTGGCGCAGAGACTGTTCCTGAAGATCGTGAGAAAATATCAAGTGAATTTCCCAATATGGATTTACCCAATTCAAACACACCTGGCTTTTCGTCAAAGTTTGCTGCAGCAGAGGTCACAGAGGTGGGTGACACCGATTCTAGAATATATTTAATCATGCAAGAATAAAGTGGGCAGGTGATTACGGAATAACTGCTACTTGGGACTAGTATTGTCTTTGAGAATGAGGCCCTGTCATTTGATCATAATAAAACCTAGTCATGTTATACATGAGGTGCTTCCCATACTCTGGGGATGTGGACATATTAAGTGCTAAATATAGGCTGTTTTAGCAGCAATTGTAATCCGTGCATGTATTGTTTCCAAAAAGGGGTTATTCATGAAGCCCCGAACTTGCCATCGAAGTGCACCGAACAGTGAATTTCACTGTACGGTGCAATTTCGGGGCAGATAGTTTAGTCACTAAACTATCAATTCTCCAAATACTGGCGAAATACTACGCGGTTCGCCCCAGTTTGGCGGTCTTTAGCAGCAGCGAAATTGTCCCATAGAGAAGCAATACCAAAGTGACAGCGATTATACTTGATTTTCTGTGACTTTGTTCACCTGGTTTACACAAATGAATCCCATAGGATTCAATGTAAAGAATTAATATCTTTTATTTAAAAAAAGTTTTCATTTTCAGCTAAAAAAAATTTTTACACCTTTTTGTATTTTTTAAACGTAATTTTTGTAAGACCTTTTTTATTATTTTTTTTTAAGGGACCTTTTTTATTATTTGGACACATTTGAATGTTTTTTCATTGGTTTAAAACCTATTTGGAGAATAGAGTTATAGGGGTTATGCAGAGAGAGGTGAAAACCAGGAGAGTGGCTGGAGAAGGGAAAATTCTAGGTCAAAATGGCCAAACCAGAATTTTTTTCCCCCATTTATCTCACTTTCCAAATCGGCTATTTGGTCTAGGTTGTTCATTCTCCTGGCAATTCTCCTGGTTTTCACTTCATTTCTCTGAATAACCCTGTATGTCTTCTTATTTATTTATTTATTCAGTTTGGTGGATTTAACCAAGGCCAGTTCTCGCTCGGCGGTGTTTGCCAAAATTGTAATAAAGCTTCCGCGACTCCATCTTTGGCACACTACGGCGACCCCGTGTTGAAGTGACTTCACTGTAGTTTTGGCGAAGTGGAATCGAAGTGAAGAGCACTGAAATGCCAAGGCTTTGTGAATAACCCCTTAAGTCTCCCCCCCTTCTGCTTCTGAGTTACTGTGTAGGATTCTATCCAATTTCCGAACCGCTAAATTCAACTTCTCTATCAACTTCTGGATTGCAAAGTGTAAATGGACAGGGTAATAAAAGTAATCATGACATAAATCACAGTAAGTTGTATGGTGTAACCAGCCATTGCTGCAGCTGTATTAAACCTAGCTGGTAAAAATCAATAAATGATGGTAGAGTGAATGTCTGATTCCAATCCAAAATGATCTGCATTAACACTAGGTACATCAAAATATAAAGAACTAGCAACAAGTAAAAGTTGTGATTATGGTAAGGTACTTTAATGCACAATACAAAACCAGCACAAATAAAAATTTCTACAGCTACAAAACGAACACAAAAATGAATGTGGACTAGTCTTGACATGCAAATTAATTTCCAATGTGCAGTAAAAAAAAGTCACACTATTACACTGGGTTCACACCTAGATGTTTTTCAAACGTGCGCAATACGTGTGTTTTTACGTGCGTATCGCGCATATGAAAAACGCACGAACGCGCATTGCAGCGCGTTCGCGTCTATGTCTATGGCCGCGAACGCGCTGCTATACACCCCAAAGAAGCTCCCGTACTTCTTTGGGCGCAGGACGTTTTAAAGCGCGTTCCTGCGTGCTTTAAAACGCCCAGGTGTGAACAGGTCCCATAGGAATACATGAGATTTCCCCGTTCATGCGTTTTAACCCCTTCACTGCTGAGCCATTTCACGTCTTAAAAAAAACAAATTTTTCTTTTTTTATTACTTTTATTATCTTTTTCTTTACTTTAAACGTCATGTTTGGTATCATTGGAAAGGCCATGCTCTGGACTTTCTAATGATACCAAACATGACCCTACTAGCTGCCAACAGTCGGGAGATATCAGGGTTCAAAGGAACCCCCTATCTCCACCCCATCTTTCCTTAGGAGTTTCCCACACGTCCTCAGCAGTGAAAGGGTTAAAGAGCACAGGAACGCGCTTTAAAACGCATAGGTGTGAACGGGGCTTTAGAAATTGAATGCGATATGAAGGACAAACTACTTTTCAGTATTTGGTCTGTTTGTGCAATCCAGTTTTTTAAATGTTTGTGGTTTTTTGTTTTGGATATGTTTTACTGGGATAGATAAAATAGATTTAATGTTTTATTGATTTAGCCACTAAATGAAAGATTCTCATTTTTAATTTGCAGGTGGAAGCAGATGGCTGGGGTGAAGAAAACGACTTCAGTTGGGAAGAAGATTCGACTAATTGATGAACCTTCATGTTAACGATATTTATTTTATGAAAAACTAAATGCCTTGTGGTACACTACCAACAGATGGATTATCAGGCACTGTATGTAAATGGATGTATAGGAGTTGCTAAATTTTATAGCAAATGCAATATTTTAACCCAAGACTGTGACTCCTTTATACAGTTTTGGTTCTGTTTTAGATCTGATAAATCTGCTCTTTTAATTTGTTTAATTAAAGGAACACTCTACTCAAAAATCACCCCCGCCCAGTTTTTTATCCTGATCTATCCCTATTCCCTTAATAAATCTTTTTTTTTTGTGTAACTGTAATACTTACCCTAAAATCCACTTGTTTCCAGCGGTGTTTTTTTTTTATATATATATATATATATATATTACTCCCCTCCCTCCTCTTCCGCTCCCGTCCTTCTTGCATTGAACTTGCCTTCTGGTTTACGTGAGAACCGCGCGTGCGCGCCTCTCACGTAAGCCAGCCAATCGGCAGGCTTCCTCCCGGCTCCCTCTGAGGATTAGTGTTGCGCGCAAGAGGATGTGCGCAACACTAACCCTCAGCCGCTGCCGCCAGCTACTGCGGCGAGTTGGAGACGTCATCGCGCTGAAAGCGCGATGACGTCCCCTACTCGGCAAAAGTCGGCAGAAGCGGGAAATATGATTCCCGCTCTGCTGACTGACAGCTGGGAGGGCGGAGTAAAGTCCTCCGCCTCTCTCAGCTGTTTTCAGCTTTTTCAGCTGATTGGCTGAGCGGAGGGAGGGGGGACAGAGGGCAACGTACTCCAGGCATCATGACCACCTAAAAAAGCTTAGGTGGTCATGTTGCCTAGAGTGTTCCTTTTAAGAGTCAGATTTTTTTTTTTTTCTTTTTCTCCACAGTTAATAACAAATGTGTTGGTGCCAGTCCGGTATTCTGTGTCTCCCCATATGATGGGACAGAAACCTATTTAAATCTCTCATAATTTAGATTTTCGTCACTTGATGTCTTCAGTCTAATGTTTGGGGGGGGGGGTATGTTTTCTGTAAAACTGCTATACAGACCTAATTCTCTAGTTGGCCATGGATAACTTGTTTTTCAATTCCAATATTTTTGAATATTTAATTTGCTACTTTTGTGTTAAATCCAGTTACAGTTTATTATGATGGAATTAAATTGTAAAGATTCACAACCATTAAACATGTACGTAGGTTTTTCTTTGAAAAGTCATGTCTTTAATTTTTATTTTGGATGGAAGGACTACTCTGTTTCTGACAGTTCGGTCATATATTTGCATCTCAAATAGTATACACAGAGGAATTGTGATTCTGTTGTAATCTTAAAAAAAAAACACATCTGCAGTTTCTCTGCATGTGCCTGCTGGGTGGATTAGAGGTAACATCCGTGCTCTGCGTGGAGAGAGCCTGTGGAGACATGGGTTCGATCCCGACGAGCACCTCTCCAGTAAGTGTCCTTGGACAAGACACCTAACGGTAACAGCCTTGGCAGCATGCAGGAGAGTGTCTGTCCTAGAATACTGTGTGTGTTACCTATGGTACAGTTAAAGAAAAGCTCCACTGCGCCTTCACACATTTGAATCTACAGTTGAGCGCTGCCCTTTTTTTTTTTTTTTGGAGAAAGTATTTTACCAGGAAGGATACATTGAGATTTCTCTCGTTTTCAAGTATGTCCTGGGTGGTGAGCCAACTGTCTCCTTCTCATTGGCAGGTGCTCATTATAATCTGTATAAGGATAATAAAGGGTCGTTTAAGGATGCCCTCGCCCAACTCATATCTTGTATCTCTCACAGCTCACCCCTTTGTGAGAACCGGTATTTTGGATTCTAAAAGGTGTGGGTGGGGGGAGCCACTGTGCACTGTATGAGTGTATCACAGAGCTCCACAACAGTAAAATTCATACACGCTGCACATTCCTGAGTTTTATATCTCTGAAGCTCTGTGAAACATTCATACACAGCGCACATTGCTGTATCACAGAGCTTCAGAGAAATAACATCCCCTATAACATCACTTCACACTGTTACTAGAAATTTCTCCCAGCCCAATCATCTACACTGGCATCTGCTTGCTACAACACGGACAGCTGACGAACGTGGGTGATGGGGCTGGGAGAATTGACAGCTGGCCCCAGTCCCCACATACTACCCGGTAAGCAAGCCCAGTGAATGCTTCTGGTATCGGCACAGTTACTGGTATCTGTGTTGGTGCATACCTAGCAGAGACTGACAAAGTTTTCCATAACCGTGCTCCTACCTACATCTTACTAGTGGGTATTATGATCCCAGTCACTACTCTGTCAATGATCTGTTATCGCCTCATCACTGCACCCTTACTTTGTTCAGGACTTTTCCCAACTTGCCCAATATCTGACATTCCACTCCCTTGCAGCCTTTGACTCTCTCCGTGTCTCCGGCCTTTCAAGTAAAGCATTATCGGTTCACTCCATAATTCTTAAATTTTTCTAGTCCAACGACAGAAAGTTTAACCCCTTCCCTGTGGAGGACGTGTGGGGAACGTCCTCATTGACCCCCGCTGTATGCGGAGGACGTTCCCCACACATCTTCTGCTCGGCGGGGGGCCACAGAGACATTCACCTCTCTGGTCCGGGTCCCGCGGCGTTCTAACTCCCTTGAAGTCAGATGCCGCTTTTATAGACCCTCCTACCGTCGGACGCAATGACGCCATTTCCAGGTGACCCCTGGCAAAAGTCAGGAGATTGACTAAAGGGAGGGGGGGGATCCGTTCGGATCCCTCTCCCTCCCGATCGGCTGGGTCTACAATCAAAAGCCAGGCACCGCTTTGACGGGCAGTGTCTGCCATTTAAAGCGGTGCTTGGCTTTAACCCCTTAAATGCCAGACCGTGATCTGGCGCCAGATTGCGGCCTACATCCGGTGGGGGCCGCCATCTTGGGTGGTCGCTCCACCTCCATGTCCCCCCTCTGCAACAGACAGCCAGGGAATCCCTAGCTGCCTGGGGATTTCCCAAGGATTTCCCCTGGTGGAGATACGGGGTTCAAAGGAACCCCTTATCTCCCAAACAGTAGCAGCTAGGGGGCTCATTTTTGGTATCATTTGAAAGGCCTGAGCATGACCTTTTGAATGATGCCAAACATGACCATGTTTAAAGTAAAGGGAAAAAAATAAATAAATACACACGTTGTTTTTTTTTTTTATTAATGCAGCAATATTGTTCACATTTCAATTATAATGTGAACAATGATTCTGCACTAATGATTTTTTTTCTATGGGGTGCATTTGCTAAAAATATAACGGTCCCAATTTTTTAAAATTTTTAACAAGCGTACCCCATAGAAAATATTGACGCAAAAACTCATATGATAAAATGTGGGAAAAAAAACACTTTACACGCTGTAGATTAAAAATTCTAATTTTTTTTTTATAATTTACAGGCAGGACATGACGAATACGTATAAAGATAATATATTATTAATCTGCCGAGTCTGCTAGAAATAACGATATATACAGTTGTGTTCAAAATTATTCAACCCCCAATGCTGTAAAGGGTTTTAGGGAATTTAGTGTACATTTGTAATTGTATTCAGAATGAAATCCTAAAAGGACTTTTTAAAGAACCATATGCAACTAAAATGACATCAATTGGTTTTGTAATACAGTAGTAAATGTTTCTTTTGTGAATTCTTCATTGACACAATTATTCAACCCCTTAAAGACTACCACTCTGAAGAACAGAGGTTCATTCAAGTGTTTTCAATCAAGTATTGAAAACACCTGTGGATGTCACGGAGCATCAATAAAGCATAAGCACCAATTAGGCAGCTTTAAAATGACTGATACTCAGCTCCTTCTAGACATTTACTGGTGTGGTTACAAACATGGTGAAGTCAAGAGAATGGTCCAGGAAGACAAGAGAAGAGGTGATTACTCTTCACAGGAAGGGCAATGGCTAGAAGAAGATTGCAAAGATGTTAAACATACCAAGAGAGACCATAGGAAGCATCATTCGCAAATTCAAGGCAAAGGGCACTGTTGAAACGCTACCTGGTCGTGGCAGAAAGAAGATGCTGACTTCGACTGCTGTGCGCTACCTGAAGCGTAGAGTGGAGAAAAGTCCCTGTGTGACTGCTGAGGAACTGAGAAAAGATTTGTCAGATGTGGGTACTGAAGTTTCAGCTCAGACAATACGGCGCACACTGCGTAATGAAGGCCTCCATGCCAGAACTCCCAGGCTTGCTGTCTCCAAAGAATAAGAAGTGTCGACTGCAGTATGCCAAAAGTCATGTGGACAAACCACAGAAGTTTTGGGATAGTGTTCTGTGGACTGATGAAACAAAATTAGCGTTGATCCCCAACAGTTCTATGAAGAAAAGAACACCTTGCCTACTGTGAAGCATGGCGGGGGGTCAATCATGCTTTGGGGCTGTTTTGCTTCTGCAGGTACAGGGAAGCTTCAGCGTGTGCAAGGTACCATGAATTCTCTTCAGTACCAGGAGATATTGGATGACAATGTGATGCAGTCCGTCACAAACCTGAGGCTTGGGAGACGTTGGACCTTTCAACAGGACAATGATCCCAAGCATACCTCCAAGTCCACTAGAGCATGGTTGCAGATTAAAGGCTGGAACATTTTGGAGTGGCCATCGCAGTCACCTGACTTAAATCCGATTGAGAACCTCTGGTGGGACTTAAAGAAAGCAGTTGCAGTGCGCAAGCCTAAGAATGTGACTGAACTGGAGGCTTTTGCCCATGACGAATGTGCGAAGATACCCGTAGATCGCTGCAAGACACTTGTGTCAAGCTATGCTTCACGTTTAAAAGCTGTTAGTACAACATCCTTTTACAGTTATAAGTACTAAGATTGAATGTCACTTGGGGGTTGAATAAAACTGATAATGATGTGAGCACAGAAAAGACATTTGTGGTTATTTCATTATAAATGTTATGTTATATTTGTCTGACCTACACGTGCCTCTTTGATTTAATTGTAAGCAAGATGACTGAATGATCAAAATCAATGTCAAACTGGCCAAAACACTCAATTTCAGTGGGGGTTGAATAATTTTGAACACAACTGTAATATGTCTGTGTCATTATAATAAAACGTAGCTTCAAATCGCGTTTAAACATGATGAGCAAAAGCAGTAAAAATTAGCTCAGCACACAGCGGTGAAATGGCTCAGCGGCGCAGGGGTTACATTTTAATAATGGCTCCGAGGTGAGTATTTGCATTTCTTCATTTATTGCTCCAACAGCAGCAAAGGGTTAATTTTGAAGAAAAATCTTTTGAAAAAAGTAACAACCCCTCCCCAACATGGGGAGGCCCGCCCCAATCCCCTCCACAAGTATCCACTGCGGGAGCATCCACTTCCTCTTTCAAGCCTGCGATGCGGCAACAGGAGAAGTCAACAGGAATGCAACGGTTCAACCATCTGGCACATCCAGAAGGTGACAGTCCATTCAGGATGCCGAAAAATAGAGCGATCATGGAAAGGGGTGAGAGGCGGAGCCAGAACTGGAGATAAACGGCACATTCAGCAACATAGACGCAGCAGTTACACCGACAGCAGCACAGAGGGTGTGAACAAAGGCACCACGTGAGCGTAGTGAACTTTAATACAGGGAGGGAAATACTTGCTTTCGAGTCATAACTAAAATTTAAACTTTCTGTTGTATGACTAGGAAAAGTTAAGAATTTTTGACTCTAGAGGCTCCTATTTGCAAGTTCGACGCCATCCTAAAACAGCATCAGACATGGCAGAAATAGGCGTAATAAGTGCGAAAGGTCGATTCATGGGTCGAATCAGCTGCCCTCATGATGTCTTCAAGCCGCAAACCCACCGCCGCAGCCTTGGAAGCCCCGGCGCTATGCACCGAATGAGCCCCAAAGCAGGCGGTATCCATGCCCACTAATTCCATAAGCCAGCGCAGCCACCTTGTCACACACAGGCATAATTGTCTGCGAAGTGTGTCAGCTTTTAAACGCAGAATTTGTGTTTTTGGTTTTTTTTTCCTCCTGCCTTTGCAAAGCCTTTTTGCAAGGCAAAGTATTTCTTATCTGATCTGCTATCTTGGGCTGAATGGAAACATGATCCAAAGAGAGTGGGGGCAAGCTCTTTGTATTGGATGCTCATCCAAATCTCAGGGTATTTTCTCCAAGGACTTGGGTTGATGAACATCTAAGAACCTTCTGGGACACTTAAAATCTGTAAATACCCATGGAAAACATGGCCTGATGCAAGTTAGGTTTTCTATGCAAGTCCCATTTTATTTCAAGAACTGTATTTGCACATTTTCCTATATTTTGTATGTCTTGTTTTTGTGATATCGGCACTGTGTAAAGTTTGTATTTTTTATCTTTTTCCATTAAAACTTTAAAACCCAGTACTGCTTTGATCTAGATAATTCATGCTTCTCGACTAGAATAGCTTGATTTATCGTTACTGTAGTATTTTTAACATTTGGTAGAGATATTTGCTGTATATGGTTGGGCTCTTGGATTGGGGTGGTATACAGCTAGTGGGGTTTCGAAAGTTCCCTATTACTTTCGTGGTGGCAGCTTATAGTCGGAAGGGTGTGTACGGTTTAAGGGGGATAGGTTTGCATAACTTGGGGCCCTGAGAGTGGGTAGAGTTGGTAAGTCCAGAGGCTTAGAGCTGTAACCCCTTGTCCACTCTCCTTCTGCAAATCATGATTGGGTTAGGTAGGACTTGATCGTGACATACCTGGCAAGGGTAGAGGACACCACCGGTTTATGGGGAGGACTAAAGGACAGAAAAAGTGGGGAAACCGGCAAAGGGCGGAAAGAGTCAGTATGAGAGTCCATAAGCTTGGAGACAGCGGACCGGGCAAAGCCGGAGAGAGGCAGAGAAGGCAGGAAACCAGACGGAAGACAGAGAGGTCTTCGTACGATGGGAAATGATACATAGTTACATAGGCTGAAAAAAGACCTGCGTCCATCGGGTTCAGCCTCTCACACATCACCTACTGCTGTTGATCCAAAAGAAGGCAAAAAAACCCCAGTCTGAAGCATTCACCAATATGCAACACACTGGGAAAAAATTCCTTCTTAACCCAGAATGGCAGTCAGATTTCTCCTTGGATCAAGAAGCTTACCCACATATTAAATATTATAACCCTTAATATTCTGTGTATGTTAAAATGGACTCCTTTGGGAACAAAGGAGCGTGCCCCGTAGTCCAGAGCATAGACATCTCCGACACACTTCCAGGCCACTAAACAAAACAACATGAGCAACTTGGCAGAAAAGGCTCTAAGGGACAACCCGTCATTATCCTGCCAACTCCCCAAGAGGGACAGAACCAAATTACAACCCAGGTGGAGGAATAGTGAGGAGCCGGGGGGCGGGAAAGCCTCATGCCCCATAGCAGTCTACAGACCAATGGGTGGGTCCCGGCAGGCTTGCCATTGAGACACAAATGGCCCACCAAGATTGCGGACTGCATGACGTTCACCATCCGGTATGCTTTCCCTGAATCAAACTCTAGTGTGAGGAAGTCTAATATTAGAGTGACAGGGGCAGAGAATGGATCGTTATGCCGTCCCAGGCAGCAAGCAGACCATCGGTCTCAGGAGGATTTGTAGGATGCCTGGGGCCAAGGAGTGTAGGAGTTCCGCAGTCCGGTCCGAAACCCCAGCAGCATGCGGGGGTCTCCAAAGATTAACCAGGCCAAGCGCTGGATGTGTCTTGCCATCACCAGTGGGTGTGGGTGGCCGGACAGTTCTTGCAGGAGCAAGGGAACAGACTGGATGAGGTGGAGAGTATCCATTGCCAGGCTGAGGAGAGTGGGGAACCAAGGTTGTGTTCACCACCATGGAGTGATGAGCACCATGGTGATCTGTTGCAGACGGACCTTCTGGAGTCATCTGGCGATCATAGTGAACAGGGGAAACCCGTAGAGACAATAGTCCGACCACTCCTGTAGAAACGTATCCGTGGCCTGAGCCTCTTGGTCCGGTCTCCAACTGAAGAAGTTTGGATGTTGAGGCGGGAGACGAAAAGATCTAGGTCAAACAGACCCCAGGTGAACGAGAGCACGGAGAAAACGGAGTGATGCAGCCACCAATCCCCAGAATCTTTGAGATGTCTCGTTCCTCCGTCACCTGGTTCGCCAAGCCTGGAAGGAATTAAGCAAGATCCATCAGATCCTGCTGGAAGCAGAATTCCCAAAACCTGGTGGCCATCTGGGTCAATCCCAGAGAGCGGGGTCGCCCCATACCATTGACATAGTGGACCGCCGAGACATTGTCCATCCTCAACAGTACGCCTTGTGGGTGTGTGGTCTTTGAAAGCATTGGCATGTGAATAGGCCTGCCAAGAGTTCCAGGGTGATGATGTGGAGGTTGGCCTCATCGGCAGACCAACGACCACCAGTTTCCTCACCTTTGGAGCGGGCTGCCCAGCCCACTTTGCTGGCATCAGATTTGATGATCAGGGTCAGAGCAGGGGGGCAGAGTGGTTTGCCGTTCCAGCGATCCAGATTGTGGAGCCACCACTCGAGATCCGCTGTCTCCTCCTGTGAGAGGGAGATCTGGTCGGAATATTTCAGGCCGGATCGGCCTGAACAGGCCTTCAAGAGCTGGAGGGCCCTGTAGAGCAGAGGACCAGGTGGAATTGCCTGATGTGCCGCCGCTAGCAGGCCCAACAGACGGGCCAGAGAGCGGAGGGGGAAACACGGGAGATGCAGATAGGTGTCTGATTTCTTTTTTTGATGGAGGAGAACTTGGTGAATGGCCATCAGGGAGCAGTCCACTACGAACCCCAGGAACTCCATGCGGCGAGCAGGAAGCAGGACCGATTTCTCCTAGTTGATGAGGAAACCTAAATCCTGTAGTAGCGTGATCATCCAGGATAGATTAAGGAGCGCAGAGTCTGAGGGGTGAGGGACAGCAGGAGGATGTCATCTAGATAATTACCAATTTCACCCCCCCAGATCTGAGGGAGGGCACTACCGGCTTGAGAAGCTTGGTGAAACACCATGGGGCGGAAGACAGACCAAACGGAGGGCATGTGAACCGCCATACGTGGGGCCCCCAGGTAAATTTGAGGAAGTTCTGGGGCAAATGGAACCAAAAGATAAGCATCCGTCAGGACCAGTTTGACCATCCAATCATCCCGGGAGAGGGAGTCCCTTAGGGTATGGATGCCCTCCATCTTGAAGTAGAGGGGATGGGGCAGGACTATGTTGGGGAGGGGTTGTTACTGTTTTCAAAGTTTTTTCTTCAAACTTAACGCTTTGCTGCTGTTGGAGCAATAAAGGAAGAAATGCAAATAGGAGCCTCTGAGTCAATGCCTTAAAATCCCATTGCAGTGTGTGTGTGTGCGCGCACTCCTTAATTTGTAAGAATTCTTCTCTTTCAGGAATCATACCTGAGGAGGATTGAGGTAAAAAATCTGATGTAATCCCTATTTTCAAAATAGTGAATGTCTGCCTGGGAATTCTAGACCTGTGCGCTTAACATCTGCTGCTGGCAGAGTATTTGAGGTGTTACTAAGGTAGAATATTCAGGAATTCATTGGGTGGCATAATGTCATTAGTAGGGATGAGCTGTTCGGGTTCGGAGTTTGGCCCGAACTTTGGCAGTTCTAAAGTTCGCGAACTTCGAACTTTTTGGGTGTGTTCGGTTCGAGTTCGAAAAAAAAAAGAAATTTTGAAAAAAGTATAGAAAATGCTTAAAAAAATACTAAAAAAATCTAGAAATAAAGAGACTCTTTACTGCAGAATATTATAAGTAAAGGTTTATTAGATATTGAATTAAAAACTAATGTATACGTGGAAAGATTGTCAACTCTAAATGACCTCTGTTCACAAACGGGCATAACACCAGGTGTTTTTAGTCTGGTAATCAATTTGATACATTGCACACTATACTGAGGTACTGAGGGGGTGGGGTGGTGTCTGCTTTTGATTGAGATTTGAGAATTAATTTCCCTCCTAAAACTTCCTAATATGCTGCATTTAACTGGTGTTTGAAAAAAATTCAAAATAACATCTAAAGCAATGTTATTTTTCACCTCGGGATTAAACATTCACAGGGTTATTCAGAGAGCGGTGAAAAGCAGGAGAATAACTGGAGAAGTGAAAATTCTAGGTCAAAATAGCCAAACCAGAAAAATTCTCCCATTTATCTCACTTTCCAAATTGGCTATTTGGTCTAGGTTGCTCTCTTCTCTTGCTAGTTCTCCTGGCTTTCACCTCTCTCTCAGGGTTGTTCAGAGAAAGGTGAAAACCAGGAGAATGGCAGGAAAAGAGAACAATCTGGACCAAATAGCCGATTTGGAAAGTGAGATAAGGCTAGGGTCAGACTAACGCATTTTTCGCAGCGACCGTCAAAAAGTGTGTCCGAACGCATTGCCGTATTTTTTCACGGAATGGACGAAAACGGTCATACGATGCGCATTTTTGTGCGTGATTTTTTACGGATCCAAACCAGGAAACTTTGGGTGTCTGGACGTTATGTTGGCCAGATATGAGCAGGGTCTGACGTCTCCAAATCACGCACACACGCCGCTAGTGGACGCAGCGCACTCTGTAAGTCCGTACTAGCGGTTCTGCGTTCTCGAAAAAATGCGTTCATTTTCCACTTGCGTTGCGCAGCTGGACTTTCGTGCGACCGTACTTCGTATATTGGCAGTCATTGCCCGTCATTTTCTGCTAGTGCGGCCGTGATTAAGTGCGCCTAAACGCACGTTAAAAATTCACTAGTCTGACCCTAGCCTAAATGGGAGAATTTTTCTGGTCTGGCTATTTTGACCTAGAATTTTCCATTCTCCAGTCATTCTCCTGCTCTTCACCGCTCTCTGAATAACCCTGTCAGGGTTATTCAGAGAAAGGTGAAACTCAGGAGAATGACTGAAGAGAAAATTCTAGGTCAAAATAGCCAAACCAGAAAAATTCTCCCATTTATCTCACTTTCCAAATCGGCTATTTGGTCTAGAATTTTCCATTCTCCAGTCATTCTCCTGCTTTTCACCGCCAAAAAATTAGTAAACTTTTTCCAGAGAGCGGAGCGGATATTACTTTGCTGCAGAGGGAAATAGATAGATTGGGCCCTTAAATGACAGATGAAATTGAATGTAGATAAATGCAAGGTTATGCACCTGGGAGTGAGGGACACGCAAGCAGCTTATACCCTAAATGGTACGGAGTTAGGGAAACCAAAGCAGTAGAATTGGGAATAATCACAGACCTCAAATTAAACAACGCTGTGCAATGTCAAACAGCAGCCAACAAGGCCAGCAAGGTATTCCATGCATTAAAAGGGGAATCCATTCTTGGAATGAAAACATCATTTTTTATAAACAATAGGAAGGACATCACCTTGAACATGCCGTGCAATTTTGGGCACCTGTGTAAGAAACAAAAAAATATTGTGGCGCTAGAAAAAGTACAGAGAGATGGGCAACTAAAGAGGAATAGAAAATTTAAGTTAAGTTTAGTTTAGAAAAACGACGCCTTAGAGGAGATCTGATATAAATAAAATCTTTATATAAATATATACGGGGCCATTATATACCATTGTCTGGGAACTTATTAATAGTACTATACATAGGACACAAGGTCACCCATTTAGAGTTGATGAACGGAAGTTCAGCTTAAGGCATAGTAAAGGTGTTTTTTTACTGTGAGAACAAATATGTGGAATTCTCTACCTGTTGAGGGGGTTAGGTCAGAGACTGTACAGACCTTTAAACAACAAGAGGTTTTCTTGCAAAAATATAATATTAGAGGTTATATTTAATGTGGGCAAAAGCTGCTTGATCCAAGGAGAAATCTGACTTCCTTCTGGGATCAAGAAAGAATTTATTCTCAGTATGTTGCATTTCAGAGAGCTTTTCGGAGACTTTTCTTTTGCCTCCTTTTGGATCAACCGCAGTATGTGTTGTGTGAAAGACTGAATTCAATTCTATTGACACACGTCTTTTCGGCCTACGTAACTCCTCTTGGAATGCTGCTCAATTGAGCTTACAATGTGTCAAATGTTAATTGTATGTTGCTGTTCCTCCCATTGTACAGTGCTTTGGAATATGTTGGTGCTTTATAATATTACAAGAGGGGTGGGGTCGCGCCTATTCCCCCAATGGGGCGGCTGCAACCACCAAATGTATCCAGCCCAGGAACATGTATAAAACATAAGAAAAAATGTCATCCGCGCTTATTCCCATTATACCGTGTGAAACAAAACACAATTAGAGGCTTTGGTTTCTATTAATGGCCATTAAGAGTGTAAGCTCACCCGCCAACGTCAATGCACCTCTAGTGAGGGTGAGTCCTATCCAAAAATGAAGCCACAGGCTGCTGTGTAGCAAACCATCATTGCTCACGCGGCTTTTCAGTCATGAGGTAGGACTGGTGGGTTCATATTTATGCCTTCCCAGAAACAAATCCACCTTGGGATCAAAAAACAAAGACACGGAGCGGAACATGCTGCAATGATGACCTGGCTGGAGGTACAATAAAACATACATAGTACAAGAGGGGTGAGGTTGCGCCTATTCCCTGATGGGGCGGCTGCAAATGATGTCCTGTCATATCACGTATTGTGAAATCACAGGCATAGCTTTTCCTCTAAAACCACTCTGATCAGGACACAAGCATGCTACCTTTTTCTCCCACGGCAGCAAATTCAAGTAAAGGAAACACTGCATTTGGGAGTCTAGTGAGCGGGTACTTCCTTTATATGGAGGGAGAAAAGCGAGGTTTGAACAGTGTCCACGGTAGTGAAGGGGATTTTCACATTCAAGTGCTCATTATAGGGTTAACCTTATCTGGGGGAATGTAAAGGTATTCTACTGAAAAATGTATTCCCCCCCCCCTCTTTCTTCCCCACTGAGGGAGTGCCGGTGTTCAGCACGAGATACATTATGATACAGTGCCGCCAAGGCCAGCAGGAATGTGGCACAGCAGCTAACTCACTGGACCAACAGGGATGCTAGATGTGAAGGTGTTACTTTGGCACCAAGGATATAAGCCCCCTCCCTGCAAAATTGTAAGCAGGATGAGACATGTAGAATTCTTAATATAAATTTCAGCGCTCCACAGCAATAAAAAAAACAACTCAGTGCTACACTCACATATACAGTGCAAAATATCAGCTACAGTTAACAAGGGCTCCAAACTAGTGACCTGCCTAGGACCCTGTGATACCTTTAATCTGGCTCGGACTCCAAAATTTGAAGTCCAAAGCTACTAAGCAGGCCTTAAAAGTTACTCGCCACTAGTTGCCCGAGCGTATGACAGAGCTGCACAGCAATAAAACTCAAGATCATGCATACCGCACATTACTGTATCACAGAGCACCACTGCAATAGACCTCACAGTAATGTGCAGTATGCATGAACGTATCACCACTTTGTTTTGACAGCCCTTCCGTTTCCACTCAGCTCCCACTTTGTTTTGACAGCCCTTCCGTTTCTACTCAGCTCTCACTTTGTTTTGACAGCCCCTTGTTTTCACAAAGCCACTGCCCCCCCCCTAATAATCACTCACCAGTGTATGTCTCGGTCGGCAGCCAGCAGATGGGACCATGGCTGCTCTTCCTTCCACGATCTGGTCCAGGCTGCCACCGCTGTCCTCCGTGCACTTGCCTCTCCTTCTGTATGCCGTCTGCGACGCATCACGTGGGTGGGTCAAGTGACCCACCAACGTAAATCTCACAGGTCGTGCGGGAGGGGGCGGTACTGCCAATGTAGTGTGCCGTTTATATACTCATGTTACGGGTGTGGGAGGCACGCTGCAGGGTCGATCAGACAGCTCTGGATACGGACTCAGAGTCCGGATCTGAGGATTAAAAAGGCAGCGGTCCACTGAACCGGGCTGCTACTAACCCACAAGCCCGATGGGTCAGTCCACCCCACTCGTCCTCATTTAATTTCCACTCTTCAAATACGAGCAGGCGAGCTGAAATTTTGAGGTCTGGAATAGGGCATATTTGTTCCTGGCAAGGCACGTTTACACAAAAGAAAATAATTTGGGTTGCATTTTTCAAGTATTTGCATAAATTAACTTCAGTGTGTCTCCTACTTCAGCAAAGTGCCACTGCCACAAAAAAATGAAAATGTTCTTATTTTAATGTTACAGATATCTTACATGTACTTTAACAAACGTGTCACTGAATTCATCCATTTTGAGATATACAGGGTTATTCAGAGAATCGAAAAGTCACCACACGTTTGGTGACTTTCCGTTCTCTTCAATTTGGTACGATTTGGTGATCCCATTTCGGCGATCCTGCGGGGGTATTCAGCAAGCACCACAGGGCCATCGTAGTGCAAGGAAAAGCCGCCGCAAACCCGACGAACACTCACTGCAAAACCCGGTGAACGCACACCGAAACCCGCAAAAACATCTGGATTAACCCCGCCGAACACGCAGGAGAAAGCCAAGCAGCCGCCGGAAAAAGCCGACACCGCAGACGAATGGAGTGGAAAAAAAACAGTACGCTTGAATGTTTGAAAGTGAAGCGCGGTTTGCAAAGAAACTACTGAGTGAGAATTTACATATAAGATCCAATGAATGATAATAAAAAGGGCTGTTACAGAAAAAAGATAAAACGATTTAAAAAAAACAGAAAAAAATTGCAAAATAATCCCGAAAAATGCCTGAAAGATCCTAAAAAAAAAATCTATAAAGAGACTTTTACTACAGAATATAATCAACGGTTTATTAGTAGGGATGAGCCGAACACCCCCGAGTTCGGTTCGGGCCCGAACCCGAATTTTTCGAAATGTTCGGGTCCGAACCCGAACCCCATGCAAGTCAATGGGGCTGAAAATTCAGTTTTTAGAGTGCCCTCCAAGAGGGCATATATGCTACATATTTGCCATTAAAGGTGTATGGGGGTCCGGGTAGTGCCCTGGGGGACAGGAAACAAGGACAAAAAGTTTAAAAAAATACATTTTTAAAGGGACTGAGTTTTCCATGAAATAAGGGTTAAAAATAAAAACGAAAAATTCCTTCAAATATCGTGCCTAGGAGGTCCCCATAACCTGCCCGTGAAGTGGCGGATTTCTATGATGTATAGAAACACTTAAAAACAAAAAAATGATGTCTCAAATGACTGTAAATGCTTTTCCTTTAATCTATCCATAAACAACTGCTTGGGGCGGCAGTCTGTATGAAAAGAGGAGACATTTTCGGACATACAGAAAAAGTTTACAGATTTTTTTGGCTAAATTATTGTGAAACTTATGCAGGCTTTGGATGAAAGTAACAATAGGTGCTTCAAAATTGGTCCATTAGTGTCCCCAACAGTGCCGTCACACTGTAACCCCTCTGAGGATATGAATCTGATACAGGCGTCAGTGGCAGTGCACCCAAATATTGTGCTTTTGGTGCCAGGTTTGCAAGTACTATCATACAGTAACCCCTCTGTAGTATTGTGAAAGAATGCAGGGGTGGACCACGTGGTCCTATATTAAAAAGATATGCATCTGGTAAAGGCGTCAGTGCACCTAGATATTCTGCCTTTGGTGCAAGACTGCCAGGCCAGCAAGTATCATCATACAGTAACCCCTCTGTAGTATTGTGGAAGAATGCAGGAGTGGACCATGTGGTCCTATATTGAAAAGTTTTTTATCTGGTAATGGGCGTCAGTGCACCCAGATATTGTGCCTTTGGTGCCAGGCCAGCAAATATCATCATACAGTAACCCCTCTGTAGTATTGTGGAAGAATGCAGGGGTGAACCTTGCGGTCCTATATTAAAAAGATATGATTCTGGTCAAGGCGTCAGTGCACCCAGATATTGTGCCTTTGGTGCAAGACTGCCAGGCCGGCAAGTATCATCATACAGTAACCCCTCTGTAGTATTGTGGAAGAATGCAGGGGTGGATCATGTGGTCCTATATTGAAAAGTTTTTTATCTGGTAATGGGCGTCAGTGCACCCAGATATTGTGCCTTTGGTGCCAGGCCAGCAAGTAACCTCATACAGTAACCCCTCTGTAGTATTGTGGAAGAATGCAGGGGTGGACCATGTGGTCCTATATTGAAAAGTTGTTTTTTTATCTGTTAATGGGCGTCAGTGCACCTAGATATTGTGCCTTTGGTGCCAGACTGCCAGGTGTAAGGATTCTCAGGACCCAACACCTATATTCACACCTCGCCTTCTATGTATCAGCCGCCACGCGATCAATCAGAGAAGGAATGACACGAACAGACAGTATCTCGTGTGCAATCATTCTGTTGATTTATTCTTGAGATAGGTCTTTTAAAGGATTCAGGTGGGAGGATACAGGAAAAGAGAAGGGGAAGAATGGGGAGGACACAGGGTGGTACAATATCTGGTGAAACGCAGCTCACCAATCAGAAACATACATTGCATAGATTAATTGCATTAAACTATATTAAGAGATGGGGCTTAGATTAATTAATAGTGCATTCCATCACCGCACGTAGCAAGTTATCAATTAACATTGGTCAGGTCGACATGAACTCGTCTATTGGGAACAAATCAATATCGGCTCGGTCAAATGAAGTTATGTCAATAGAGAGATGAGCAGAAATGATCAAGGTACAGAAAAACAATTTTTAGCTGCGACAGCAGAATAAAGATCATCATTAAAAGCAGAATTAGGAATCATGAGCAAAAGGCCTAGATGCAGAGAAGACCAGACTAAATTAATGGTCAATGTTAGCAAGTACTCAGAGAGATCATTAGCAGCGTATCTCATTAGTAGAATTAATATCTAACAACTCTCCCTTTTGTCGCAACTGCGACAATACGTCATATAAAACGTATTAATTCTCCCTTACCATTCTGTTGCTGGGCACATCGGTCGAAGAGACAACTGATCAACTTATAGATCAGGTAGATGGAAAATATCATCACTAGGACCACTAGCAGACCAGCAAGAATACTCTTACCCATGGATCCTAGCCAGGAACCAATACCTAAGGACCAATCCCATCCATCGAACAGACCACGTGCCTTCTCCCGGAGATGGGACTGGACTTCCTCTAGGTTGTCTAACTCGTGGTGTATCGCCCCTGAATTATCAGGGATCCAGGAGCAGCAGGAGGAGCCTATTATCGTGCAAACTCCTCCCTCTGCGGCTAGCAGGTAGTCAAGGGCCATTCTATTCTGCAATGTTACCAATCGTATCTGTTCCTGTTCCGAAGAAATCAACTGTAGGGCTCCTCGAGTTGCATTGAATGCAGCATCTACTTCTGTAGCAATCAAGTTTAGTTTAGTATACAAGCGAGCAACACCAAAAGCAGGCATCAGAGATAGGAAAAACATTTTAGTAGTAGAGGATTTAACTGTCAGGGCTCGCTTGCGTTTGAGTTTGGGGATGCATATATGTGTCTTGGGTAATGTCTTAGAGACAGTGAGAGCGGGCATGATTTGTCCTATGAAACAGGGTTTCTTTAGGTGTACTGGTATGGTCTTATATGCCCACTTATCACAGAGGTAATATACCCCTTCAGGTAAGGTGAGAACCAAACCTGGATTGGCCTTCTGGTGTTGTAGATACAATGAGGTGATGTTCGGGGCTAAGAGGTACTTGGAAGCGGCCTTAGCCCAGCGAATGATGGTAACGTTCACATTTTCCTCTGGTTCTATGTGTGGGGATATAACATAGCTTTCCAAGTATGTGGTGCGTATGTACTGTGTTAGAACCAGTTGTACAAC
This sequence comes from Leptobrachium leishanense, assembly GCA_009667805.1. Lineage (NCBI taxonomy): Eukaryota > Metazoa > Chordata > Amphibia > Anura > Megophryidae > Leptobrachium > Leptobrachium leishanense. Next base: position 111,783,146 of record CM019070.1, read on the forward strand.
CTCTATAGGTGTACATCTCTGAACAAGAGTGGTTATCAGGTACCAACAAAAGATACCCAAGCAATTAGCTAATTGTTCTCTTTCCTTGTCTGTATGTGGACACACTGGATCATCACCCATGCGCGGAAGCCATAGAGGGACATTGTAATCAAACACAAGAGTAGCATTCACATGGTTAACAAAAGCAAAAGCTCCATTCGTTATGGCATAAGCAAGATGTACTTTAGTGCGTTCCATTTCAGCTCTGGCCTCAGGTGCACTACGGAAATCAGTAATCATGGTCTGGTTATGCTTTATCATGTCGGCAAGCATCTGTGCTGTCCATGTTATCCCTATAAAGGGATAGCCGTATTGTTGTGAATGTGGGGCATATCCACATATCCAACAGGACTCGTTCCCCATGTAGGATTCACTGTGTACAGCTTGTAGGGTTTGTATGAATACATTATCTATCTCATATGCAGAATGTCTGCGGTTTCTATGTGTTGTAGCAGCAGAAGTGTTGTGACATGTAGAAGGATTAAGAGCGATACAGGCATAGTCAGTATAACATTTGATTAGCATATGTAATGCTATGATCAATGGAAAGCCAATGGCACAGATCTTGGTGATCATTCCAATGGAGATGAGCCCTCCGGCGAAGGCGAATGCCATGGTTGGATCTTTGGTGGTGCGGCCTTTACGCGTGATGCGTGTATCCAGGCGGGTGAGTCACTCGTCAGTACAGCGGTACGGGTAACAGCCACTACCATCGTCGGAAGACCGTATGGTGGATCCAGAGACTTGTGCCAGTGGAGCTCCTTCACAAGGACTTGATCTCCTGTGCGGAATGGATGCGTTGGCTCACTAGAAGGAAAACAGAAGACAAAGACACATCACCATAAACACTATTCAGTTTTTCTATCAACCGAGCCACGTAATGTTCCTGGATCTGTTCCAGATCACCAGCTAATATTACCGGTGGCCCTCCTTTGGTCCACGGTGTTGGGAACGGACATCCCATCAGGATCTCGATTGGTGACAGCTTTGTCTGTGCCATTGGAGTTATTCTGCTCTCTGCCAATATGGCAGGCATGTAATCAGGCCAATTAGTGAATGTACCTTGTGTGGCCTTCCTTATCTCTTCTTTGATCGTACGGTTTTGGCATTCGATCAGGCCGGAGCTTTGCGGGTGATACGGGATGTCGAACCTCCACTGTATTGACATTAGATTAACCACTTGTTGAACAAGTTTTGAGGTAAATGCTGGACCTTTATCAGAATCGATTGTCACTGGACAACCAAATCTGGGTATGATTTCCTTGCATAGGATCTTAGCTGTTCTTCTTGCATCCTCTCTAGTAACAGCAAAGGCCTCAGGCCATTTGCTGAACCTATCTACTATAACAAGTAGATATTTAACTCCACCTCTGGCTGTTGGCATGTGTGTGAAATCTAGCTGTAATTCCTGAAAAGGACCCTGAGCTGGGATTAGATGTTCATGTAATCCTACTCTTTTACCTTGTGTGTTATTGCGAGCGCAGGTCAAGCATTGACTGATTTGGGCCTGCACCATGGATGTCATGTCAGAAAACAAAAAACGCTTAGCCAAATCCGTACATGTGCGTTTAATCCCACGGTGGCCAATACCATGGAACTGTGCTATGAAGACGGGTGCGGCGGTTTTGGGTAGCCCAACTACGTCATCTTTGGACAATAGTCCTGTGGAATCTACTGTCATACCTTGTGACTGCCAGAAGGATACATCTTCTGGAGCAGCAACTGCTTGTAGTTCTAGGAGCAATGTATCACTGGGAAGTGTTGGTGGAGCAAGAAAGAAGTGTGTCTGTACAATGTTTGTTGTGTCGTCTGTGTCAGCTGCTTCTTTCGAGATAATGTCAGCAAACTGGTTTCCTTTCGCTTGGAAAGAACCATCAGTGGCATGTCCTTTACACTTCACTACAGCTAACCTAGCAGGTAACTGTATGGCCTCAAGCAAGTCAGTTATGAGGTCTGCATGTGCTATCGTCTTACCGTCAGCTGTCTGGAATCCTCGTCTCGTCCACAATACACCAAAATCATGCACCACTCCAAAAGCATACCTTGAATCTGTATATATTGTTACTTCCTTATCCTTGAACAACTCACATGCTTTTTTCAGTGCTATCAGTTCTGCTGCTTGTGCTGATCCTTGTGATATGCTTCCTGAATCATGTATCATGTCTGGTAATTCTACCACTGCATATCCTGTCATGTATGTATTGTCTGTGGGCCTACGGCATGACCCATCAACAAATATGTGACGTATGTGTTCACCCTCTAGTGGTGTAGACATAAGATCCATACGTGGAGAGGTCACTGCGTGTATGAGAGGTAAACAGTCATGTTCGTCATCTTCTGGTGTGTTACGTAACCTGAGTAGGCTGTTTAGTGCATGTATGGGACCTGAGGTTGGTGATGAGTACTTGACAGTCAGGTTTTGTGTGGCTGTAAGGATTATCTCATATCCTGAGAGTCGTTGTGCGGTCACATGTTGTGTGGTCAAGTTGTGCAGTACTTTCAGTACGTGATGTGGTGTGTGTAACACAGTATCATGTGATAATGTAATGGCTTGTGCGGCTTCTACAGCCATTGCACATGCTGCTACAGCTCTTAAGCATGCTGGCATACCTTGTACTGGGAGAGGCAACACCCTTGAAATGAATGCTGTCGGCCTTAGAACACCTCCATGAACCTGGGCCAGTACCGCCGCCATGGCTGTACAATCTTCTCGACATACAGGTGAAAGGGTACATGATAATTGGGCAAACCTAGAGCAGGAGCGGATGACAACAATACCTTTAACATTTCATATGCGGCGCACATGGACTCGTCCCAGATCAGCGTATCTGATCCTGTCCTGTCTTGTAGCTTTACGCAAAATATTGTCATAGTGGGAGCAATCAGGAATCCAGTGTCTGCAGAAATTGACCATACCTAGAAAGCTCATCATGTCTGTTTTTCTGGTGGGCTGGGCCAGCAGTGAAAGAGCTTCTATACGAGAGGTGGAGACATGCCTCTCACCTGGGGAAAGCGTGAAACCCAGGTATGTGACCTTTGGCTGGCAATACTGCAATTTTGACAAGGAAACCTTATGTCCCTCTGCTGCCAGGTGCACGAGCAGGGCTGACGTATCCTGCTTGCATGCATCTGCATCTGAGCTACAGAGCAACAAGTCATCCGCATACTGCAATAGGACTGAACCAGACGGCGGCGCCCACTCTTTGAGGGTCTCACGGAGAGCTCTACAATAAGCAGAAGCGCTGTCAACGAAACCCCGTGGCAATCTTTCCCAGCAGAATTGCGCTCCTTCAAATGTGAAGGCTAACAAGGGCTGTGTCTCCCTGTCCACTATTATAGAAAAGAAGGCATTGGACAGGTCTATGACTGTGAACATTGTAGCTGTAGCAGGTATGGATGTGAGTAGTGAGTGTATGTCAGGTACAATAGGCGCTATGGGAATGATGACCTTGTTTAATACTCTGAAGTCTTGGGTGAAGCGGAAACCCTCACCCTTGGGGACTGGATTCACTGGTGTGTTGTAAGGTGATACTATTGGTCTCAGGATACCAGCTGCTAGGAACCTATGAATAAATTCCCTAATGCCTTCTGTTTTAGCTGGTCCTAATGAATATTGTTTCTGGTATACAGGCCCTGTACCAGGTTTGAGTGTAGCCCTGAAAGGTGTACAGTCAATCAATCCTACATCGTATGCATGTTCTGCCCATATTGTTTTTGGTACGTCAGTCAAGGCCTCAGGAACGGTAAGTGCAGGGAAATGTCGTGTCCCATACTTACGGGTTGACGTGATTGTCTGGAAACATGAGTAAGGTGATGTAACGTCAAGGTCTCCCTTTGGCCCACATGTGATCTGTATACCTAAGTCACCCAACACGTCACGTCCTAACAAGTTCACTGGACATGTGGGGAGGATGGAAAAACTTTGTTTGGTAATTACATTCCCATCGTCATCCCATATGCGTAAAGGTGTGGTTCGTTTGGTTTTAGTCAAGACCCCATTGATTCCCATAGAAGGCTCAGCATCTTCCAGGTCACCATTATACCACTCACCCTTTATGGTAGACGTGGTAGCCCCTGTATCAACCAAGAACGGGATACACTGATCTTCCACTCGGATTTGAATGAGTGGCAGTTCAGTATGGGCATTGGTAATCTGGACTAGGCTGAGGGCGTCTCCTTCCGGGCAGCCCTATTGTCTGTTTTGTGTTTGCCAGTCAATCTGATGTCTGGGTCTGATGTCTTTTGTGTCATTGTGTTGTGCAGCATGATAGGGGTTAGGCTGTTGTCGTGGGTACCCATCCTGTTGTCGATCCGCCAGTGCTGGACACTGTGCTCGGAAATGGCCTATCTTTTTACAATAAAAACATGCATTGTCACGCTGCGCATCCTGACCACCTCTCGTATCTCCCTGGTTATGATATCCTGATCTTCCTCTACCTCTGCCTCTACCTCTCTGCTGCTGTCCACTATTCCAACTTCCTCTATACTGTCCTTGAAACGCTAGCAACATACTTTTACCATCTTTAATATTCCTTTCAAAACACCCAGCTGCATCTTTTACCTGTAGTGTTCTTTCTATATCATCAGGCGATTGCGTAGGCCAATTATCAACCATTTGCTTCACCAATCTCTGCACATCAGGCAACAGGTTATTCACCAGCGTCTGTACATACCTTTCACCTGTTTCACCATCTCTCGTCAGTCCACCATCTTCTTTCCAGTTCGCACGAAAACGTTTCACAAATTGCGTTGCACTTTCATTCTTCTCCTGTTTACAAGCTAGTACAGCAGCCATAGATTTACGGTTACCATGCATCACAATCCATTCAGTTAAAACAGATGCCCACATCTCATCTATCTTAATCTGTGTTCTCAAAGGGTATTCTGTGTAATTTGTTACTGCCACCTCAGTGAGTAATAGACACTGGTCCCATCTGAACCTTCCATCACCATCATATCCCATCACACCATTTATAATCATTCTATAGTCTTCAACAGTAAACCTTAGTCCTTTTGTAGCTCTCTTTAGGTAGTGGTACTGTACTGTGGCTGCAGGTGACTTTACCGGGTCTGGGGCTCCCTTAATTATATCATTTATCCCAGCCATATCTACTGGGACTATGATTAAGTGTTCACCTGCTGACATAAAAGGAAACTCTTCAGTATACTCTGTGTGTTCCCTCTTTGCCATGGCTGCTTCCACTCGTTTATCTGGCTGTGGAAACGTGTTAGGGGGTGCATGTTTTCGTGGGGGATATCTGGTTTGTGGGTTCCCAAACTCGTCAGTTCAACCCCTTCTTCCTCTACCGTTCTTTTAATGTTTTTCTGTGCACCCCCTCATGCCTGTGCTTGCGTATGTGCGTGGTCTAATGCTGCTTCCGCCTGTTCTATCCCATAGGGGTCACCTGGTGCTTCTGTAACCCGTAGAAGGCCTGTAGCCTGTAAGGCTGAGGCCAGCACCTCTGGCTTTGTAGCGTGTGGGAATAGAGTGGATGTTGGCGGGTATAGGAGTACGTATGCTGGTGGTATGGGTGTAGGTGCAGTAGGGATGTACTTGGGTGCTTTTGTCCCAGGGGCATTGTAATATGGGGCTAACTCAATCCATACTTTACCGCACTCCTTCATGTACTTCCTGTCCCACTTGGGGTCTCCCGTAAACCAAGGGAAGGCATCTCTATCGTTCAGACACAAACCTTTAATCATCTTAATGTGCCATTCATCCATTGCCCCCTTTGTCGGAAATGGGTCTGTGGACATTAGGCTGATAGTCCACGAATTGAGAAGATCTGTAAATGGAATCATATAATAAGCACCAGCGATACGACCTACATAGTCGAAAGGAGTTTCGTCTGGAAACGGCTTTGGATCCTTTGGGGCATTTGTGCAGGTACCCGCTGTCTTCGGCAGGCTCTTACTGGTACGATAGCGGATCTTGGGTTTTCCCCCTTTCGTTGTTCCCTTCTGTAGTGCCTCGAAATCAGGCACCGTCACCTCTTTCTCCCTTTGTTCCGTGGAGCTGGAGTTCCCCATCGTAACACCTATGTAGAAAAACTATACAAACAAAGTCTACAAAAACAATATACAGTACTATGATTCTTAAACAATTAAGGCTTATACAATCACAAGATAAGAATTAGTACTTGTTAAATCACAAAACACAAGCACAGAAAACAGCATACAGCAGAGATTGTCACATACACAGTTGCATTGATATCTTGGCCCATGCAATCTCCCCACTCCCTTATGCAAACAACCAGCTTCGCTGCGCGTGTGGCTCTGATACATAGAAGAGAGTGTCGCTATCTCCCAACTAACTGTACTATCACTAAATACTAGCAAATAAAACCTGTGCGCACTTCTATATACTTACTGTCGTGCTCCCTCAGCACCGATCAGAAACGTCTGGGCATACACTGTGCTCCAGATAAGGCAACCTGCTTCCGTTAGCAGCCGCCGCATACACTATCCTTTCCTGGATAGTGGGATACGTAGTCGCTCTGGATAAGAGCAGCTCGTAACCCTAAACGTGGATACGTAATCCTACTGAGCAGGTAAAACAGTCAAAAGACTAGTAACTTACCTAATCACAGGATCCCACTTCTGACACCAAATTGTAAGGATTCTCAGGACCCAACACCTATCTTCACACCTCGCCTTCTATGTATCAGCCGCCACGCGATCGATCGGAGAAGGAATGACACGAACAGACAGTATCTCGTGTGCAATCATTCATGTTGATTTATTCTTGAGATAGGTCTTTTAAAGGATTCAGGTGGGAGGATACAGGAAAAGAGAAGGGGAGGAATGGGGAGGACACAGGGTGGTACAATATCGGGTGAGATGCAGCTCACCAATCAGAAACATACATTGCATAGATTAATTGCATTAAACTATATTAAGAGATGAGGCTTTGATTAATTAATAGTGCATGCCATCACCGCACGTAGCAAGTTATCAATTAACATTGGTCAGGTCGACATGAACTCGTCTTTTGGGAACAAATCAATATCGGCTCGGTCAAATGAAGTTATGTCAATAGAGAGATGAGCAGAAATGATCAAGGTACAGAAAAACTATTTTTAGCTGCGACAGCAGAATAAAGATCATCATTAAAAGCAGAATTAGGAATCATGAGCAAAAGGCCTAGATGCAGAGAAGACCAGACTAAATTAATGGTCAATGTTAGCAAGTACTCAGAGAAATCATTAGCAGCGTATCTCATTAGTAGAATTAATATCTAACACCAGGCCAGCAAGTATCACCATACAGTAACCCCTCTGTAGTATTGTGGAAGAATGCAGGGGTGAACCTTGCGGTCCTATATTAAAAAGATATGCATCTGGTAAAGGTGTCAGTGCACCCAGATATTCTGCCTTTGGTGCAAGACTGCCAGGCCAGCAAGTATCATACAGTAACCCCTCTGTAGTATTGTGGAAGAATGCTGGGGTGGACCATGTGGTCCTATATTGAAAAGTTTTTTATCTGGTAATGGGCGTCAGTGCACCCAGATATTGTGCCTTTGGTGCCAGGCCAATAGTATCATCATACAGTAACCCCTCTGTAGTATTGTGGAAGAATGCCTGGGTGGACCATGTGGTCCTATAATAAAAAGATATGATTCTGGTCAAGGCGTCAGTGCACCCAGATATTGTGCCTTTCATGGCAGCTAGTGCCTTCACACCATAACCCTTTTGTGGTATTGTGGAAGAGTGCAGGGTTGGACCCTGCGGTTCAAAAAATTTAAATGATATAAATCTGGCACAGGCGTCAGTGCAGCCAAATATTGCGCCTTTCATGGCAGCAAGTGCATTCACACCGTAACCCTTTTGTGGTATTGTGGAAGAGTTCAGTGCTGGAGGTTTTGTGAATGCAGAAGACATCCCCGATCTATTCCGTTACGTCAGCATCAGGGGTTGATAGCTGCTGATCCAGGACTGATTCATTTTTATAAATGTCAGCCGGTCTACAGAGTCGGTGGACAGACGCACTCTTTTGTTTGTGACATAACCTCCAGCGGCACTGAACGTCCTTTCAGAAAGCACGCTGGATGAAGGGCAACCTAGTAGCTGCATAGCATATTGGCTAAGTTCTGGCCAGTGATCCAATCTCAACACCCAGTAAGCCAGTGGATCATCTGCTGGAAAGGTATCCAGGTCTGCCCTTGCCCCTAGGTAGTCCTGCACCATATGGTGAAGACGCTGGCAATGGGTGCCTACATTTGACGCCCCTGGGCGTCGTGGACTAAAAAAATTTAAATTGCATCAGTCAAGCGGCCCTGGCCTTCACCACTATTCCTCTGATCATCCGCAGCCTCAGAAGCACTTGTGTCAGCACTTGGTAATCTACCAGTGCCTGGAAAGGTGTTACACAAGTGTCGCTTTAGAGCGTCCTCAAGTTTTTTCATCCTGTGCTCCCTCTGTGCGGACAGGATGAGCTCTGCAACTTTACCCTTGTATCGTGGATCAAGAAGGGTTGCCAACCAGTAATGATCCCTCTCCTTGATAGCACGAATCCTGGGGTCTTTTAGCAGGCTTTGCATTATTAGGGAGCCCATGCAGCGTAGGTTGGAGGTGGCATTAGCTTCCGAGTCTTCCTGGTCAATGAGGATGACCGTATCGTGCACTTCCTCCTCCCAGCCATGCACTAGCCGTTCTGTTTCTAAGCACACAAAACCCTCTCTTGAGGAATCCCCACCTTCAATGCCCCTACTACTTAAATATTCCTCCTCTTCCTCCTCCTGTCTGATCTGAGTAGGACCCGCTGGAATGCTGCCTGCGGAAAGACTGGGGCCTTGAGAGCTAGGGAAGGCCTCCTCTTCCTCCCGCTGCTCTGACTCTAGAGCCACATCTATAATTCCCCACAGAGTGTGCTCCAGCAGGAACAGTAAAGGAATTGTGTCACTGATGCATGCACTGTCCCTGCTCACCATCCTCATTGCCTCCTCAAATGGTGACAGTACAGTGCATGCATCCTTGATCATCAGCCACTGCGGGGGAAAAAAAAAAAAAAGTTGACCTGAACCTGTCCTTGTGTCATACTCACACAGTTACTCGTTGATGGCCCTCTGCTGCTTGTGCAGACGCTGCAGCATTGCTAATGTCGAGTTCCACCTGGTGGGCATGTCACAGATCAAACAGTTTGTGGGAAGGTGGAATTCTCTTTGAATTTCTGCCAGGTGAACGCTTGCTGGGAATGACCATCTGAAGTGGCTGCAGACTTTTCTGGCCTGGCTGAGAAGCTCTGGCAGCCCTGGGTACTTGGTTAGGAAACGCTGTACCACTAGATTTAGGACTTGTGCTAGGCATGGTACCCGCGTCAATTTACCCTTGCGTAGGGCGGAGAGAAGGTTGCTGCCGTTATCACAGACGATCATTCCCAGCTCAAGCTGGCGTGGTGTTAACCATCTCTGCACATGGCCCTGCAGAGCTGACAGAATTTCTGGCCCGGTGTGGCTCCTGTCCCCTAAACAAACCAGCTCAAGCACAGTATGGCTTCTTTTTGCTTGAGCCATTGCGTAGACCCTGTCAGGCGTCAGTTTAACTGCCACTTCGCCAGAGACAGAGAAGGAGGAGGAGGAGGAGGGAGAGGTGGTGGTGGTGGAGCAGACAGACCTCATACAAGCAGCTTTCTGGAGGCGTGGTGGATGAACAAGCTCCAGCACAGAGCCCCGTCTTGGATCCCTCCCAGCTGCAATCAGAGTTACCCAGTGTGCCGTGAAGGAAATGTAACGACCCTGTCCATGCTTGCTGGACCACGTGTCTAAAGTCACATGCACCTTGTTGCTGACTGCATTTCCCAATGACTGGATAACATTGTCTTCCACGTCCTGGTATAGTGCTGGAATGGCCTGCGTGAAAAGTAATGGCGTTTTGGAACCTGCCACTGTGGTACAGCACATTCAGCAAACTCACGGAAGGGAGCAGAGTCCACCAGCTGGAAAGGCAGCAGCTGCAATGCGAGTAATTTTGCTAATCTGGCATTTAGACGCTGTGCTTGGGGATGGTTGGGACTATATTTTTTCTTACGCTGCAGCAGCTGCGGCAACGTAATCTGACTGCGTAAATCTTCAGCTGCTGGGAGGATGTCACATTGTGAGGAAGGACCTGGTACATCCATTACTGTAGCATCATCCCTGCCAGTGGAGGTTGTAGGCAATGACATGGCAGGACATACAGTGGGGGTAGAGACAGATGAGGAGGAGGAGGACCTACGCAAAGTTTTGCGCCAACGGGATGCGTGGCGGGTGGTCATATGTCGCCTCAAGCACCTGGTACCCAAGTGTCTGGTGTTTATCCCACGCTTCAGCCTCCTCTGACATAGATTACAAATAGCAACGGTGGGGTCTGCTGCACATTTCTTAAAGAACTCCCAGACAGCAGAGTTCCTGCATGTGTTCTTTGAGACAACAGCGCTCTGCACCGGAGCAGCTCTGACATCTGATGCCTTGGACTGGCTAGTGCTACGGTTGGTCACAGAGGATGTTGTGCCTCGTGTTTGCTGTGCCTCCTCCTCCTCACTTGATTCCTCAGTTCGATCTGGCACCCAGGTGGAGTCAGTGACCTCATCATCAATGTCATCTTCACCCCCTATCTCCTCGTCACTGGAGCCAACTTGGCAGTATGCTGCAGCTGCTGGGGCAACATGAGTGCCAGTTATTTGTGTGTCATCACTGGCACCCCCTTCCTCTAGGTTGATTATACTCCTTTGCTCAACCTCAGAGATTGAATCAGAGCACTGTAGTTGCTGCGCATCCTCAAGCAGCATGTCACTGTCATTGTAGTCAAACAATTCAGCTGACTCCTCCGTGTGTGATAGCGAGGCTACGGCAGGAGTAGCTGTGGACATGGAGGCTGCATTAGATGCTTTGGTAGCTGAGGTGGACTGTGAAGGACTAGAAGCCTGGCTGGCAGAGGACTCGGAGGATGAGGATGGCCTGGCTAGCCAATCCACCAAATCCTCTGTATGTTGCTACAGGTTAAGAAGACGGCCAGCACCAGTTATAAAGGACAAGCATGCCCCTGCAGAGGATGCACCACGTCCACCACGACCAGAGGCACAGCCTCCTGACACAGGGGCTACTTGCCCTCTTATCTGTGTCTGGGAGCGTCTGCCTGTCCTTTTTGTTCTTTCAGACATGGTGAGTGATATATAGATTAAATATATACAGAACTCTGATTCAACTCTGGTATAAAGATTAAAGATTTACAGAACTCTGGTATAACTCCGTGAGACACCCTGATAGCTGGCAGCCAGTGACAAGACACAGATTACAATTCGCAGAAACCTCCTATAAATCATTGAGACCCCCTGATGGGTGCCAGTGACAAGACACAAACTACGATTGGCAGAAATCTGCTACAAGTCAGTGAGACCCCCTGATAGGACCCCCTGATAGCTGGCAACAGTGACAAGACACAGATTACAATTCGCAGAAACCTCCTAAAATGCAGTGAGACCCCTTGATGGGCGGCAGTGAAACCTCCTATAAATCAGTGAGACCCTTTGATGGGTGGCAGTGAAACCTCCTATAAATCAGTGAGACCCTTTGATGGGTGGCAGTGAAACCTCCTATAAATCAGTGAGACCCTTTGATGGGTGGCAGTGAAACCTCCTATAAATCAGTGAGACCCTTTGATGGGTGGCAGTGAAACCTCTTATAAATCAGTGAGACCCCTTGATGGGTGGCAGCCAGTGAGACACACGGATTATAACAATTCCCAAATATTTTGTAGAAATTAGTGAGCCCCAAAATACTGCGTGGTACTGGCTGTGTGACAAGACACAGATCACCTCAATTCACAAATGTTTTGTAGAAATTAGGGAGCCCCAAAATACTGTGTGGTACTGGCTGTGTGACAAGACACAGAAGATCACCTCAATTCACAAATGTTTTAAAGAAATTAGTGACCCCAAAAAAACTTGCTGGCACAGTGACAAGACACACATATCAATTCCCTGATATTTTGTAGATATTTATTATTATTATTCTTCTTTATTTATAAAGCACCAGCATATTCCGCAGCGCTGTACAATAAGCACAGTATAGACAGGGTTACAATACATTGAACAACATTTGACAAACAGTACAGGAGGAGATGAGGGCCCTATTCCCGTAGGAACTCACAATCTGGGAGGGTTGGGGTTGGAAACAGGAGGAGAGGACTGTAAGGTGAGAGTGATTGATGGTTGCGTCAGTGAGTTGGGTGGTAGGCTTCCCTAAATAGGAACGTTTTAAGGGAGCGTTTGAAGGAAGAGAAGTTAGGGGAAAGTCTGACAGTACGAGGGAGAGCGTTCCAGAGAGTGGGGGCTGCGCGTGAGAAATCCTGCAGTCTATCATGGGAAGAGGTGATGCGGGGAGAAGCTAGACGCAGGTCACTGTTTGACCTTAGGGAGCGGGCTGGGGTGTATTTGGTGATTAGTGAGGACAGGTAGTGGGGAGCTGAGTTAGTAAGGGTTTTGTAGGTAAGGATAAGGATTTTGAACTTAATTCTGCAGTGGATGGGGAGCCAGTGAAGGGACTCGCAGAGGGGAGTGGCAGAGACAGAGCGGCGGGTGAGGTGAATTAGCCTGGCAGAGGCGTTCAGGATGGATTGTAGGGGGGAGAGGCGGGACAGAGGGAGGCCAGATAAGAGATTATTGCAGTAGTCGAGTCGGGAGATTACCAGGGCGTGTATGAGTTGTTTTGTGGTGACAGCGGTAAGAAATTGCCGAATTCTGTAAATATTACGCAGTTGGTATCGGCAGGAGGAGGAAAGAGACTTGATGTGGGGGATGAAGGAAAGAGCAGAGTCAAGTGTAACTCCAAGACAGCGAACTTGGTTTGATGGGGAAATGGTGATACCCTCCACCGTGATAGAGAAGTCAGGAGGTGGGGAGGCATTGGAGGGAGGAATAAGTAGGAGTTCAGTCTTTGACATGTTGATCTTTAGGTGGTGGGAGGCCATCCAGGAGGAGATGCCAGATAAACAGTCACTGACTTTTGAAAGGACAGGGGGAGAGAGATCAGGGGTAGAGAGGTAGATCTGAGTGTCATCAGCGTAGAGGTGGTAATTGAAGCCAAAGCTGTTGATGATTTTGCCCAGGGAGGAGGTGTAGATGGAAAAGAGCAGAGGACCAAGGACAGAGCCTTGAGGTACACCAACAGATAGAGGCAATGAAGAGGAGGAGTTACCAGCAAAGGACACACAGAAGGACCTGTTGGATAAATAGGATTCGACCGAAACGAGTGCAGTGTCACCGAGACCCAGAGAGTTGAGGGTCTGTAGAAGGAGGGGGTGGTCAACAGTGTCAAAAGCAGCCGAGAGGTCGAGCAGGATGAGAATAGAATAGTGGCCGTGTTTTTTAGCAGTTAGGAGGTCGTTGGTGACTTTGGTGAGGGCAGTTTCAGTTGAGTGTAGGGGACGGAAGCCAGATTGCAGGGGGTCAAGTAGTGAATTGGAGGACAGGAAGAGGGAGAGGCGGTTGAAGACTAGTTTTTCTAAGAGCTTTGATGTGAAGGGAAGCAGGGATACAGGGCGGTAGTTGGATGGAGAGTTGGGATCGAGGGATGGTTTCTTTAGTAAAGGGGTAACTAGCGCGTGTTTGAAGGCGGATGGAAAGGAGCCAGTGGAGAGAGATAGGTTGAAGATGTGTGTGAGAGCAGGGGTGAGGGAGGAGGAGAGGGGAGGAATTAGATGTGAGGGAATGGGGTCGAGCGGGCACGTGGTGAGATGTGAGGAGGACAATAAGGAATTGACTTCCTCCTCAGTGGCTGGGAGGAAGCGGCAGAGGGTGGCAGAGGGGACCTCCGTGAGTGGAGGTGGGACCCCCCCAGACGCGTGGCAGACCGGCAGTAACAACACACAACAATCTCCTCTGAAATGCGTGCAGAATCGGCGCGTGGAAACATTATATAGTGAGCTGCGGGACTTAGCTCTATGAGCCCATGATTGGGTAAAATTTGCCCAATCAGGACTCTGAGCAGTGATTGGCATACTGTTGAACCTGTCTTGCACCAGACCGGTGGTCAGGTGCAAAGCTGTAGCCAATTACGAGCTTCAGGCCAGTGGGAAAATGCATTGTGGACTCGAACATGTGCCGAACACCCGGAAATGTTCGGAGTTCGCGATATACCCGAACAGGCTAAGTTCGGGCCGAACTCCGAACTCGAACCGCTCATCCCTATTTATTAGATACTAGGTGGAAAGCCTGCCCAGAGGGCAGTCTATTGTTAAGTGAGGTGTGCATGAATGTTCACAGTATATACACACTGCAGCCAGACTTTAAATATATATACACACACACTGCAGCCAGACTTCATTATATATATATATATACATACATACCATTAGACTCTCACTTTTTACTACCTCTAAATCCCCCCACCCATGTGACCCTTAATGTCCTAATGTTCAATTCAAGTTGGATCAGACTGTAGCGTTGTTTTCCACTTTAATTTTGAGTGTAACCCCAAATCCAGACCTCCATGGGTTGCTCAATTTTATTCCCATTGATAATGTTTGCGTGATTTTGTTGTCAGCACATTCAACTACATACATGATCTACATACATAGATATATATCTGGCTGCAGTGTGTGTATGTATATATATATATATATATATATATATATACACATACACACACAGCAGCCAGACATATATCTATCTCTCCAGGTAGCGGGTGGGGGCATGTGGGCTGCGCGGGGGACTCGTTTTTATTTTTGACCAATTTATTGATGGGCAAGTAACCTGGATTATAGAGGGGGGGGGGGGTCCCGGCAGCACCTGGTGCTGGGCGACTCTCCTCTCCCGTGCTGCTGGGCTGACCGAGGGAAGAGTGCGGAGCAGCGCTGGTGGGAGGGACCTACAGTACCCCGTGCTTGCGCCGTGTGCTGCAGGTCCTGCCCCTCAGTTGGATTTTTCCAACTCCCTTCGCTCATTGTGACGCGGCCTGAGCGAGGGAGGTGGAAAAATCTGGATACACTGAGCGCGACTCGACGAGCGGCACTTCGCGCTTAGTGTATCTCAGGCTTTATGCTGGCACGCGCAGGGGCGGACTGACAACTCAATGGGCCCCCCGGGCAATAGGAAATCAGAGGGCCCCTTGTGCTACACCCACCCACAAACCACACCCATATTAAGCTACACCCACATATTTGTGTTATGGAATTTATTTCTCTACACCACAGCAATAAAACTCACAGTAATGTGCGGTGTAGCAGCGTGTCTCAGAGCTCCACAGCAATAAAACTCACTGTAATGTGCAGTGTGTATGAACGCATTACAGAGCTCCACAGCAATAAAGCTCACAGTAACGTACCGATTTATTCAACCCCACCCAGCATATAAATTATCTTATTCACCCAGCATATAAATTATCTTATTCACCCCCTCCCCAGCATATCATTTATTTTATTCTCCCCCTCCCCAGCATATAATTTATTCTATTCTCCCCTTCCCCAGCATACTATTGAGCCAGGTGGGCTAAATAGAGATTTTGATTTGTCCCCTTATTTATAAAAAAACGATTTGTTAAAAAAAAAAAATTTGGTATAGAGTTAGAGCAGCGTAAAAAGGTTTTTTCCATTCCTCTCTTTTTCTATTTCTTATCATAGGCAGCGTTTTGATACACCGAGAATTATGCCTTAATAAATGAAATATAATACAATAAATCGTATATTGATAAATGCATTGGTTAATAAATTGTGCTTGGTGATGTTTTTATATTTTTTCATATTTTCACTTATCATATGTATTTGATTCAATTCCTCCTTGGTCTATGGGAGTATCCGTGTAGTAATTGATGTAGAGAGAATCAATTAGGATTCCTCAAGTATGTCACAGGTTCCTTCCATTTAAGACTAATTTAATCATTGTTTTTCACCTATTTATATGTGCCTGGTGTGTCATGTATTCAGACTTGACAAAGACTGCAAGGTCGAAACGTCGGCTTATTTTATCCTCACTGTAGAATAAAAGATCCTTCTAAAAATCACTATTGGAGTCGGTCACTATTTTCTTTGATATAGTTTATTTTATTCACCCCCTCCCCAGCATATAATTAATTTTATTCACCCCCTCCCCAGCATATAATTTATTTTATTCATCCCTCCCCACCGTATAAATGTTCTTATTCACCCCCTCCCCAGCATATTGTTGTCAGGTTATCTCCCCCCCCCTTCCATATCATTGTCATTGTATCCCCCCCCCCCCCAGTCGCACACCATACCCTAATGAAGTATCTTCTGTGGAAGCAGGCAGGCTGGACTGCATGCTTGTTTCTTTGTCCTCTTCTTCTGAAGCTGCGTGACCTGCCGCATCACGTGAGGGCGCGGCCCCAATGCAGCGTGCAGTGCTAGTGTTGTGTTGTGTTTAGAATGTGGGCAGGCACGCTGCAAAGCACCGCCATCACGACGGTTTGGGAGGGAGAGCAGTGCGCCGCTGGGCTGGCTGTTGGGCGATCATAGCTCCGGTGACCGTGGTATGGTTACCGGAGCTGAGGGAAACGAAGCTGGGCCCTTTGCGCATCATGCTAGTACCGGGCCCCTACCAACCCTAGGGCAGTGCCTGACGGGTCAGTCCGCCGCCGCCGCACGCGCACAGCGTCGGCTGTGCACATGCCACGGTGGTTGGATGCGAGCGCACCCAGAGTACTGGTTGCTGGTTGCGTGCACAGTTGAAGACGGTGGCGTGGCGACGGACACGCTGCCGTATTACGGTTTTAGTGGATAGATTGGGAATATTTTTAACATTGAAGCCTATGGGATTCGCTTGAATAAACCTGTCGAATGAAACCACCGAACAGCAGGGCAATTCGGCAACTTTTCACTGCTGGTTTTTGTTCTCTGAATAGACAAAGCATTGCTTCTCTATGGGGATTTCACTGCCCTCGAACAGGCACCGTATGTACAGGCAATTCGCCAGGATTTGGCAAACTGCCTGCTCTCTGGATAGCAGAATGGCCAGGAAAGGTAACTGTGCGCTGAATTTCACTGTTCGGTTACCTTTCGGCCACAATTCAGATCTCTTTGAATAACCGTGATAGTGTTGTAATCTGCCTCCCACAGTATCTTTACCCCCCACTTGCTCCTCACTGTGTGGCATTTGGCATAGAATAGAGTGACTTGGTCAGAAAATTGAGCAAGAAGATTGTGTTTCAAAGGACATCACCATGGAACAGATTAGAAGTCTTTTGAGCCCTCGATCAGTTCTCAATCAGTCCTCCACCCCATCACCTGTTCATTACTGCTTAAAACCTATTCCACAGCAGTAAAGTGAAACATATGTTCAGATTTTGTAAATGTTGCATAAAAGGAAAAAATCCACAAAATGGAAACCGATTAAAACCAAACTTAATTTTTCCCTTTTACATGCAATTACTTTAAAAATCAAAAGACAGTAGCATTTGTTTTATAATGTGTTTTTGTAATGCACAAGTTACAGCTTCTGGTAGTGTTCATTTAAATCCAATGGGAAGAGGACCAAGTACTTCCAATTTCTGTAAGGCACATTTATTTGGACAGCGGTGCAAAGGTTTCAGCTGCCTGTGCAGCCTTTTTCAACCCGATTTCATTAAGGACCTGTGTTTTTTCTGTATAAAACTAAGCTACTTTTACAAACCATAGACTTGTCATGTGGTAAAGAACTTTTACGTAAAGAAACATACACATTGGCCAAGATATGTTTTATTCAAAACCATTTCAAATGAAATTTACACAGAAATATAGAATTAATCAGTTTTAAATAAAATTTGTATGTACACGATGCAAGACCTCTGTAGACAAGACATATTTTGGGATTTTAGGAATATAGCATTTTTTTTTTATATATATATATAAAAGGGACTGGATACCAGCCTTTAAGTAAAAGTGTTCTACAGTTCCCATTGTACAACAACATTATTAATCCTCCTTTAGGTCATATTCTTATACTATTACTTTTGGATAATCAAGGTCCACATCAATTAAAATTCATTCATAGATGGTAATCCCTTCTGGATACAACACGACCCTGTAGTCAATGATAACAGAACAGTCTGTAAGGAAAAAGTAACATATTACAAAAAATACAACTTCGAACCCGTAGGGTGGTCGTATTTACATAGTTACATAGGCTGAAAAAAGACATTCGTCCATCTGGTTCAGCCTCTCACACATCACCTACTGCTGTTCATCCAAAAGAAGGCAAAAAACCCAGTCTGAAGAGCTCACCAATATGCAACACACTGGGAAAAAATCCTTCTTGACCCCAGAATGGCAGTCAGATTTCTCCTTGGATCAAGAAGCTTACCCACATATTAAATATTATAACCCTTAATATTCTGTGTCTGCAGGAAGTCATCTAGTCGTTTTTAAAAGTTTGTAGTCTCTGACCCAACCACCTCAACAGGCAGAGAATTCCACAGCTTTATTGTCCTCACCGTAAAATAACCCTTCCTATGCTTTAGGCTGAATTTCCTTTCGTCCAGTCTAAATGCATGACCTCGTGTCCTGTTTTAGAAGCCTCCATGACCCCTAGCTGCCACAGAACACCCTAGCTGCAAAGGAACCCCCTATCTCCACCAGGGGGATTTCCTTGGGAGCTAGGGGTTCCCCGGCTATCTGACGGCAGCCAGGGGGGACCCGAGGGTTGAGCCGCCATCCAAGATGGAGTGCGACCCGGCGCTTGAGGGATTAAAGCCAGGCACCGCTTAAAAGGGGAGACTCTCCCCTTTTAAGCGGTGCCTGGCTTTTGGCGCTGCTCCTTACCGATCGGGAGGGAGAGGGATCCGAATGGATCCCCCCTCCCTTCCAGGCTATCTCCTGGCATTGCCGGGGGGGGGGTCGCCTGGAAATGACGTCATTGCGCATGTCGGGAGGAACTTGACTTCAGCGTCTTAGGACGCTGAAGTCAGAACGCCGTGGGACCCCGGACAGAGAGGTGAGTATCTCCGCCGGGGGTCCCGCAAAGCTGATGACGTGTGGGACACATCCTCAGCATGTAACGTGCGTCAATGAGGACGTGTCCCACACATCGTCAGCAGTGAAGGGGGTTAAGTGCCCAGTCCCCCAATCTATCTAAATCCCTCTGCAACGAAGTAACATCCTGCTCACATTGTATTACTTTTCCTAGTTTTGTGTCATCTGCAAACACTGCTACATGAATTTCAATGTCTATCTCAAGGTAATTTATAAATAAAATGAATAGAATTGGTCCTATAACAGACCCCTGAGGGACACCACTTACCACTGATGTCCATCTTGAAAATGTACCATTTATGTACCCTATCTTTTAGCCAGTTTTCTATCCAAGAACAATTATTTTGATCTAGACCAATTTTTCTTAATTTAAATAGTAACCTCTTGTGTGGAACTGTGGCGAAAGCTTTGGCAAAATCCAAGTAAATCACATCCACTGCGACCCCCTGATCTATACTTCTACTTACTTCCTCATAGAACGTAATTAGGTTAGTCTGTTAGTTTCATTTAAAGAATGAAAAGCATAGGCTTTGTGTTGTAAAAACTAGGGATGCACCGATACCATTCTTTTAATATTCTTTTAAGACTCGGGTACGAGTACCGATACTTTTATCAAGTACTCACCGATACTTTTATTTAAAGTCATGTGACCACTTTCCAATAAAGAATTTTAAATTTTGCTGATAGCTGTCCTGTTTGCTAATATTGCAATGTATGGCTAGACAACCCATTTATACACACACGCCTGGTGTCTGTTGGGTATACAGTAAATGTATAAATGTATCTGGTGCCTGTAAATACCTATAAATAATATACCCCAAGGGCATCAGATACATGTATAACCAACAGACAACAGTGTATGTGTGTGTATCAGGGGAGGTATCTGAATTAGTACCAAGTACGCGTGCAGAGCCCGGTATCGGCACCGATACTAGTACCGGTATCGGTGCATCCCTAGTAAAAACTAAAGATTATTTTCTAGGGAAACAACAGCAAAACAAAAAGAAAACAAAATAAATTGTAGTTTGTGACTTCTAAACCCACTTTTTCTTCTAAAATCAAACCATTTTCTAGATCTGTATCTTTCACATTCTATATTTTCATACTTACACACTTTGACAAGAGGACAACAGTACATTTGTTAACAAAACTTTCAAAAGGCATTAAATACCCTTACTGCCTAGGGCCCAATTCCAAAGTTGGTGCTAACTTAACTTCACCATAGAAAGTACTTCTGGTCATGTTGGCACCAACTTTATAATCCTTAGTCGCTGACAGTCACCAAGCCGCTTCCTGAACTGAGCCAAACGAACACAACATGGCATAGACAGCAAGTATAATGTTTGCTTTAGATATGTCGTGTGAACAAATGAAGTGGTAAAAAAGAAACTCCACAGCCACAGTCGAATTGGATGCTCCAGGCCAAAATGGAGAGTCCCTGAAGCTGCCGAGTTAGAGCATATTTTTTAAAAGGCACATCATTTTTATTTAAAAGCATATATACAGGATACCCAAGAATTGCACTCAAATCAGAAACCAGAATACCATAGCGGAAGTCAAGAGGGGCTAATAAATAACATCTGCCCCCCCTCTAAGGATAATAAGAATGCTCATAAAATAATGAAATTTAAAAAGCTGTAATTTACAGGACACAGTTACCTATGTAAGGTTCTTTGGTGGACAGCTTTCTTGTAAAGCAGCCAAAATTGCTTGGATGTTCTGGAGTTTTTCAGGTAACCATTCTGGAGCTGGACTGTCCTGCAACAGGGACCTCATATTTGCCAATGCTTTCTCCACCGAATTGGCATGGGCACTGAATTGCTCTGCAATGGTTTCTGAAAGTCTAGCTCTTTTTGCTGAAGGCTGAGAAAAAAAAACAACAACTGCACAATAGAGCACATACCATAAATTGAATTTACTTTAATTGCTTTAGAATCGCATCAAAGCATTGTGATCTGATTTTTTTGCAGTAACAGCATGAATAGCATGTGTGTTGGAATCCGTTCTAATGCAAGTGTCACCTTTGCACCTTAATACAAAGTATAGAGTGTGAAACAGCATGGTATCCCATGGGAAAGCATGGAGAGAGCCTGTGGAGTCATGGGATTTGATCCCAGCGACCAACCTCTCCAGCAAGTGTCCTTGGGCAAGACACCTAACGGTACATACTCGCCACCCAGGACATACTTGAAAACGAGAGAAATCTCAATGTATCCTTCCTGGTAAAATCCTTTCTCCAAAAACCCCCCCCAAAAAAACCTATTGCTTCAATTAAAGTGGCACATGGAGCAGTAAAGCTTGCTTGAGAACCTGCAATAATTAGGAGTCTTCCACCATTGGTCACTGGCAAGTTCTACTTGTACATGTGAACATATTTTTTTTGTTTAATGACAACTAAGGTATAAGACAAAAGGTTGTTTTAGATAATTGGCAACTTTTGAAGTGATAATTTGCTACTTAAAAAAATAAAAAAAAAAATAAGATCACAACGCTTTGATGCAATTCTACAGCAGGTAAACACAAACTAAATTCCATTAACATTTAACAAGCTGCCCCACAGAAAGGGATTTTGCAAATCCAAAAACGCTTTACGGCACGTAAAACTGCAAATAATATAGAGCCTGTAACATCTATACTCACCTTCCATGCTCCCTACAATATTCTCACAAAAAACAACCCTTCTTGCTATGTAACCAGAAGGGCACTGAAGTCACATATTTCCTTGGTGTCATTCTGATGTAATTTTGCATTATTCAGTATTTCCTGTTAGTCTAGTAGGAACAATTGATGAAGTCCTATGGACTACAGAGTGTATACCACTAGCAGTGATTGTTACTGCGTCTAGTACTAGCACTTGGCATCAAATGAAATATCTATGCTACCCCTCGCATATTACTGGATCAATGTAGATTGTAAGCTCTTGAGCAGGGTCCTCTCGCCTACTGTGCTGTGTATTGAACCTGTATGTATATTTGTTGTCCTGCCTCCCATTGTACAGTACTATGGAATTTGCTAGCGCTTTATAAAAACTTGTAACTGTAATTTTCCTCATAAGATTTAACTTATCATTTTACGCTGGTCAAAACAGTAATATCTGCCTAATATAGTGTAGGTCCCCCTTGTGTTGCCAAAACAGCTCTGATGCATTGAGGGATGAACATAAGACCTGTGGGGGGGCATGTCCGGGACGCTGACTAAGATGGCCACTTAGTTGTGGAGCTCCTCACCAGCCCGAGCACTTCCTTGCTAATCCCGCACCCTGGACCAGGCTAGTGGGGAAAAGCACCCGCACCCCGGGTCACCCACGCACCCCAGCAGGTACCGGGACGTCAGCCTCACTCCGTGCCTACCTGATACCGCAGGCGGATCACACAGTCACGCGGAGTGCCTGCTCACAGGCCCCTGCTCCACCAGGCAAGGATCCCCCCCTCCGCCCACGCATCTCCGCGTGCAGACTCGGCTGAAGAGCCTGCCGAGCAGTCTACGATGGGGGACCCTGACTGGGCTGCAATTCTGGCATGCCTGCCGACCAAGGAGGACCTTAGGGAGGCGAACACAGAGCTGAGAACCACCATCATGGCGGAACTGCAGCAGGTACGATGTGACCTCCAGGGTCTGCATACTAAACGCCACGCGGTGGAGGCGGACCGTGACACCTTGCGCCAAGCACAGAACACCACTGCTACCACACTTGATCGACAAACCGAACAGCTCCGGGGTATGGCACTACATCTTGAGAACTTAGACAACGGGGAAGGCGAAACAACTTACGAGTCCACGGACTCCCCGACACGGAAGATTCACTGGCCCTTCTCACACCTATCCTTACATCCATATTTAACACGCTCTTGGACCGGCCTGAGGCGACACCAAGCGAGTTCGTACGGGCTCATCGGGCCTTATGCCCAGGTCGAGAGGGACACCCCCCCCCGGACGTGATTTGCTGCCTGGGGAAGTACACTTTAAAAGAGGATATACTGCGAGCCGCACGCGCACCAACGCAGATAACGCACGAGGGCATGGACATCCAGCTCTTCTCACTACCACTGGCAATTTCCCACTGGCATAATGGTCTCCACGCCACAGGGCCCCTTCCTGGCACGATCGACGGCGGAGGTGTCCTCTCTGGTGGCGGATCTCCAACTCCCTCCCGTGGACCTTGTCTGGCCGGACCCTATATTGTTCTACGCCCCGGACCGCTTACGAGTTCCTCCGGTCCCGCTGCCTCAACGCCCCGCACGAATACGCCCCTCGGCTGGCCGGTCGCGTGGCTCTGTGGCCTGACTTTAACCACACTTCCTGGTCGCTTGGACATATTCCTGGCCCCATCATGGAGTCCTGGAGGTGCCTCACACGATTTAATCACCATTCACTGGCTTCTTTCCCTTGCCAGGTTATTAGTAGCAACTGGCTGATACGCTGATACTTTGGCTTTAGACAGTAACGGTGGACTTGGCCGCTGCCCTGCCGCGGATAGACTCTCTACATCATTCCACGCCGACTGTGCCTCAGGTGCGCCCACGCTGGCTGGCGACCCCCTCACACAAGCTGACTGTTGGCAGCCCGCGGGACTTACAGATTTCATCCAAGATGCTGAGACTTCGTCCGCCGCCTTCTGTCCGAGGAAGCGATCTCACCACACCCCCATGTTTCACTCAGTTATATTGCTGGTTTTGAGGTTTGCTCTATTGTTCCAGGGTTTGCCTTGTTAAAGCTGTGTTAACTTAGACGCGCAAAGACATACATTACATACAGCCTCAGTGCTGCACACAGATATGGGCATACGAGTGCTCGCAATTCGGGTCATCCCGTGTTGTGTTGTGACTGGTTCCCGACGCCGCGAGTGTGGTGTACCCAGACGTGTTCCCCACCGAGGTCTTAGATGTACTGTAGGCTGGGCGACGACTATGACCCACCCTCGTCTGTACCTCTTACACATTGCCCGTGGGCTATCCCCCCCGTTACGGGATTTGTTTTGGTTTACTGTTTTTGTATCCCCCCTCTTTTGTTTCCCACTGCCCTTCCCCTACCTCCACCTCCACCTCCCACCGGCTCTTAGTTTACTGAGTGCTCCCCCCTCCAGCACAGTGCACTGATGATGTCTGACTCAACGCCAACATACCTCACACTGCTATCCATTAATGCCCGGGTTCTTAATAAGCCAGAGAAGAGGTTGCATGCCCTCCGCGATTTCAGATCGGCCCATGTGTCTGTCGTATACCTCCAGGAGACACACTTTAAAGAGAGATCCGCACCTTCTCTAACTAGTCGCTGGTTCCCCCTGGGGTACTCCAGCAACAACTCTGAGGCCAAATCTAAAGGGACCGCTATACGGTTTATTAAATCGGTTCCTTTTGTTCATGTAGCAACCCTGACGGATGTGGGAGGCCAGTATGTTCTCGTGAAGGGGACTATGCTAGGCAGCATGTATGCGTTTGCTAACGTATATGCCCCGAACAGGACCAGCACAGATTCTTGGGCAAGCTGCTGGGGGTGATCTCGGGGTTCACAGAGGGGTGTTTGATACTGGGCGGTGATTTTAACCTCCCACTAGACCCCCGTCTGGATTGCTCCTCGGGGCGCTCTGCGGTACCCACACAGGTTACACGCCGCATTAAGACACTGTTACATGCCGAACGTTTGGTGGAGTGCTGGCGTGCGCTCCACCCCGAGGGTAAAGATTGCACCGTCTTTTCTCACCCTGCCCAGGTATACTCCCACCTAGAATACTTTTTCCTGCTTATTACTACCTACCCGACCTCCGCACGGTACAAATAGGCAACATTACTTGGTCCGACCATGCCCCGACAGGGATGGGCAAATCCTATCGTCCGACTCCCGGGACTGGCAGTTTTGGGAGCCAGGCCGGAGGTTTCTTCCCCCATTTAGCCCTGCTTTGGGCAAGAAGAGCAGGGTCCGAGCAGATACCAAAGTCCTGGCTGCTCAGCACGCGCGTGTGCTGAGCACCAAGTACTGCTGGTATCCTATAGGACCCAGCACTATGTGGACGTGCGTGGAGCGTCCTGGGGATTGCCTCCCCAAAGCAGAGGACATTCCACGCCCGTCCTGTTCTGTCCCTGCTCACTGCCGATCTGGCTCCGAGCAGGAACGTCAGCACAGCCCACTCTGTGGGACTGTCTCCCAGGTCACGGGCGTCATCGCGCATGCGCGATGGCGTCACTAAACGGTGATTCCCCTCCTGACTGGCAGGGATATTCCACAGGATATGCTGGGGTCCTTTTGGAATCTCTGTATCTCTGGTTCCATATGTCCTACTAAGACAATTGAGATATCGTTGGAAAGGCCAGAGTCTAGCCTTTCCAATTATATACAACATGACCAAATAGTATGGAAATATTAAAATAAAATTAATAAAAAGGAATTTATATAGAATTATTTTTTTTATATTCAAAATTTTTATTATGTCTGCAAAAACATACCTACAAAGAAATCAAACAGCAAAAAGGGGGCCATGCAGGGCCAAAAGAAGCCATACGCACACGTACACATAAGAAAGATCAACTAGTATACCATATGGTTAAGATAGTCAAATAGAGAAACACCGAACAAGAAAATGGCCCTACAAGGCCGAAATATGTCATCTTAAAGGTGAGTATATGGTCGCGCAGGACCAGATCATATCATCTATGAAATACATAAAAAGTCATCAAAATGTTAGCGAAGTATCTGAAGGCACCGTTCAAAATAAAATCAAAAACATCGGCTGAACGAGTCAAATGTAAGGGTAAGGAGGGAGAAAAATGGGGGGGGGGGGAAAGGATGGCAAAGGCCAAGACTGTGCCGTCCCTGGAAAAATCCCTGATGGCAAAGACCGAGGGGGAGAACCACGGGGAGTATATGACACAAGGCCCGGGTACCTGGTAGTCAGGTTGGGCACCAGGCCGCTCCTGCACCCCTCAGGGTAACCCAGAAAAGCCCAAAAAAAAAAATACACAAAAAACTGAGGGGGCAAAAAAAGGGGGGGGATGTTCATAAAGCAAGCCACGAAAAATCAGAATACAGCCAGTAAGTGGGTTACTAAATAAAGTGGGGGAAGGACAGGAGGCAAGACAGCAAAAAGAAAAAACAAAACTCAAAAGTGTGTCCCAGTGGTCTCTTCATCCCAAGTCAAGAAAAGGCAGGAAGCTAGGGACAGGCAATGCACACCGCAAGGGGGGCCGGATTATTCAATCTCAGCAAGCCCACAGCTACCGTGCCAGTCCTCGAGCTCCATCTGAACCCGAGTCGCTCCATGGCGTCTACCAGCAAACGCTCGGGACAGGGCCGCATGTGTCATCTGGGTACGCAGCTGCGTCATCTTCACGGCCATCGGTGAGGGGTCAGTCTCGGCACATGCCCTGTAGGGGTCTGGTATAGAATGCGCCTCCTGGACGTCACACGGTTCCTGCTCATCCCTCAGCTACGGGAACCGGATGATGAGCTAACAGGAGGCAGCCGTGGCCCGGCGCACTCTGAAATGCCGCGGGGCCGGCCCGGTGCTGCAGCGTGCCTGCATCCCACATTTTAAACTAAAAGCAGGCACGTTGCATTAGCGCCGCCCCCTCAAGTGATGTGCACGACCGCGTAGGGCACACAGCAGCAGACCCAGGAGAGGAAAGACAAGGATGCGGTCCAGCCAGGTCGAGGCTGCTTCTGGAGATTTTTTTTCAGTAGCAGTGAATTCCGGTGAGTGAGCGGGGGGGCACTTAGCTACAATTGATGATATACGGGGGGGGGGGGGGGGGGTAATATGAAAATAATATACTGGTCCTCAGCCTGCCCCGGATGCCAGTGCATTGTGTGTCCATGTTTCAGCGCTCGCTGCACTGAGGAGGGCTGCCTGCCTGGCGGTTTACTGCCTCTTACTGCAGTCATTTTAAGGCGCGTGTCGTGTTTCTGCGCGGAATGCTTTCGGTGGTGCGCTGGCTGTCATGGCGGCGGAAGCCGGTGGAGGGGAGCAGTTGGTGAGATTCGTGAAGCTGAGCGGCAGTCTTAGATCACCTCCTGCAAGAAGTGGGCACCGCTGTGTGGCAGACAACACTAATCTGTATGTCTTTGGAGGATACAATCCTGACTATGATGAGTCAGGCAGGCCTGAAAATGAAGACTATCTCCTCTTCAGAGAACTCTGGCGATATCATTTTGCCACTGGGACGTGGCATCAAATGGGCACAGACGGTTACATGCCAAGAGAACTGGCATCCATGTCATTGGTTCTGCACGGCTATAACCTTCTTGTCTTTGGAGGCACTGGTATCCCTTTTGATGAGCGCAACGGGAATGATGTCTGTGACGGACGCCGCTACTCGGAGGGAGTAGATCCGCCTTAGGTGCCGGGGTTGCGCTGCAGTGAGCAGAGGTAGCGAGCCGGCGTCAGGTTCCTTGCTAGAATATATCGAGTCACCCAGGAGGAAATACCTAGCAGATAGTCCCTCTTCCCAAATACTCGTCGAGACGCAGTATAGGTTAAGCAAGTTGGTTTATTGTAAAACAGCACATACACGGTCCATTTATAGGGTACAGTCCCATTGTTCTCTATGTCCCCAGGGCCCCTCTGCCCAAAAAGCACTCCGGTGCCAGGAACAGGGGCTGAGCAGTGCAGGGTGCACGGCATGTCGGCTGTGCTTGGTTTTGGCCGGCGGCAGCTGCAGCAGGGTTGCGCTGGGCAGATGAACTACGATGGCTGGGCAAGGCAGATTTGGCAGTGAACCTAATAAACAACCATACACATACAGGCACAAATTGTACTAACGAATTCTACACTTGGAACGAAAACAGGGCAATTTGGATGTTATTAAATTGTGAAGGATTGCAGTCACGTTTGGTGTGGGGAATTTGCGAGGGGAAACACAATACACCCAGGGATCATACAGACATAAATTGTATAAACGAAATTTTACCTTGAACAAACGAACTATTAACTTTTTATGGGCTAATAAATTGAATGTGACGGCTGTTCTGTCACAATGTCCATGTGTGCAAGGGCTCTACTCAGCTGTCGTGGAAAGAAACCCAATCGCATTTATGGACAAGCAAAGGCAATTATAAATGGCTTTCTGTATGTGTTATGTGTTTAGAGGAACCACTGGTTATATACACAGCACAGATCTATATCGTCTGGATCTCTTCTCAACCAGAGAATGGACTCCGCTGAAGCAAAAAAATCCACCATGTGACCTACCAGAGGAAAGACTACATTTTGTTCAGGATTTGTTTGTCTCCTAATCTTTAATCTTGCAAAATACGTTGATACCAAATCCAAGTCCAGGACCACTGATGAACCCCAGGACTGGTATTAAAGCTGTTGGGATGATGAAATTAAAAAATGTTTAAAAAAATAATATACTGGGGGGGTAATATGAAAATAATATAGTGGGGGGGGGGTGTAATTATGAAAATAATATACTGGGGGGTAATATGACAATAATATACTGGGGGGGTAATATGAAAATAATATATTGGGGGGGGGTAATATGAAATGAATTGATGATCTACTGGGGGGGGGGGGGGTAATACAAAATACAGCCAGATCCTGGGGAGCACTGGAAGCAGCCAGATCCTGGGGAGCACTGAAAGCAGCAAGCCAGATCCAGGGGAGCACTGAGAGCAGCAAGTCAGATCCAGGGGAGCACTGAGAGCAGCCAGCCAGATCCAGGGGAGCAGTGACAGCAGCCAGCCAGTTCCAGGGGAGCAGTGACAGCAGCCAGCCAGTTCCAGGGGAGCAGTGACAGCAGCCAGCCAGTTCCAGGGGAGCAGTGACAGCAGCCAGCCAGTTCCAGGGGAGCAGTGACAGCAGCCAGCCAGTTCCAGGGGAGCACTGAACTTACGTAACCTGTGTATATCTGACTCTGATACTAGCCGGTGCCTCACTGCACATCCCTGATCTGAACGGGGCAAGATAGCTTATTAGCATGTGGGTCTGAGTGGATTTTGACTTCTTAAAACATTTACTTGAAAAATAGTTTTAAGAAATTATGTACACATCTGTGTTGCATTATGTGGTTGGGGTTTATGTGGATGTGACCTTCAGTGGGCAGGGTACAAGTGGGCCCCATGATTTTCTATTGCCCGGGGGCCCCACAAGTTGTCAGTCCGCCCCTGGTTGTAGATGTAAGGTAGGAACTTGTGCAGCTTTTGTGCTCAAATTGTAAAAAGACAGGGATCACCTCGAACCATAACGTATGCAGCAAGCAGAGTAGATGTTGCTTGAAGTGACCCCGCTCACTGTAGGCCAGGGGTCAAAATTTCCACTCGCCTGCTCGCAATTGGCGAGTGGAAATTAAGCGTGGGCGAGTGGAACTGCACACGCAGGCAGCATGATAAATTAGATCGTGCTGCCTGCGCTGCGTATTCCAGTGGCAGCCGTTTTTTTTTAAAAAAAAAATAATAATCCGGCCGAAGTCACTTCCGGCACGCTAACAGCTCCGCATGCCCTTTTAGCTCTGTCTCTCGATGCTGCACTCACTGATGCTGCTTCGGGGAGACGCCGGGTTGAACCTCTTACTGATTCGGGATGCTTGCTCGGCGCAGTTTCCCGTGTTCCATTCACATGGTGCAGCAAATGGATCACAGGCGAGTGAGCCGAGCAAAACTCCGAGATCAGAAAGAGGTTCAACCCGTCTCCCCGAAGTGAGTGCAGCATCGAGAGACCTCAGAGTGCCACAATAGGGGGGTGCAAATTCCTTCTCCTACCCCCCTTTTACCGGACCTCGCTGCTGCACCCCTCATCTTCCGGGCACAGTGTGAAGGAGGATCCGGTGAGCCTCAGCGAGTGAGGGAAGCAGGGATTATCCCCGCCCCCTCATTCTACTACTGGCGAGGACAAGTAAAGGGAGAGGGATGAATTAAAGAGGGGGGATGAATTGCAGGGGAGGAGGAGAAATTTATTGCAGGGGAGGGGGAAATAAATTGCACTGGAGGGGGGAAAATAAATTGCAGGGGAGGGGGATGAATTACAGGGGAGGGGGATGAATTACAGGGGAGGGGGAAAATAAATTGTACTGGAGGGAGAGAAATAAATTGCACTGGAGGGGAGAAATAAATTGCAGGGGAGGGAGAGAAATGAATTGCAAGGGAGGGGGAGAAATAAATTGCAGGGGAGGGGAGAAATAAAGTGCAGGGGAGGGGGAGAAATAAAGTGCAGGGGAGCAGGGGAAATGAATTGCAAGGGGGAGGGGGAGAAATAAATTGCAGGGGAGGGGGATGAATTACAGGGGAGGGGATGAATTGCAGGGGAGGGGAGAAAAAAATTGCACTGGAGGGGGGAAATAAATTGCAGGGGGGGGATGAATTACAGGGGAGGGGAGAAATAATTGTACTGGAGGGAGAGAAATAAATTGCACTGGGGGGGAAAATAAATTGCAGGGGAGGGGGGATGAATTACAGGGGAGGGGAGAAATAAATTGTACTGGAGGGAGAGAAATAAATTGTACTGGAGGGAGAGAAATAAATTGCACTGGAGGGGAGAAATAAATTGCAGGGGAGGGAGAGAAATGAATTGCAAGGGAGGGGGAGAAATAAATTGCAGGGGAGGGGAGAAATAAAGTGCAGGGGAGGGGGAGAAAAAGTGCAGGGGAGGAGGGGAAATGAATTGCAACGGAGGGGGGGAAATAAATTGCAGGGGAGGGAGAGAAATGAATTGCAAGGGAGGGGGAGAAATAAATTGCAGGGGAGGGGGAGAAATAAAGTGCAGGGGAGGGGGAGAAATAAAGTGCAGGGGAGGGGGAGAAATAAAGTGCAGGGGAGGAGGGGAAATGAATTGCAAGGGAGGGGGAGAAATAAATTGCAGGGGAGGGGGGATGAATTACAGGGGAGGGGATGAATTGCAGGGGAGGGGAGAAAAAAATTGCACTGGAGGGGGAAAATAAATTGCAGGGGAGGGGGGATGAATTACAGGGGAGGGGAGAAATAAATTGTACTGGAGGGAGAGAAATAAATTGCACTGGAGGGGGGAAAATAAATTGCAGGGGAGGGGGGATGAATTACAGGGGAGGGGGGATGAATTACAGGGGAGGGGAGAAATAAATTGTACTGGAGGGAGAGAAATAAATTGCACTGGAGGGGAGAAATAAATTGCAGGGGAGGGAGAGAAATGAATTGCAAGGGAGGGGGAGAAATAAATTGCAGGGGAGGGGGAGAAAAAAGTGCAGGGGAGGGGGGGAAATGAATTGCAAGGGAGGGGGAGAAATAAATTGCAGGGGAGGGGGAGAAATAAAGTGCAGGGGAGGGGGAGAAATAAAGTGCAGGGGAGGAGGGGAAATGAATTGCAAGGGAGGGGGAGAAATAAATTGCAGGGGAGGGGGATGAATTACAGGGGAGGGGAGAAAAAAATTGCACTGGAGGGGGAAAATAAATTGCAGGGGAGGGGGGATGAATTACTGGGGAGGGGAGAAATAAATTGTACTGGAGGGAGAGAAATAAATTGCACTGGAGGGGGGAAAATAAATTGCAGGGGAGGGGGATGAATTACAGGGGAGGGGGGATGAATTACAGGGGAGGGGAGAAATAAATTGTACTGGAGGGAGAGAAATAAATTGCACTGGAAGGGAGAAATAAATTGCAGGGGAGGGAGAGAAATGAATTGCAAGGGAGGGGGAGAAATAAATTGCAGGGGAGGGGGAGAAATAAAGTGCAGGGGAGGGGGAGAAATAAAGTGCAGGGGAGGGGAGAAAAAAGTGCAGGGGAGGGGGAGAAAAAGTGCAGGGGAGGAGGGGAAATGAATTGCAAGGGAGGGGGGGAAATAAATTGCAGGGGAGGGGGATGAATTACAGGGGAGGGGATGAATTGCAGGGGAGGGGAGAAATAAATTGCACTGGAGGGGGGAAAATAAATTGCAGGGGAGGGGGGATGAATTACAGGGGAGGGGGATAATTACAGGGGAGGGGGAGAAATAAATTGTACTGGAGGGAGAGAAATAAATTGCACTGGAGGGGGAAAATAAATTGCAGGGAAGGGGGGATGAATTACAGGGGAGGGGGATGAATTACAGGGGAGGGGAGAAATAAATTGTACTGGAGGGAGAGAAATAAATTGCACTGGAGGGAGAATAAATTGCAGGGGAGGGAGAGAAATGAATTGCAAGGGAGGGGGAGAAAGAGAAATAAAGTGCAGGGGAGGGGGAGAAATAAAGTGCAGGGGAGGAGGGGAAATGAATTGCAGGGGAGGAGGGGAAATGAATTGCAGGGGAGGAGGGGAAATAAATTGCAGGGGAGGGATGAATTGCAGGGGAGGGGAGAAATAGATTGCAGGGGAGGGGGAGAAATAGATTGCAGGGGAGGGGGAGAAATAGATTACAGGGGAGGGGGAGAAATAAAGTGCAGGGGAGGGATGAATTGCAGGGGAAGGGGAGAAATGAATTGCAGAGGAGGAGGGGAAATAAATTGCACTGGAGGGGGAGAAATGAATTGCAGGGGAGGGGGAGAAATTAATTGCAGGGGAGGGGGAGGAATGAATTGCAGGGGGGAGAGGAATGAATTACGGGGGGGAGAAATTAATTAAAGGGGGCCCTTGGCAGAACTAACATCTCCCGTGAGGGGTCATAATTGGTGTAATGGTGGCGTAGGCATTTGAGGTTCAGCAAAATAGATCTATTTTTTAAAGAAAGATGAGTGATACGGAAAGAGCAAAAAAAAGAAAAACAATGGGGATGGAAGTATCTCACACAAATATTAATGGATTCGTCTGTATAAGCATCCAAGGGGGAAAACTGACTCTGGGGTCTTCTAACATCTATTGATAATCTGGCATACGAACAATTAAAAGAGAGTAATCGGTTCCCCTTAATATATCGGATGAATAAACCCTAAATTAATTTGGTACTAAAAACTGTTGGAGAGGAGTGTGTACTTGGAAGATATTACTTGGGTCTGATGTCTGGATATACATGTATCTGGGGTCTCGGTCCGGTTATTAAAGTTATTTATTTTTGTAACTTTATTCTGAATAAAGCCTTTAACAGTGTAATTTCATAAGATAATTTAAGAGGGTGTGTTTAGGGGCGGAGTTCAGGGCAGGGTAGGTGGGGCAACTGGTGGCGAGTAACTCTTAAGGTCTGGCTAGTAGCTTGGGACTTGAAATTTTGAGCCCTGCTGTAGGTATATGGTAACTCAGTACTTACTTCTACAGACGATGCTTCAACTCGTCTTGCTGTACGTTCAGCAAAAAATGCATCTAGCATATGCTTTTCGTTTTTAAGACGTTCAAACTTCGCAGTCTCCGGCTCTTCTGTAGTGACGATCTGAAAAAGCAGCAATAAATAAGCATTGCATTGATTTGTGTAAAAAGTACCAATATAAGACTTATCCATGGGTTCCTTTTAAACATGGTCCACACGATCACCCTAATAATAAACCGCTTACATATTATGAATAACCCCCAGCATAAAAGGTTTAGAATTAGCCATTAGATTTAGGATACAGGTCAATAAAGGATACATTTATAACATAGCCTACTGCAACAGCAGCGACATTGCTGACCAGATCCATTACTATGGTGTATGGGGCCAAGAGAACACCTGCGCTGCATTCCTTTACATTGCCTGGTAATTGCCTGTTAATTTGGTGCAAGGACCTTTTTTGGGGCACTATCACCTGGTGTGAGCTAACCCCTGGGAGCTCCCAGTGGCAAGGTCGTACCCTAACGCCCATAACGGCATAGCACGCCGCGCTGGTACTGAGGCAGGTCGATCTGGTCTATGGGAAGGCACGGGTTGTGCACGCCCCACGGCGTGAAAGGGTTAAGGTTGTGGCTGTTCAGTGTATATATTCGTGACTGTGAAAAATGTTCAACAAAACCAAAACCACTCCACAAAAATACAGTGTATAAACTTTCCCTTTTAGTAAACAATCATTACATTTATGTGCATGAAACACATAAAATACCTTGTTCAGAAATGACACAACTAGATTCTTCAATTCTTCAGTATTAAGACTTTGGCGCACAACATCTTCATGGTTTGTTTCCTTTGAGACAAATGCAATTGGAGGAAACAAAAGCCAAATATAATTTCAGGGATTATAAAATTTGCATTTAGACTATATTATATTACAGGTAAGATCCAAAGTTCAGATAAACCAGTAACCAGTAAACCAGCAATACCCAGACGGTTTTGGATTAGAAATCTAATTTTGAGCTATACACAGGTAATCCTAGTTTTATCTGGATGTCCATCATGGTGTCACCCAGGTAAACCCAGATTTACTCAAATAAAGCTGGGTACTGTGCTTGCCGAGCCAAAGCTAAACGTGAACCCTGACCCTAAAAATCACTTTTACCCAAGGTGGGTTGGTTATTCTACAGATTACCCGGGTAAAGCCTAATGTTTGATTTCATTTTGAGCTTTATCCAAAGCTGCCTGGGTAATGTTAGGTTTACCCAGGTAAACCTAGGCTTATCTGTCCTTTGGACTTTACCCATAACACATTAAAATAAATAAATAATATATATATATATATATATTCCATAAACAGTATATTTTTTAAAGTGCATTTGTAAGTAAAGAATTCTCCAACATACGCTGCATGCGCCAGATCTAATCCTTTTAAAGCCGAGAAACATTTGTCTGAAGTTCAGACTCTTCAACAAATTGTGCCCAAGAATAATGGTTATCCCTGCTCTCAAACCCCCACACAGAAGCATGCATGGATTAGTTTTTGCAGGTATCCATAATTTGGGGAAGAAATCCCAGAAAGGTATTTCCAGATTTTCTTTAGATTTATTGTTTAGTAAATAGCACAGAAAGATAATCATACCTCAGCAAAACGTGTGAATGCTTCTAATGCATGGTGTTTTACTATCCATGACTTGTCTGAAAGCAGCAAGGAGAACAAGCTTGCTATCTTTGAAAAAACAGCAGGCTGAAAAAGAATAAAATCTTCTATAATTCACTATCATAAGAAAAATTGGCTCATACTGCATACATTATTTTCAACACAATTTTGAAATATCTAGAGAGACCGGAAATGTTTAAATGGCTCAAGAATTAGTCATTTTGATGAAGAGAAAACCCCAACACCCTACAGTGCAGACTGTTACAACATTCGCCGATTTATGTAAATTTGAGTTTAATTGGAAATCATTAAAGTGACAGTCTAATGTTTTAACCTTAGCTGCAATACCTCATTAATCAAAAATATATGGTCATATGAAGTGTCATTTTTTTAAAGGAATTTTGCATAAATACATGACAACTGGCCACAATACGTATGGAATAATACAGGATATCTCCCCCCAACAAAGCAAATTCAGGGATGCACTTGAAGTGGTCCTTTTAGTATCTTAATTACCATCTCTGAGTACTTTGCGATGTCAATAAGAAGCTTGTACAGCTTTCTTTGTGCTTCTGTATGCTTAAAATGTCATAGGTATTTGTGCATCTGTGCATGTATGTACTTACACAGGACATTTTTACAGCCAGCCTCAGTGATTAATGTGCTGTAGAATAATAATAAAAACACGCACAACTTCTCAATTTTATTGTTTGGGTATGCGTAGAATGTGTAACTATACTTTGCTGTATTTTTATTTTTGGGCTGGTGAATTTGGCTTCGGCCAGGACGTTCAGACTTACCATTAACACCAGCTTTTAGGAGTCGTTAAAATTATGCGCGCAAACGCTGTGCGTTAAAAACTGTAATACCATCTGCATACCAGAGCACAAACGCATTTGCGCTCACAATGTTAAGTATAGGACGCGCGCAAAGGGTTCGTGCAGGTCCACCCGCGTTTGTTGCGCTGAGGAATGCGCGCGTTTGTTGCGTTGACTTTGTAATACGACGTTCAGCGCAAAGGGTTTGGCTCCTCGCATTAATGTGTTTTTGCGCACGGTTAACGTTTGCGTGAACAATGTAACAGAGCCCATAATGTATGAGGGTGCAGTAATTGAGATGGAAATTATAGTTGAACACACACATAGCATAAATGCCAAACTTGCTTGGGTCCTTACATGTCAAACAAGCAAAAGAGGCTGTGCCACTAAGGGGTCAACAAAAACTCAACTTATCTCCCTCCTCCACTCACTGTACTTTGAAGGACACAGAACAACCCTTTCTCCAATGTGATCCTGCAAGATCCTATATACACAATCCGGTGACGTGCGGTGAGGTCAGCGGCTAGTGAGGCACTGGCTAGTATTGGAGCCAGATATACACAGGGTTACGCAGTCATAATTTACGCATTTGATTATCGTTATATAGGAGAATAGAGTTTCACTATTTATACTCATGTTTACCAATTAAAATACCAATAGAGGGCGCTATTACACTTTTTAAAGTAAAGTTGCACTTACAATACTGACCAATAGAGGGCGCTATTACACTTTTTAAAGTAAAGTTGCACTTACAATACTGACCAATAGAGGGCGCTATTTGCGCTCCGTATTGGTCACTATTGTAAATACATATGCTGTGTAGGCAGGGCTTTTCAGCAATGATGCAGAGACGGAGAGTCAGCCAGCTAGCTAGCTTGCTTTTTTTAGGGTAAAAAAGGGTCAAGGATTATACTCTGGTGGCAGGTCAATAGAAACATAGAAAAATGTCGGCAGATAAGAACCTTCTAGTCTGCCCAATTACATGGATACTTTACCTGGATTTATCTTTTGTTTAGGATAGCCTTATGCCTATCCCATGCCTGCTTAAATTCAATTACTGTTTTGGCCTCTACCACTTCTACTGGAAGACTGTTCCATGTATCCACCACCCTCTCAGTAAAATAATGCTTCCTGATGTTACTTTTAAACCTTTGCCCCTCTAATCTAAGACTATGTCCTCTTGTTTTGCTACTTTGTTTCCTTTTAAATATACTCCCTTCCTCTACCTTGTGGATTCCCTTTACGTATTTAAATGTTTCTATCATATCTCCTCTGTCTCGTCTTTTTTCCAAGCTGTACATGTTAAGATTATTAAGCCTTTCCTGGTAACTTTTCTCCTTCAAGCCGTACACCATTTTAGTAGCCCTTCTCTGAACTCTCTCTTAGATGTCTATATCCTTCTGGAGATACGTTCTACAGTACTGCACACAGTACTCCAAGTGAGGTCTCACCAGTGCTCTGTACAGTGGCATGAGCACTTCCCTTTTCCTATTGCTAATACCTCTCCCTACACAACCAAGCATTCTGCTAGCATTTCCTGCTGCTCTATTACATTGACTACTTACCCTTAGATCCTCTGAAATAATGACCCCTAAATCCCTTTCCTCAGATGTTGAGGTTAGGACTGTATCAAATATTCTATATTCAGCCCTTGGGTTTTTACGTCCCAGGTGCATTATCTTGCACTTATCCACATTGAGGCTGGGGTCAGACGAGCGTAGTGTTCACGTCCGTGATTGCGCCTAAAAGTACGTCCATGATAGCATGACAGAAAGCCCATTGGAGCCCCACACACGAAGTACGTCCGCACTGAACTGCGGACGCACAACGGCCGCGGCCCACGGACGCAAGGCAGGCAAGAACGTACAACCCCTAGAACGGCCGCACAAAGTGCGCTGCGTCCGCAACGTCCGCATAGCTTTGTGTGTGAGTGATGGAACGTGGTCAGACGGACTGCATTTATACATCCAGCATTTTTCACGAACAAAATGGTTTTGCTTTTTAATTTATTTTCCCGCCTACATCCGTCAAAATATACGTCAGTGAATAAACGGACTGTGTGGCCACTACCGCGTCTTCCGTACGGACGTACGTCCGTGTGCACAGACGCACAGTCCGTAGAAATCACGCTCGATTGACCCTAGCCTAAAACTCAATTGCCACAACTCCGACCATTTTTTTTGTTTACCCAAATCATTTGTCATTTGGCTGATCCCTCCAGGAACGTCAACCCTGTTGCAAATCTTTGTGTCATCAGCAAAAAGACATACTTTTCCATTAATACCTTCTGCAATATCACTAATAAAAATATTAACGAGAATGGGTCCAAGTACTGACCCCTGAGGTACCCCACTGGTAACAAGACCTTGCGCCGAATAAACTCCATTTACCACAACCCTCT
This sequence comes from Leptobrachium leishanense, assembly GCA_009667805.1. Lineage (NCBI taxonomy): Eukaryota > Metazoa > Chordata > Amphibia > Anura > Megophryidae > Leptobrachium > Leptobrachium leishanense. The sequence goes on from CM019070.1 coordinate 111,821,106, forward strand.
GTTGCCTGTCACTCAGCCACTGCCTAATCCATTCAACAATATTGGAATCCAAACGCAAAGATTGCAATTTATTGATAAGCCTTCTATGCGGGAACAGTATCAAAAGCCTTACTGAAATCTAAATAAGCAATGTCTACTGCACCACCTGTGTCTATTATTTTTGTTACCCAATCAAAAAAATCAATAAGATTAGTTTGGCATGATGTCCCTGAGGTAAACCCATGTTGTTTCTGATCCTGTAATCTATGTGTTTTTAGATGTTCAACAATCCTTACCTTTAACATGGTTTCCATTAATTTACCCACTACTGACGTAAGACTAACTGGCCTATAGTTCCCCGATTCCTCCCTACTACCCTTCTTGTAAATGGGCACAACATTTGCTAATTTCCAGTCTTCTGGGACGACTCCCGTTAACAAGGATTGGTTAAATAAATCTGTTAACGGTTTTGCTATTACATCACTGAGCTCTTTTAATAATTTAGGGTGGATCCCATCAGGCCCCATTGACTTATTTGTCTTTACTTTAGACAGCTGCTGTAGAACCTCCTCCTCTGTAAACTCATGTAAATGTCTCTTTAGTGTTTCCTCCTAACTGAGGTCCCTTTCCTTCCTTTTCTTCTGCAAAGACTGAACAAAAATATTCATTGAGGCAGTCAGCGAGACTTTTATCCTCTTCTACATACCTTCCTTCCTTTGTTTTTTTTTTTTTTATAAACACGATTTTTATTGGTTTTTCAGTAATACAGCAACACGGCGCTCATGGAAGCCCATAGAGCGATACATAATCTCAGGGAGGCAGCAACAGAAGTAAGCAAATAATATAAAGAGACTGAACCTGCTTTCTTTCCCTGAGACATGATTATGCCGCAGAAAGACATGCGAATCAATTGCATAAAGCTTACAATATTAACTACATAAATAATATACAGAGAGAAGAACTAAAGAAAGTAGAGAAAAAAAAAAAATATATATATTTCCCAAGTCTATAGATCAAGGTCTCTAGGTCCGACAGTTCTGTAACCAACTACGGGATGGTCTGCGTCGAGAGCCAAGGTTCCCAGATCTTCGTGCATTGTTGAAGCGTATCATGCAGTTGAGCAGTTAAACGTTCCATTTTATATATATACCACACCTTCGCCTCTATCTCCGGTATGGAGGGGAGGTCTCGTTTCCAGGAGCGGGCAATACATATGCGAGTAGATGTACATATACGATGGGCTAGGCGAAGGGAGGAGCGAGGCAGACCATGACGTCGGGACGGGCTATTAAGCAGGGCCAAAGCGGGGTCAGGGGTACTGGCAGACCCAGAGCTCTGGAGATCATAGCGAAAACTGAGGACCACAATACTATTACCAGCCCACACTCCCACCACATGTGATAAAACGTTCCACGCTGGCCACAACCCCTTGTGCACAAGCCAGTTAGTGCGGGATAGATTTTCTGTAAGCGGACTGGATCCAGGTACCACCTGGAGAGGAGCTTATAGCAATTTTCTTTTATCAGAGTACATGTTGTTATCCCCATCGAGGACTCCGTTATTGCCCCCCATTCCTCTCCGGTGAATTGGTGACACAGGTCTGCTTCCCATAGGAGCTGGTACGAGCACGGAGGTCGAGAGACGGGTGGAGGAGAAGACTATATATTTGGGATATCGCTCCTGCTGTGCTTGAGCTTCTCATTACTAGGCGTTCGAATGGAGTCTCAACCGGGGTGCCTATATTTAGGCGACTACGTACAAAATGTCGGATTTGAGAATATCGATGAAACTCTCGTAAAGGGATATCATGTGACTCTCTAAAGTATTCCCACCGGGGAAATTTCCCCTGCAGTAGCACCGCTCCTAGGGTCGTAAAGCCTTTCCTAAGCCACCACTCAAAAGCTCGGCCCTCCTCCCCATTCCATGGGGGGAAGAGCGGGTTATCGCGCAGGGGGAGCAGACCAGAGGTAGTGGTGGTGAGGGACATGCAGTATTTGACTTTAGACCATATATCTAATGAATGAGCAGTGGTAGGCAACAAACGACCCCTTTCTACCGCGGAGATTTGTCTCCAGGGAACCTGTGATAAGCATGAGGGGGCAACATAGTCATTCTCAATGTCAACCCAACAGACCCTACCTCTTCTAGAGGACCATTGGAGGAGTTGCGTCAACTGTGCCGATTTATAGTACAGGGCTAGGTCAGGGACAGCAAGGCCCCCATGTTTCTTAGGACGGCGTAGTATCAGTCTGGAAACTCTCGGTTTCTTCCCTTGCCATACGTATCGGTAAAAGGCTGACTGGAGGTCGGGTAGTATCGTCAGAGGTAGAGGGACCGGTAAGGTGCGAAAAAGATACAGAAGCTTCGGGAGTGCTGTCATTTTAAGGGCATAAATGCGGCCCATCCAGGAGATGGAGTAGGAGGACCATTGCCGCAGTAGGGATTTGATGTGCTTAATCATGTCAGGGTAATTACAGGCGTATAGCTGTGGCACGTGAGCGGTGAGGTAGATCCCCAGGTATTGGAGTCGATGGGGACACCAACGAAAGGTGAATGATTCCCGTAAGTGTGTAACAACCTCCTGAGGCAAAGAAATATTTAATGCTTCAGATTTAGCAATATTAATTTTGTAGCCAGAGAGAGCACCAAAGGAGGAGAGGCAACCGTATAGGTTCGGTAATGAAACAAGGGGTCGGGTTATCGTGAGTAAGATATCGTCTGCAAATAGACTCAGTTTGTAGTTTTTGTCGCCCACTGCTATTCCCGAGATATCTGGGTGACCCCTTATCTGTTCCGCCAGAGGTTCTAGGCATAGGGCGAACAGAAGTGGAGACAGGGGGCAACCCTGACGCGTACCATTTAAGATGTCAAATGGTCTTGATCTCCCTCCCATAGTTATTACTGAGGCCGTTGGCGAAGTGTAAAGTGCCCGAATACCCCCTATCATCCCCTCCCCCACCAAATCTCCTCAAGACCTCCCATAAATATGTCCAGTCCACTCTATCGAAGGCCTTCTCGGCGTCAAGGGAAAGTAGTAAGGACGGTTGTTTGGAAGCGTGCGCTATAGAGAGTAGGTTCACCGTGCGGCGAATATTGTCAGGGGCACCGCGAGACGGGATAAAACCGACCTGGTCAGGGTGCACTAGTGAGGGTAGGTGACGACTCAAACGCGTAGCTAAGACCTTTGCATAGATTTTCATGTCTACATTCAGTAAAGATATCGGACGGTAGCTGGCGCAAGTAGAAGGATCTTTCCCTTCCTTGGGAATCACCACTATGGAGGCGGCCAGCAGTTCCCTGGGAGGGGATTTGCCTTCTAAGAAGCCGTTATACATATTAGTTAAAAGTGGGGCTAATTGGGTTCGGAATTTCTTATAATATAGGGGGCTAAACCCGTCCGGGCCTGGGGCTTTAGATGTACGGAGTTCTTTCAGTATTGGGAGGATCTCTTCAGTGGTAATTGGAGTCGCCAGCTCGTTCGCCTGTGGCCGGGAAACATACGTAGGGGCAGTTGTTCTAAAAAGGAGCGAATCTTTTGTAGTTTCTGGTCATCAGATGGGGCTGTCGTGCCGTCATACAACTTAGCGTAGTAGCGCGCAAATTCCTCCGCTATTTCTGATGGAGTTACTGCCGGGGGCTTCTCTGATCTCTGGATCTTCGCTATAGAGTTACGCTTACGCAGGGCGCGCAGTTTGCGGGCTAGCATGGCGTCTGGTTTGTTTCCCTTCTCAAAGAATAGCTGTCCGACCCTACGGAGGTCACCTAGTGCCCTCTCCGTCTGTAATGAATTCAGTTCCCCCCTAGTAGTCACTATTCTGTTCCAAATCAAAGGGTCCGGTTGAGTTTTATGCGATCTCTCTAAAGTAGCGAGAGTAGCGGTCAGGTCCGTCATTTGGGTGCGTAGTTTCTTATAGTGGGCCGCTTGTAGACCTATAAGTCGGCCCCGTAGGACCGCCTTATGGGTGGTCCACAACAGGTCTGGTTGATAGTGGTCGGGGTCATTATCCAGAACAAAGTTTGCTAACGCTAGGTCCAGTTCCGTTATGACTTCCGGCCTCAACAACAGGGCGTCTGGTAGGCGCCAGGGAGGGCGGGGGGAGCTTCTGGAGCCATCCGCCAAGACCACGCTGAGAGGGGCGTGATCCGACCAAGTTATCTCATGGATCTTGGCAGATAGCACATCCCTCACGGCTCGCTGGGGGACAAAGACATAATCAATTCTCGTGTATGTTGTATTCGGGTGGGAGTAAAACGTGTAATCCCTTGTCGTGGGGTGCAGAAGGCGCCAAGCATCTACTATTTGGGTTTGTTGCAGAAAATTTTTAAGAAGTGGGCGGTTAGGGTGAGAATCAGACTGAGTAGGGGTGGTAGATCTATCTAAAACCCGGTCCAGGATGGAGTTAAAGTCACCCCCGATGATCACCTCCCCCCCAGGGAAAGGCTCTAGCAAAGGTAGGAGCCGGTCATAGAAAGCAGGATCCCTGGTGTTGGGAGCATAGACGTTGAGGAGTGTTAACGGTCTATTGTCAATAGTGCCCTGAAGAAACAGAAACCGTCCCTCCTTATCTAATACTTTTCTACGAAGGACAAAATTAACGCGGGAGCGAAAAAAAAATGGAGGTTCCCCGGTGTTTCGTAGGTGCACAGGCGTGGTAATGCAGCGGGAATCGTTTATCAAAAAATCTAGGGGATTTACCCTGAGCGAAATGCGTTTCCTGGAGAAGGAGAATATCCGCCCCAACGAAACGTATGATCGCATTGCTTTACGTCTTTTCATTGGATTATTAAACCCTTTTACATTATGTGAAATTACATGTAATGGCATTGAAGGAACAAATATAGGGGGAGCAGCTGGGAGCTAATAAACTTTGTCACGGTTAACCAGGGCAATAGAGTGAAGGCAGGAGAAGATGGTAGTTGAAAACCTAGAACATCTAGACGGTATACCCTTACACATACATTAACAGATGACCACAGTTTGCTTGGAGAAAGGGGCAGTTGAAAACCTAGATCCCCTGCGCGATATACCAATACACATACATTAACAAATGACCACAGTTTACCTGACCTTTCGAGACCTTGATCGAAAAAGAAGAGAGAGAAAAAGAAAAAATGAGAAAAAGAATCCAAACGGTAAAAATGTTTGCAAAAAGAGAGAGAAGAAAAAAGAGCAAAATAAGTCGTAGAAAAAAGGAACCTACACACAGTCGAACTCGGATCGTAAAAAAGAACAATCCAACAAAAATCCCATCCAGTAGGGAGACAGTCTCGGGTATCATCCATACCCCGTAATTATCCACTTCAGGGAGAAATCCGAGAAGGGCGCCCAGAGCCCTGGGCGGAGGGGTGGTCGGCGACATCCACCAGGTGGTGTCACCTGTGTCAATATCCTGATCTCGTGTGGATCCAATCAGGAGCTCATCATCCCAATGAGGTTGTAGTTTAAGAACTTCAGATAAGGTTCCATATTCAAGATGTGTTACAATAACGGCAGAGGCTCTGCTACCTCGTGTAGGCCTCGTGTGGCGGAATGAGGAGACATCAGTCATGGTGGAGGAGTCGGCGAGGGTCGCGGCCGACGGTTGTTTAGTGAGGTCTGAGACCATTCCGTCTCCATCCTCTGCGGTGTGAAGGGCCTCTCTCGTGACGGGGAGGGTCTCACTTCTGCTAGGCCCAGAGCGTGAAGAAAGCGGTCAGCTCTCTGCAGATCTTCCAGAACATGCGTAGCTCCGTGGTGGGATACCACAAGTTTGAACGGGAACCCCCAGCGGTATCTGATGTTATGCGCGATCAGTTGGTCCGTGATAGGTTTAAAGGAGCGGCGATTTTGTAGAGTCGTAGGAGAGAGATCAATAAACAGTTTCGGCATAACGTTATCAATAGACGGCGTTTGCGTTCTAGCGGCTGCGACCACCGCATCTTTTATCCCGGAATAATGGAATCTAGCGATAATATCTCTAGGACGGTCACCAGGTCGCGGTTTGGGTCTTAAAGCTCTGTGTACCCTGTCGAATAAACAGTGATCCGGGGGAGTATCGGGTAACAGACTGAGCAGGTACCTATGCATAAAGTCCTGTAGGTCAGTAACTTCTTCTGGGACTCCCCTGAGGCGCACATTGTTCCGCCGAGACCTGTTATCCTGATCTTCTTGTGCCCTCTGTAGTTGGTGAACTTCCTCCGTAAGGGTCTCCAGATGTTGAGCCATGTCGTTATAGACTTTTACTGAGGCATCGTTTGCCCGCTCTAGAGCGTCCGTCCGAGCCCCCACCGCATCGATCTCGGCCCTCACCGCCGCCAGACCCTCCTGTATATCCCCCTTTATGTCAGCGCGAAACGCTGAGAGTAATCGCTCTATGTCCCCTCTCGTGGCCGGGCCGCTGTCGGGAGAGCACGAGGAGGCGGCCGCCATCTTGGGTGAGGCGGCAAGTTCTGGGCCTGGCGTGCGATCGGCAAATAAGGGGTGAAGACGGCCCGGAGGTAGGGATTTTTTTGGTTTTGGGGGCATCTCCAGATACCTGATGTAGTCCGGGACCCGAGGGGATCACCCAGAGCCAGGATCGATCGGGCTGAGTTGCTGAGTCGCTAATGTAAGCTGGGATGAGTGCGGAGCTCCGGGATCACGCGGCCATCTTGGTTAGCCGCCAGACACGCCCCCCTCCTTCCTTTGTTTTTAATCTAACTAATCCTTGTTTTACTTTTCTTTTCTCGTTTATGTATCTAAAAAATGTTTTGTCCCCCTTTTTTACTGACTGAGCTATTTTCTCTTCTGCGTGTGCTTTGGAAGTTCTTATAAATTGCTTTGCCTCTTTCTGCCTAATTTTATAGGTTTGCCTATCTTCTTCACTCTGAGTTTTTTTTATAATTATTGAATGCTATCTTTTTGTTCTTCACTATTTTGGCCACTTCTGCAGAGTACCACAGTGGTTTCTTTCCTTTTTTGTTTTTGCTAACAAGCCAAATGCAAGTTCCTGTGGCCTTCAATAATGCTTCCTTTAAATAATCCCATTTCTCCTGGACTCCCTTTAAACTCCTCCAGTCTGATAATGACTCCTTCACACAAAATCTCATTTTAGAAAAATCTGTTTTTTTAAAGTCTAAAACTTTTGTTTTTGTGTGGTGCGGCTCCATCCCTGTTCTTATATTAAACCACACTGACTGGTGATCACTAGATCCCAAATTTTCACCTACAACAACGTCCGATACCAAACCTCCATTTGTGAGTATTAAATCCAATATGGCCTCTTTACGGGTCGGCTCCTCAACTACTTGTGTTAGAGATAATCCCAGTAAGGAGTTTAGAATATTTGTACTCCTGGTGCACCCAGCTATTTTGGTTTTCCAGTTCACATCAGGAAGATTAAAGTCCCCCATGATAATAACTTACCCCTTCATTGCCATTTTGGCTATTTCCTCAACCAGCAGATTATCTAGCTCTTCTACTTGTCCAGGGGGTCTGTAGATCACACCTACACGAGCTACTGTATGATTGCCAAATGTTAGCGTAACCCAAACTGACTCTATGTTCACCTCGCTCACTTTTATTTGGTTCGTTTTTATGTTGTTTTTCACATACAGGGCCACTCCTCCTCCTTTCCTACCTTCTCTGTCTTTTCTATATAAAGAGTACCCCGGTATTGTTATGTACCAGTTATTTTTCTCACTGAACCATGTCTCAGTAACCGCCACTAAATCTACTTTTTCAGCTGCCATCATTGCCTCCAGTTCATTGATTTTATTGACTAAACTGCGAGCATTTATAGACATGACTCTGAGCTTGTCATTTTTTACCTCGCATGTTGCTTGCACCCTCCGATTTAGTGTTGGGGGACAATCGGGCAGATTGTTTTTTACCCTTTTGTCCCCCCCTCCTAGTTTAAACATTCCTTTGAACTTCTCACTGAGAACATATGTTCCCCTATGAGTAAGATGCAAACCATCTTTTTTATACAGTTCCTTTCTGCTCCAATTAGAGCTATTGAAGTGGAAGTAGACTGGAAGATGGCGGCCATTATAAGCCAGGCGACCATCTTGTTCAGAATATTGGTTCATTTGAAAATAACTAGGCAAGTTTGTAGCTGAAACTAGAATGAAATATACGTAGAAACTCAGGAATGTGTTTAGATTAGCAGAAAAGCAATTAAAGCCCTGAGAAAGATCTCTGCTGTTCCTGGCACGGAGGAGAGGAGAGAAGTGGATACTCCAAGGTCGTTGGGGCCCGCAGAAATATAAAGGAGTATAGAGATCAGACCAGGTGTCATCTGTAACAAATAATTGAAGACGCTAGGGAAACGAGCGCAGCCCGGAACAGTAAGAGCAACTAATCATGATTTATTGAAACTAACAAAGTTTGCCAATTTACGGCCAATTAATGAAATGTCTTTTGTATTAGCCAAAGGGAGGTATTAACCCACGTGGGGTGGGAGAGTGTCATCGGGAGGTGGGCTGATTGGGATGTACCTAATTGTGTATTTGAGGTATAAGATTGGATGTCACGAGGGACTCGGGGCTCATTCTTTGCGATTGAATCCTGTTTGAGCATCTGTTGTGATATCACAATAAAGTTTGCCTTTCCTGAAGAGAGACTCGTGTTCAGACAATCCTTGCTTGTGTCCGGTCCGGCCTCGTCTTGAGTGAACCTGCAGATTCCGGTTACATTTCTGGGGGCTCGATAGCCGGGATACGGGCCTTTGCTGGCATGGCAACGACTGCTGAACACTGTAGCGGTTGACTGCAGGTGCGAGTGATCCCGCTGGTTGGGCATCCGTTGAAGGTGAGCTGACATCTGCAGGCGCCAAGCAGGATTTCCTGTTCAGTGGACCTCATCTCGTCTCAAACGGACCCCCAGCCCGGGAACACTAGGACACCCCTGAGTCCGAGGAAACAGCGAACAGCGCGGCGATAGGTAAAGTGTCTTCTATGTTTGTATGTCCAATGGAAATACCGGTATAAAAGGGAAACGTCCGGCCGTAGTCGGATAAGGAGACCCGTGGCCACGGTTTCGTTGGCATACCGAACCCGCCGAACGAAAGCACAGGGCCAGAAAGTGGCTAGCGTGTGTCTGGACCCGGGGGATCGGATGCTAACTAAAGGGTAGAGTCTGTATGTGAGGGAGATGGGAGCCGCGTGGAGTTGCATAGTCGTAGTAAGTGTTTGTAAATAAAGCTTCACCACGTGGACAAAGGAAAGGCGGAGAGATTTCTGTGACCGGGCTTAGAGCCCTGAGTCAGTGCTAGTGTGTACGTCGTGTAGTGAAGAGGGCCCATTGGGGCCAGCGGTAGCTGCAGAGATAGTGGTGCCGGGTGGGTAGAATTACTCATAGGCAAATTGGAATTGCAGACGGGAGTGTAGTTATAGAACGGGGTGCACATAGTCACAAGCAGTCAAGAGTTAGAGTTCAATTAACGGGGTATAAGGAGCCAAAAGGAAAGACGGTGTGCCCTCGGCTAGTAGAAAAAGAGTTGAATTGTTTATGTATTGTTTTGTGCTGAAAGTATCTGGTACAGTATGGGTTATGAATGATTGCTGAGACTGGTGTGAGTGAACGAGCGCCTACTCGCATTGCGAGAAAGCAAACTTGAAAGTGGACTCCCAAGGTACGTTTCCGGCTCAGGCGACTGCAGTCCGGCTACTGACGGAGGAAGCGGGTCAGACACATATGAATTGTTGACTGAAGTACCAGACAGTAAATTCTAAGTGTTCTTGCTAAAAAGTAATATCTGTATCGTAAAAAAGGTTACTGTTTTTAAGAGTAACAATGGGTAACGGGTCATCCAAGCCCAAAAAGGTAAAGAAGGGTGAGACACCCTTAGGGTATATAGTGCGGAATTTTGAAGCATTATATACACAACACATGATTATGGTGTAAAATTAACTAGAGAGAAATCAACAGGAATGTGTACAATTGTGTGGCCACTGTTAGTTCCAGACTGGCCAGAGCAAGGGTCAATGGACCCGGAGCTAATACAGAAAGTGCATTCCCAAGTAACCGGGAAATGTGGATATTCTGAGCAGTACCCATATACAGATATTTGGAAGTATTGTGTAAAGGATAAAAGTCATTTTATAATGATGGCGGGACGTAACAAGAAGCAGGTGCCCCCCAATAGAGAAAATAATAAAAAAAAAAAAAACGGTGTTGGTAGACCAACCGGAGGAGATTGATTCCCTGCCCCCGCCCTATCCATCATATTATGGGGCAGCTAGAGAAGTTTTGTGTGTCACGGTTGCGAAGGCGGGCGGCTGCTACTGCTCCGCCGGCTTACTTCGCTCCGGCGAGCGGGATTGCGGAGGAAAATGAGGGGGCAGTGGGTGGAAGAGACAGAGATGTCCCACCAGGAAAGATCGAAATGCCCGATGGGAGCATATATAAATTGGTAGACCAAGAGGACAGTGATGATAATGATTAGTGTGAAAATAAGTCTATATATATATATATTTAGTGTTTTAATATACCAGTAAAATAAAGATAATTTACAAGTTCTGTGTGTGGATTATGTAATGATCTTCAGGAGTTTCTGAGCCCCCACTTCCCCCTGGGCCAGAAGAAAATGAGATGATCAATAGATCAGATGGTAATCTAGAAGGTTTTAAAAAAAAATTACAGTGCTGTATAACTTGTGTATGTAATTCGGACTGATTATTCAGATGTGATATCTGTACTGTTCTGCGTGAGTATGAAGTCAGAGAATGTTATTAATAAATAGTGTGTGCTGTATCGAATGATATATGGTAGAATGTTTTTGTCTGATTGTGTTTATAATTGATCTATCAAACTGTTCAATTAAAAGTAAAGTGTGATAAGTAATGAATTTAGAGTGTGTAATGGCTGAGAGGTAGATTGGGCTCCGTACTTGTTTTCCCCCCCTCTCTTTTCTGACACACTGTTTGCGCGGAGGGGGAAGGGGGGGGGGGAGTCGGTTTTTTGCTCTCTGATAGACAGAGAAAGTAACCCTTTGTGTGTCTGGGCAGAGAATTCAAATTAAAAAGAAATGAAGAAGAAAAATTACTATGTTTAGCTAATTTTTAATGTGTGCTACAATAGAATGTATGAAGTCTGTTGAGTGCAAGATATATGTTTATATTTTGTGTTGATATTATTCCAAAAACTCTAGTTTTGTTCACAGAGCTAGAATTAAATAAAAAAAGGGAGTTCTGGTTTTTATATTGTTACAGATTATAACAATAATAAGTATATAATAATATACAATATTGTCTACCAAAATAGAATACAATTTATTAACAAATTAAATGGAAATATATGAAACGGTTAGAAAATTAATATTAAAAAAGAGCAGTTTGAGAAATAATTAAAGTAGTTTTATACGGTTTTTATGTTCTATATAGTTAAAATATAGCAAAATTATGATTAATAATTCAATTAAAAGTATGTTTGTTTGATTTTTGATGGTATTATTTTAGATGATTATTGATGAAATGTTTGGAGTGATCTTATGACAATGGAATGGTTTATTTTTATTTTTATTTCTTTTCCGATGTGGTATTAAGAGTCCGTTTTGGCTACGGGAGAGAGACCTCTGTGAATATTGTTTATACAATGTGTATATGTATATGCCCGAATGTCCCATCCAGCTCCTGGGGCGGGATATCCTTTGCAAATTGCAAGCCCAAATTATATTTTTTTCCCGGGGGGATATGTTCGATTAGATCTGTCTGAGAATGGCAGTTTTACACGGCAGTACAGCCAGCCAGCCAGTACACCCAATCTGTAAAAAAATTGCAGTAATTATGCCAAGAGAAGAAGAATGGCGCTTGGCACCAACCCCGGCAGCCCCGGACCCGCACACACTACTCCTTGAAATTTCTGGAGTCTGGATGGAGGAAAACCCGCCCGGATTAGTTGTAATCTGAAACCTGGTGCAACGCCTGTGGCTTTAAGACAATATCACATCACACAAAAAGCCAAGCAGAATATCCAGACACATCTGCAGAGATTTAAAGACCACGGCATATTGAAATTCTGCGTGTCACCGTGGAACACACCATTGTTGCCAGTACAGAAAGAGGGCACACAAGAGTACCGCCCAGTCCAAGATTAATTCCCGGAGATACAAAATATTACACGGTGCTTGATTTAAAAGATGTTTTTTTTTTTCTTCAGCCGTCTGGTTCCGGCAAGCCAGTCCCTTTTTATTTTTCAGTGGGAGGTATCTACAATGGATGCGCGCTCAGCCAGGACCTCTTGTCCTTCAACGCTCAGCCACACAAAGTTATTCTATTACAGTATGTTGATGATTAATTACTGGCTTCTCCCATAGAAAAAGACTGTCTCTCTGCCACAAAAGCCCTGCTACATCTGCTGTGCCATGCAGGTTACAGAGTGTCCAAAAAGAAAGCACACATATGTAAACAGACTGTGAAATATCTAGGTTTTCAATTAACAAGTACCAAGCGTGCACTGGGGGCAGAGAAAGAAAAGAAGCAGTATGCCGAATACCCCAACCAAAGACAAGTTGACACTTGGACAAGTTCTTCATGTCAAGGTGCCCCATGCTGTCAAAGCCCTGCTCGACGTGAAAGGAAGCTACTGGTTCAGCAACAGCCGGATGACGAAGTACCAAGCTATGATATTGAGAATCCACAGGTTCATTTGGACCTCATCGCTACCTTGAACCCTGCTACTTTACTGCCTGACTGCGAAGAGGATCCAGATTATGAATGCCTCCAAGTCATGGAAGAAGTGTTCAGTAGCAGGCCAGATTTGAAAGACGTACCCCTAGACAAATACGATCTACAGCTATTCACTGATGGTAGCAGCTACATGGATGATGAGAAGAAAGTCTCCGGCTATGCAGTTGTCTCAGCAGAAGGAATTATTGAAGCAAATTCTCTACCAGGCTATATATCTGCACAACTTGCTGAGATAACAGCTCTAACAAGGGCTCTGCAAATCTCCGAAGGCAAAAGAGTGAATTCTACACTGACTCCAAGTACGCTTTCATGATGGTCCATGCCCATGGTGCACTCTACAAGGAGAGAGGCCTACTCACTTCCTCAGGACAACAAATCAAGTATGCAGCTGAAATCACAGCCCTTCTAGAAGCTGTATGGAAATCAAGTGCTGTCAGTATCATGCACTGTCTTGGCCACCAGAAAGGTCATGATGAAATCCCAAGAAGCAACAGGCACACTGACCAGGCCGCAAAAGCGGCTGCAACACCATTGCTAACAACTGATCAAGACAAAGTCCTGCTCTGCAAGCAAGAGGACCAACCTGCCATGCCAAACTACGAATTTTATACGAATTGGAGAAAATTTGAATCTGGAGGTGAATTTATTTTGCACTAATGGCACAATGACTGTGAACTATTAGAACTCAATTATGATTATATTCAATGGCTTTTCCCAACTCAGTCCCAAGGCCGAAATTTCTACTCCACTCCTCTGAACCCGCAAGAGACACGTTTTATGATTAACACCTCAGAAGTTCAGCAAAGACTCAGCAGAGCATACAAAATGATGCTGAAATTCTTCGGCGTAAAAGTAATGGGGGAGTATGGAGAAGATACAAAAGAAACCGAAGTTGAACGAGCAGAAAATTTGAGAGAATGAACCGCAAAGACTTTTATGTCCAAACTGTACCAAGAGATGCCATTACGCTGGTTGGATGTGCTGCCGATAGTCTTATTACACATTAGGTGCAGGCCAACCCCCCAATTGAAGCTAAGTCCGTACGAACTTATGTTTGGACAGCCTACCCCTCTGATTAATGGACTAAGGGGGGACCTTCGGGCACTGGGGAAAACTAAACTAAATGATCAGGTTGTACTGTTAGGTAAATCAATGCAGAAATTGCCGGAAATGTTTTTTTGTTTTTGAAATTCCGGTGGGGAGAGATTGGGTTTATGTGACTGTGAAAAGAATTGCTCATGGTATTTTGATATTTGGGGCATTTGCAAATTTGATTTATGGACTATCATGTGGAGTATGCCCCAGGTGCCCAAGCACCACTGAGAAAGTGGATATCTCCCACATCTGGAATGGTACGCACCCGGTGATGTGGAGACAACCACATGTGGAGACAAAAGCAAGAGGCGCTATCTGGAACCCAGCTTAAAGGACATTTACTTGTGCAATTTAAATATGACTATGCTAAAAAGTTTGGGCAAACCACGTGTTGGGTGTGTAGTAGATTGCACCCAGAGACAATTCATATATCATTCGCCTCTGTCCCAATGAATTTGAGTAGGTTTGTATCAGAAAATGTTACAGTACAGGCAGTTGATAGGTCAAGGGAGAAACCAGAATCATTCAGTCCCGGGCATCCCATAATAGGACCAGTGTACCAACCAGAGTGGTGTTTCCAACTAGGCCCAGATAGGGAGATAAGGTTATGTAACTCAAGCCAGTTCAACTGGACATCCTACATTTATATATTCAGAACAGGACTGAAGGAGCAGTCAAATTTTCTATATATACGATGTAGAAAGCTCACAAGCGAACAGGAGGAGGTGATTGCGAATGTGACGAATGGGAGGCAGAGTGCACTGGATATGATGAAACGACTGAGACAACTGATGATAGAAATATCAAAGGGAACACTACATTTGTCACCATTTATAGTGAAAGGAGAGTACCAGGTGTGCTGTGAAAGAGTGTGTTACATATGGGTACCACCTACAGTAACGGGAATGTTATTTGGCTAAATTGATCCCAACCCAGAGGGTGAGGGGAGAAGACACTAATTCAGACACAACACTTCACCCTAGGTATCCACTGGTGTTTGAAAGACAGAAGAGAGAGCTATTCAAGAAAGCGGATCGAATATGTGCATGGCTTCCAGCATGGACTGGATGAGGAAGAGAGTTGATGGCAAGAATGAACAGTTATGCCAGTTTGATGGATGAGATTTTGAATAAGACTAGTATGGATATTCAGTTGCTGAATCTGGAAGTACGGGAGATACGAAAGGTACAAATGATATATGATATGGCACTGGAACAGATCAGCGCGGCTCTGAATGGATTGTGTGAGATGTATTATGAATGTTGCCATTATGCAAGAGAGCACTGACACCCACACAGACACAAAAGATACCACTGATCATCCCACAAGGTATGTTCCCAACGAAAATAGGCCCCCCCAAAGTATGAGGAACTCGAGAATAAAACTAGTGATGTGTAATGGCTACAAGTCTCAGGAGAAGAGCCGGAGGCTTGAGCCAAGGGGGGAATGTAGTGGAAGTAGACTGGAAGATGGCCGCCATTATAAGCCAGGCGACCATCTTGTTCAGAATATTGGTTCATTTGAAAATAACTAGGCAAGTTTGTAGCTGAAACTAGAATGAAATATACGTAGAAACTCAGGAATGTGTTTAGATTAGCAGAAAAGCAATTAAAGCCCTGAGAAAGATCTCTGCTGTTCCTGGCACAGAGGAGAGGAGAGAAGTGGATACTCCAAGGTCGTTGGGGCCCGCAGAAATATAAAGGAGTATAGAGATCAGACCAGGTGTCATCTAACAAATAATTGAAGACGCTAGGGAAACGAGCGCAGCCCGGAACAGTAAGAGCAACTAATCATGATTTATTGAAACTAACACAAAGTTTGCCAATTTACGGCCAATTAATGAAATGTCTTTTGTATTAGCGAAAGGGAGGTATTAACCCACGTGGGGTGGGAGAGTGTCATCGGGAGGTGGGCTGATTGGGATGTACCGAATTGTGTATTTGGGGTATAAGATTGGATGTCACGAGGGACTCGGGGCTCATTCTTTGCGATTGAATCCTGTTTGAGCATCTGTTGTGAGATCACAATAAAGTTTGCCTTTCCTGAAGAGACTCGTGTTCAGACAATCCTTGCTCGTGTCCGGTCCGGCCTCGTCTTGAGTGAACCTGCAGATTCCGGTTACATTTCCATGGGACACAAAGCCAAATCCTTGCTCCCGACACCATTCCCGAAGCCACAAATTTAATTCCCTATTGCGCATCTGCCTATCTTGAATGTTATGCACAGGCAAAACTTCAGAGAATGACACAGTGGACGCAATCTGCTGAATAGTCAGCTCACTAAGTCTTCACTGTAGTTCATTCCCAATGTCTGTGGAAATTGACTCACTGTTCTTTGGGGGAAAAAATAATTAACTGTGGGGGTTAATGACTGATATATAGGGCATAGTGATTAAATTATTATTATTGGGGAGATCATTTCTGAAATGCGGGCTGTGCATAATACTGAGGACCCCACCTCCAACCCACAGTATGTGTGTGTTTATCGCACGCACATGCGCTCAGCACACTCTGGAGGGGGTTTGTAACAGTCACACAAGTCATGCTGCTGTGATCTGCCTGCCCGCCCCCACACGATTGACGAGGACAGTCACAGGACTGTCTTGCGTCAATCAAACCATGGGGAGCACTGCCTCCCACGGTGGACTTTTTTTTTTTTAAAAAAAAAGAAATTGCTTGATACAATGGAGCTTTCCCATTGGCTTAAGGTTTAATTTGCGGTCATTGCCTGGAGGCAATGACGAGCGTGCCTGCCATTAGCTTGAGCTCTGCAATTAGCGTAGCGTTGAGCTGCGTAAATTGCGTAGCCTAGGCTGGCTCAGTGCTGCCCCTGCTGTCTGTGTAGTGAATCACACACACACACATACAGCAGCCGGCAAACTGTGAAAGTGAAAGCGCAGGAGAAAAAAAAGCGGACAGAGAGAAGAAACCAGCACAGCGAGGGAGCATGGAGCAGGTGTCACCCCCTGCCACAATCTCACACATAACTCCCTGGAGGTTAATGGTCTTCTGGAGAGAATACTAGCTGGTTTGCTACAACATTAGTGCCTGCAAGTAGCAGGTATCGGCTTCACTTCTATTTCGGGAACACACTAATGGTAGGAGGGTACGTCGAATAATAATTATGTGAGATGCAGCTCACAATCTACTACAGGCCAAGTGTACCTTAACCAATAGTCCAAAATCTGAGAACTCTGAGTAACAGACATGATAGAGTGGAATATTCCACACCCGATGTATATGACACATTTAGGCTAGTGTCAGACGAGTGTCTTTGGAGAGCGGAAGGAATGTCCGTGAGTGGACGTTCCTTCCACTCAAGGCCCGTCTGGCAACCTTGCTGAGCGCCTCTCAGTGCGTTCTGCGTTTGCAGCCCTGTCAACGCACGTCCTAGCGCATCGACAGGGAGGCTTGGATAATGGACGCTTGTTGCGTGCGCATTTCGTGCGCATGCACAACATGTGACCGGCCCTGTTGCAGCGTCACATCGCTGCGACGGATGCCGGTAAGCACCTCAGTACAGGCGCACCTAGTGCACTAATCTGACGCCAGCCTAAAATCTTAATTTTGACATTGGTCCCATTCCAAAAATAGGTCATTAATATATGCAAATATTCCAAAATCAAAAAACCCTTTGGTACTATGCATTTCAGATAAGGGATACGCAACCCATATTCAAAAAAGCTATTTTTCAGAGTCAAAACCCTTGGGTTCTAATTACCAAATTTTCCTATCCTGTGACGGAAAGTTTGGATTTTAATAAATACTCTGAGGCGAGTATTTGCTTATCTCTTTATTAACTCACAGCAGCAAAGAAAACTAATAGAAAAACCATCTAGTATCCCAAAGTGGGAAGAACCCCTCCCTTAGATCCCAAGCCACCCCCCACCCCAGTCCATAGGGGGGGCGTGGCCAGAGCACCAATTCCTCTTGACAGCGCTCCGAACAGCTCAACAGAAGCCGATCAAAAGTACAAGGCAAGGGAAGGCAGGAAAAACACAAAACATCCGATAAGCGGCTCAAGGCCCTGCAAGGGAAACAGAGACACGAAGTCCAGGTCAGCACAGCGGGAGAACACCCGTCCCCCACACCCGCAGCAGGCACACACAGGCACTCAGTAAGCGCGAAAGCGCTGCAGTACGCAGGCGCCCCGAACCCCACAGAAAACAAAAACAAAGTACAGGGAGAACGAAGCGCCCCAAAACCCCCACAACGGGTGGGCGAGGAGGGAAATACTTGCCTCCGAGTCTTTATTAAAATCCGAACTTTCTGTCATAGGATAGGAAAATTTGGTAATTTTAAAACACGACTCAGAGGCTCCCATTTGCTTGTTCAACGCAGCAACCCTTCCGACCAATGCGGAACCTGCCGAAAAAGCCTTGGAAGCAGCCGCGCCCCTAATGGAGTGCACCACAACACAGGAAGTGTCAACGCCGGCCAAAGATAACCAGCGAGTCCAACAAACCAAGGTAGAGATGGACAGCAGGGCGTGAGGGGAGCGGAATGACACAAACAATGGAGACACCGGGCCCGAGCGCAACAACCCCATCTGGGACTCGTAGGTTCGCAAACAACGGACCGGGCACAACAGCGGATCAGTCGGTAACGCCGGATAAAAAACAGACGTGAGAGACGTCTTGGTCCTCCGAGACACATCAAAACAGACATCCTCTGGAATGAAGGACCGGACCTGGAAGTCCAAAGCTCGCACGTCACTGACGCGTTTGCAAGAGATCAGGCACAACAGAACCAGCAACCTGGCTGACAACTAGCGGAGTGACAAACCCTCATTGTCCGGCTAAGAGCGCAAGAACAGCAGTCACGTCCCAGGTGGAGGAGTATCTGGGCATGGGAGGACGGCACAAAAACACATAGATTACAGGATCAGAAACAACATGGGTTTACCTCAGGGAGATCATGCCAAACTAATCTTATTGATTTTTTTGATGGGTAACAAAAATAATAGACATAAGTGGTGCAGTAGACATTGCTTATTTAGATTTCAGTAAGGCTTTTGATACTGTTCGTCATAGAAGGCTTATCAATAAATTGCAATCTTTGAGCTTGGATTCCAATATTGTTGAATGGATTAGGCAGTGGCTGAGTGACAGGCATCAGAGGGTTGTGGTAAATGGAGTTTATTCGGCGCAAGGTCAGGGGTCAGTACTTGGACCCATTCTCTTTAATATTTTTATTAGTGATATTGCAGAAGTTATTAATGGTAAAGTATGTCTTTTTGCTGATGACACAAAGATTTGCAACAGGGTTGACGTTCCTGGAGGGATCAGCCAAATGATTTAGGTAAACTAAAAAAATGGTCGGAGCTGTGGCAATTGAGTTTTAATGTGGATAATGCACCTGGGACGTAAAAACCCAAGGGCTGAATATAGAATATTTGATACAGTCCTAACCTCAACATCTGAGGAAAGGGATTTAGGGGTTGTTATTTCAGAGGATCTAAGGGTAAGTAGTCAATGTAATAGAGCAGCAGGAAATGCTAGCAGAATGCTTGGTTGTGTAGGTAGAGGTATTAGCAGTAGGAAAATGGAAGTGCTCATGCCACTGTACAGAGCACTGGTGAGACCTCACTTGGAGTACTGTGTGCAGTACTGGAGACCGTATACCAGAAGGCTATAGACACCTTAGAGAGAGTTCAGAGAAGGGCTACTAAAATGGTGTACGGCTTGAAGGAGAAAAGTTACCAGGAAAGACTTAATAATCTTAACATGTATAGCTTGGAAAAAAGACGAGACATAGGAGATATGATAGAAACATTTAAATACGTAAAGGGAATCCACAAGGTAGAGGAAGGGAGTATATTTAAGAGGAAACAAAGTAGTAAAACACGAGGACATAGTCTTAGATTAGAGGGGCTAAGGTTTAAAAGTAACATCAGGAAGTATTATTTTACTGAGAGGGTGGTGGATACATGGAACAGCCTTCCAGTAGAAGTGGTAGAGGCCAAAACGGTGATTGAATTTAAGCAGGCATGGGATAGACATAAGGCTATCCTAAACAAAAGATAAATCCAGGTAAAGTATCCATGTAATTGGGCAGACTAGATGGCCCGAAAGATTCTTATCTGCCGACATTTTCTATGTTTCTACATGTTTCTTAGCAGGTTAGAATGGCGCTGCAGCTGCTGTAGAGAAGTCGGAGTCTGTTCAGAAAGGCTCCCCAAACACAGGCAGCTCCCTGCAGCATCTGAATCCCTCGAGGCTCTAGAGGGACACCTAGTGGACATTTTAGAAAAGGACACGTTATCTACCAGCAGAAAATCAGGACTAAGTAAATGCAGCTCCCGGCAATGACGGCATCCAAACACTAGGTGGCACCAAGTAGAGAGAGCAGGTGGCTACCTCGTGAGGGAGAGGACCCCCTCCCTAGAGATGGGAAGGCCTGGAAACAAAAACGGGAAAATTGGGGGGAAAAAAGTTTTTTCTCAAAGCCATTTTCTATATTTTTCCGGAAAAATTTAAAAAAACAAAAGTGTGTGATATGTTCTTTTGCAAAATTATATAATATGTCTAATATAGATTTAATACCATATCATAACATTAGGACCTTAATGAAAGACTTCTGAGACTTTATTTAAAGTCTTATATCATTACAAGTTCTCTCGGCTGAAGAAGACGAGCAAATCCTGGAATACAATTCAAGTAACACGTTGCAATGCAATACTCAGACAACAACAACAGCCTCTAGGGGGCGCTGCAGGGAAAAGGCTTCAGTTTTGCTTGATTGTGAGCTCCATCTTGTACCTCTTACAGTGTTTGTTGGATACAGTTGATAGTTTCTCAGGCTTTAATTGACTGGTAAGAGGTTACATTTGTCCCTATTTGATCCCTGTTAATGTTATCTCCAGTACAGTCTGGGATTCTGCAAATCATATCCCTCCTGCAACATGGTGGCCAGTTCTCTGCACACCACGACCTCTGACACCTCTTGCATCTCGCTTCCTGCAGATTCCTACATCTTCTGCTGCTGTGAAAGAATCTGCTCTGTGTTTGCTAATATTCAAACCAAATAAAGAAACAAACTAACCTGCAAAAGGGGAGAAACGCTTGTTTCAATTCGTGCAAACCTTACATTTTTAGAAGCCAATGAGAAACATGACAAATATGGAGAGGAAGAAGAAACAGAAAATTAGATTAAATTGCATGTATTGTATATGTTGTGCTTTTGTTTCCTTTTCTCTATTTTTTTTTAAAGCACCACTCGAAAGTTAAACCTCAACAAGTTACTAAATAAACTGTAATTTTATTTCAAGTGAAACAATATTAATTTTAATTTGTAAACCTACTTCATGGTGCATAGTTTCAATTTTTCCCAAAATTTTCAATTTTTCCATAAAAAAAACATGGAAAATTTCTGGAAATTTTACATCTCTACCCCTCCACGCACCAGATCGCTGGGAAACCAGGCCCCGCTGAGGCCTACAAGCTGGACGCTGAGCTGGATTGTTAGAGGACCCTGCCAGGACCACAGAGCAGCTGAACAGTAAAGGTAGCTCTCTGCAGGCACTGAAACATGGTTAGGTATGTGACTGTATGGGGGTAAAAAACACATGCA
This sequence comes from Leptobrachium leishanense, assembly GCA_009667805.1. NCBI lineage: Eukaryota > Metazoa > Chordata > Amphibia > Anura > Megophryidae > Leptobrachium > Leptobrachium leishanense. The sequence continues at coordinate 111,842,399 of CM019070.1, forward strand.
CAGGAACCCATTATATTCTGACCAAGCCCCCCAAATTCAAGGCACTGATTCCCGCGATGTGAGCCAGGCAAATCAGTCCTTGGTGACAAAACAGTAAAATCACAATCGCACAAACAAAAACAAATACACACTAATTATATATACAGACAGTGATCACGTATCTGAGGCTGTGAGGAGCAGCAAAGAAAGAGGAATTGGTGCTACAGCCACACCCCCATGGACTGGGGTGGGGGCTGGCTTGGGATCTAAGGGAGGGGTTCTTCCCACGTTGGGATACTAGATGGTTTTTCTATTAGTGTTCTTTGTTGCTGTGAGTTAATAAAGAAAGATAAGCAAATAGGAGCCTCCGTGTCGGGTTTTAAAATTTGCAGTTTCAAATGTTCTATTTGACAGAACAGGGGAATTCATTCTAGGATGGAAAAATATATTCACGATTGGTACCTGAACTTCATGAGGGACGAATATTTTTCCCAAAGCAGACAAAAACTCAAGCATCGCTAATTGCACGTGTGATTGTGGGCTTTCTTTAGACAGACTTGACAGGAAGGAAACAATCTGTGGGAGGTAAAAGGATAAAGACAAAATTGTTGCTGAACTACATAAGTGAATATTATCAACATTGTCATGAAGTTTCAGTGCATTTGTTATGTTACCGTGATTCGTATTTTGGATTGAATTTTTATTTTGTTTTTATTGGTAATTTGTTTATTGGATCAATTCGTATTTAGTTTTATTAGTTAATTTGGAATGTGAAACGAATGAATTACTTGAGGTATGAGACAACAAATGCTAAACAGTTAGGGAAATGAGTAATCTTCATATACCTTTTAAAATCATTAAATTATATTCATAAACTATAGATTATAGGAATTATTCACAAAGCACTTAAATTTCCATGCTTATCACTTCAGAACATTTCAGAGACTCCATTTCGCAGACATTTCAGTGAATTAACTATTCACCGAATGGTCATAGTGTGTCATAGATGGAATGGCCAAAGCCCCACGAGAACGTTGCCGAAAAGTGCCAAATTGGCCTGGTGAGTTCCACCGAACTGGAAATAAATGAAAAACGGAAGTTTCCTATTCTCCTAATAGGTGTTTAAACCAATAAAAATGTATTAAAATGCATCTAAATAATAAAAAAGGTCCTTTAAAAAAAAGAATAAAAAAAGGTTACAGAATTTAAAAAAAAACTTTAAAAAAATTGGAAAAACATTTATTCTAAAAAATTACAAAAAGGTATTCTAAAATAATAAGGGTTTTTGCAGAAAATGAAAAAACTGTTTTTTATAAAAGATTACGTTTTTACAGTGAATCTTATGGGATTTGCCGGTTTTAACCAATTTAACTGTGAAAATCAGGGCATTCAATCGGAATTTCGGTGCAGTTTGGAATTCTGTGAATAGAAGACATGATAGTCTTTTATGGGGCAATTTCGGTGCTGCCGAACTACATCGTATTTTGCTGTCAATTCGCCAGTATTTGGCGAATTAACAGCTTAGTGAATAGAATTAGCCCGAAAGGAGAATTACACCAGTCAGTGCAATTCGGGGGTTAGTGAATAACCCCTTATGTGTCAATTGCTTAATAAGCTTACCTGCATTAACAAAGCGGCTTCCAAAGTTTGTATGGTGAATACTGAAACGCTTATGATCAGGCAAAATGTCTGTTGTACGATGGGTTCGCTTAAGATCTATTGCAGCAAATAGACATTCAGTTAAGATATAGAACATTTCACAACTACATAGTAGAAATACAAAAATAATAAAATGCAAACCGGCCATTTGAAAATAATTTCAGAATTAAACAATGCCATGCATCAGAAAATTTGCTTCATTTAAAATCTACCATAAAGTATGATTAAGGCTGGGGTCAGACGAAAGCAGTGCGAACGTGCGTTTACCCGCGCACTTTATGACGGCCGTGGTAGCAGCAAATGACGTCCAACGCAGGCCCACACACGAAGTACAGCCGCACGAAAGTTCGGCCGAGCAACGCAAGCGGCAAACGAACGCATTTTCATAAGAACGTTGAACCGCTAGTATTGACGTACAGAGTGTGCTGCGTCCGCATAGCGGCGTGTTTGCTTGATTACGAGACGTCAGACGCTGCTCATGTTCGGCCTACATAATGTCCAGACACCCAAAGTTCCTGGTTTGGGTAAGTATGAAATCACAGCCGAAATTGCGCATCGTATGACGGCTATCACGTATTCCGTGAAAAAGTACGTCCATGAGTTCGGATGCACTTTTTTACGGACGATGCGAAAAATGCGTTCGTCTGACCCTAGCTTAAGAAAAAAAAGAGACAGTAAAATAAATAAAGCCTGGTTTGCCAAGAAAAGTTTAAACCAAGAAAAAGTTATGTGAACAAGTAGCAAAGTTTAGAGGCAAAGTCTTACTTTCACTAACAAGAATAAATACTCCATAGTACTGCTGGGAAAAAATTCCTTCCAGTCCCCCGGCATATGTTGCTTTTAGAAACCCTCCCAGCAAGAAGTCCTTCCTACCCCAAGTTCTGGCAGAGGGATGGGACTCCACTCATTCCAAAGCCTGGGGACAATTCTGAGAGAGCTTGGAACATTGGTTTACATTTTGCAATGGGGTATGAGCAGTCTTGCTCCATTTTACAGGGACTTGGGTCCATTGGGCTAAAGCAAACCATCAGTGTGCTTTGTGTTTGGTACCTTTTGATGGGCGTTAGACTCTATTTTCACTCTCAACACTAAAGAACTAGTCTTTTTTAATTGTGCGTGTGGGTACTGATGGGCTCGGTGTTTATGTCCTGGAAGATAAGGCACTGTATATGGCGATTGTCACTGAGTGCACATGGGCTGTGTGTAAATATGCCATAACCAACATGTGGGCAATAAGTGTCCTATCATGTTAGATTATAAAGGAAGTAATTAGGTGTGTGTGTATGATCATGTGCGTGTGTGTATGAACAAGCAGGAAAATGTTTGTGTGATGGAATTGAAGTTGTGTACTACCAATTATCCGTAATTGTAAAAGTCGTAAGACTCCGAAAGCCAGAATTTGCAAAGCCATCCAGATTTTAGGATTTCCTGACAATTAGCACTCCATATGGCAGACACTGCTCGGGAATTCAGCTCCCGAACGATGCAGCAAACCATGGCAAAAGTTGGGAGCATCTGCACAGCCCCAATGTGACATGCTGCCCAGAGTATCACTGACTCAGGGCAGCATGTCCACGGGGAAACATTGCAGAGCACTCCAAGAAGATGATTGCGGCTCTCCTGCCACAATATTCTTCCTCTAAAGCAGTAATGACATAGCATCTTGGTGTCACGGTGGCAGTACCACCAGGCACGCACCACCCTATCCTTGCCCTCCGATCCTTGGAAGTGGTCGGTCTGTATATATATATCCCTATGAATATAACTCGCAGCAAGGGGAGGCCCTGGTTCCTGAGAGAAGCCCCTATATGCAGAGATGCAGTGTAAACTGCAAGGACAGATGAAAGCAACACAGGGTTAACAAAAGACCTCTGTACGGCAATACCAAAGATTCCCTGCACTGAAAGGCCGGTCTTTAGGATAGCCGGATCTAATCTAAAGGAAAGTATTACCTGGAAGCCGTACAGAGTCTTTTGTTGTATACAGATGACAGGGTTACCTGGAAACGGTACAGACAAGGAAAATACTATAGAGTAGTCATATAGAGGAAAGCCAAAAGGTCATAACCAGAGAGAGTACGTCATACAGGATATAGGAATAGGAACCAGAAGGGAAGTCAGCCAAGCCAAAAATCAGTAACCAGGGAATCAGAATGGAACTTAAACAGCAAACCAAAATACAGCAATAGACAGAACTAAATACACAGAAGGAACTGACATAAACTGGAACAGAAATAACAGAGGCAAAAACTAAACAAGGATGAACAAACGGAGGATAACAGGAACACAGCAAGGAGCTCTCAGGACACAAGTCACAAGGAGACCAGGCAAAGTAAAATGACCCAGCCATGTACTATAGGTACATTGCTCTAATATAGGCAGGGGAAATCAAGGCAAGGGTCAACAGGTGAGCAGCACACAGAACACCAATTAACCCCTGGGAGGCCACCCAGGAATTGGCAGCAACAGAAACACAAGGGAAAAAACACAAAATACAAATACAGAGGGCGGGAAGACAGGTATGGAACGTGGGAACGTGACACTTGGCACCCAGATGTTTCTGAACTACATGTTCCATGATGCTCAGCCACCGTTATCTGTGACTAAGCATCAAAGGACAAGTAGTTCCAAAATACCTGGGGTGCCAAGGTTTGGCATCAAGGTTCTTAAATCGTCAGATTCTCCCAGATTCTGAAATCCAGAAGAATTCAAAATCTGGAATGTTCGTGGTCCTGATCATTCTGGATAAATGGTGCCTGACAAGCAGTTGTGCTCATAACTTTACATACCCTGGCAGAATTTAGGATTTCTTGGCAATTATTCAGAGAATATGAATGATAACACAAAAGCATTTCTTTCACTCATGGTTAGTGTTTGGCTGAAGCCATTTATTATTATCAATCAAGTGTGTTTACTCTTTTTAAATCATAATGACAACAGAAACTACCCAAATGACCCTAATCAAAAGTTTACTTACCTCAATTGTTAATACCATGTATTGCCCCCTTTAACATCAATAACAGCTTGAACTCTTTTGTGGTATTTGTGGATGAGGCTCTTTATCTTCTCAGATGGTAAAGCTGCCCATTCTTCTTGGCAAAAAAGCCTCCAGTTCCTGTAAATTCTTGGGCTGTCTTGCATGAACTTCACGTTTGAGATCTCCCAAGAGTGGTTCAATGATAGGGATGCACCGATACCGATACTAGTATCAGTGCCGATACTGTCGTTTGCACGAGTACTTAGTACTCGTGCAAATGGCCCGATACACACACCCCCCCGATACCGGAAGCCAGCGCTGGGCCGGCTTGCCAGTATCCGCGGGGCTGGGGAAGCTGGCCGCTTGCATGAAAAGCACTCAGCCAGCATTCCCCTCCGGCGGGCTGCAATACTCACCCCTTCTGAAGGTCCGGTGGCACGGCTGTGGCGCGATCACGTGGCTGCTTCTGTGACACTGCCTCTCGGCTGGAGCTTTCCCAGGTCTGTGAGAGCTGGGGGGCAATATCCATGAGAGCTGGGGGAATATCCATGAGATCTGGGGGCATATCCATGTGAGCTGGGGGCATATCCATGTGAGCTGGGGGCATATCCATGAGCGCTGGGGGCATATCCATGAGCGCTGGGGGCATATCCAGGAGAGCTGGGGGCATATCCATGTGAGCTGGGGGAAAATCCATGAGACCTGGGGGCATATCCATGAGACCTGGGGGCATATCCATGAGACCTGTGGGCATATCCATGTGAGCTGGGGGCATATCCATGCGAGCAAATCCATGAGACCTGGGGGCATATCCATGAGACCTGGGGGCATATCCATGTGAGCTGGGGCATATCCATGTGAGCAAATCCATGAGAGCGGGGGGCATATCCATGTGAGCTGGGGGCATATCCATGTGAGCTGGGGGCATATCCATGAGAGCTGGGGGCATATCCATGAGAGCTGGGGGCAATCTCCATGAGAGCTGGGGGCATTCTGTATATATATATATATCTCGGGGGTATATACATGTGAGCTGGGGGCATTTTTATAGGAGGTCTGTTCTTATTGGAAAGCGGTCACATGACATAAAAGTATCGGTACTCGGTATTGGTGAGTACTTTTTAAAAAGTATCGGTACTAGTACTCGGTCTTAAAAAGTGGTATCGGTGATGATATTGATATTGGAGGTCAGGAGACTGAGATGGCCACTCCAGAACCTTCGCTTTATTCTGCTGTAGCCAATGACAGGTGGACTTGGCCTTGTGTTTTGGATCATTGTCATGTTGGAATATCCAAGTGCGACGGAAAGGCCGCCCCAATGTTCATTTGCATTTATTTTTCCTACATTTCATTGCTCTGTATATAGGGTAGAGGTGTTGTGTGATGTGCTTTGCTGTTGCCAAAGTGTGTATCTGTGTGTTACAGTTACAAGTTGTTATAAAGCACTAACAAGTTCCATAGCACTGTGCAATGGATAAGACAGGATAACATGTGCATGCAAGTTGCACTCACAGAACAGTAGGAGAGGACCCTGCTCAAGAGCTTGCAATCTAACCTTTTGTCTGATTCCACCCCCCCCCTCCACCAGAAACTGATTTGAACTGGATGTCACAGCTACCTTCCCCAGCCTTTCCTTTGTCTGGGACCCAGGTCATTGTGTGCGTGTGGAGGCGGCTTTGGGAGGATCTGGTATAGAGTAACTCAGGGGTGTGGTTTTTACATTGGAATGTGTAACTGAAAACCTTTTGCATAAAGCATTCTGCTGTTGGTGTTCCATCTGCATGGACTACTCTCACAGTTTATGTGTTGTCTACGCTGTTGAGATACAATCAACTCATTGTTCAGCGGAAAGGGGCGCCCAGATGGAGGTTCCCGAGCTTGGGGGTACCACGAGTCGTAACACCAAGTATGTCCCATGCGCAGCTTCCGGGCTGGCTGAATGCGAATTTTCCTCCAGTATTTTATGATAACATACTGCATTCATCCTGCCATCAATTTTGGCCAAATTTCCTGTGCCTTTGTAGCTCACACATCCCCAAAACATCAGCGATCCACCTCCCTATTTCACAATAGGAATGGTGTACCTTTCATCGTAGGCCTTGTTGACTGCTCTCCAAATGTAGCATTTATGGTTGTGACCAAAATGTAAAATTTTGGTCTCATCACTCCAAATGACTTTGTGCCAGAAGGTTTGAGGCTTATCTCTGTGCTGTTTGGCGTATTGCAAGCGGGATACTTTGTGGCATTTGTGTAGTAATGGCTTTCTTCTGGCGACTCGACCATGCAGTCCATCTTTCTTCAAGTGCCTCCTTATTGTGTATCTTGAAACAGCCACACCACATGTTTTCAGAGAGTCCTGTATTTCACCTGAAGTTATTTATGGGTGTTTCTTTGCATCCCGAACAATTTTCTTGGCAGTTGTAGCTGAAATTTTAGTTGGTCTACCTGACTGTGGTTTGGTTTCAACAGAACCCCTCATTTTCCACTTCTTAGAGTTTGAACACTGCTGATTGACATTCTCAATTCCTTGGATATCTTTTTATATCCCTTTCCTGTTTTATACAGTTCAACTACCTTTTCCCGCAGATCCTTTGACAATTCTTTTGCTTCCCCTATGACTCAGAATCCAGAAACATCTGTGCAGCACTGGATGAAAGATGCAAGGGTCTGTCAGGAGTCCAGAAACTCATTGACCTTTTATACACACACACTTATTACAAGACAACAGATCAAAGGTAAGGATGGTTACCTTTAACAGCCATTCAAACTTGTTTGTGTCATCTTGTGTGCATGTTATGAGGCCAAAATCACCAGGGTACGTAAACTTTTGATCAGGGTCATTTGGGCTGTTTCTGTTGTCATCATTATTTAAAAAGAGTAAACACACTTTATTGATAATAAATGGCTTCAGCCAAACACTAACCATGAGTTAAAGAAAAGTTTTTGTGTTATCATTCATATTCTCTGAATAATGGCCAAAAAAAAATCATAAATTCTGCCAGGGTGTGTAAACTCATGAGCACAACTGTATGTATGTGCCTAGTGCATGTGTGTGAGGAAAGGACTGGCTGTGTAAGGGATTAGTTGTGTGACTAGTTTGTTTTTGAGGATGTAACTATTTTTGTATACAATTCCCAGTTCAAGTTTATGTTAGTTAACATTATGACAAACATTATTTGCTTTGGTGCCAGAGGTTTTCCATCAGTTAAATTCCAGGTATATTTGGAACATGGCATCGCCCTTGCTGGGCACATGTGACTCTGTATTGATCCACCACATGGGCTGCCTGCGTCAAAGCAATAGGCACTCAATCTTTTACCCAGTTTCGCAGATTGAAAGCAACATAAAAGTAGAATAATTGTTTTGAGAAGGCTATGTCCTGATAGTTGTGGTACCTGCAACCCAAGCCTGCCTAGTGCAGGCCATGTTCAGTTTGCTGGTCCATTCTAGATGTCAGAAACTTCTAGAATATAAGAAATGTAGAACACACCTCCCATCGTCAAATGCACCACGTGATTAAATAAACTCACCTGATTTATATTAAGAAGTGGCCAGAGTTCACCAATGACTTCTGACACAAGAGACTGCTGCTCCTTGTCCAATGGATCAGATGAATTACAAACCGTTACTAATGCAGAGAGAGAATTGTTCTATACATGGAAAAAATGGGGAATAGGTTATAAATTAAAACATAGTGGTGAAGCAAGAATGGATTGTCCTCGCGCACTTACAAAATGGAGATATTAAAACACCACGCAACTCTTCAGTCTCTCTAACCCTGCACAGAGAATATCTGAACGGATCAAGGACGCGGTGTACATTTTTTTATTTCTATAAAAAAATAAACAGTATATACTAGGAATCGACTGATTGACTTTCTTTCTGAGCCGATACCAATTATCAGAAGCTTTTCTGGCCGATAGGCGACATCTGGTGCTGATTAGGGATGCACCGATACTAGTATCGGTATCGGTGCTGATACTGCCGTTTGCACGAGTACTTAGTACTCGTGCAAGTGGCCCGATACACCCCCCCTCCCCGATACTGGAAGCCAGCGCTGGCCCGGCTTGCCGGTATCCGTGGGGCTGGGGAATCTGGGCGCGTGCATGAAAAGCACTCGGCCAGCGTTCCTCTCCGGCGGGCTGCAATACTCACCCCTTCCGAAGGTCCGGTTGCAAGGCTGTGACGCGTTCACGCGGCCGCCGGGCGCTTCTGTGACGCTGCCTCTCGGCTGGCGCCTGGCGGCCACGTGATCGCGCCACAGCCGTGCGACCGGACCTTCGAAAGGGGTGAGTATTGCAGCCCGCCGGAGGGGAACGCTGGCCGATTGCTTTTCATGCACGCGGCCAGCTTTCCCAGCGTTCGATGGGGGCAAATCCATGTGAGCTGGGGGGACAATATCCATGAGAGCTGGGGGACAATATCCATGAGACCTGGGGGGCATATACATGTGAGCTGGGGGCATATCCATGTGAGCTGGGGGGACAATATCCATGAGAGCTGGGGGACAATATCCATGAGACCTGGGGGACAATATCCATGTGAGCTGGGGGCATATCCATGTGAGCTGGGGGCATATCCATGTGAGCTGGGGGACAATATCCATGAGAGCTGGGGGACAATATCCATGAGAGCTGGGGGACAATATCCATGAGAGCTGGGGGACAATATCCATGAGACCTGGGGGCATATCCATGAGACCTGGGGGCATATCCATGAGAGCTGGGGGCATATCCATGAGACCTGGGGGCATATCCATGAGAGCTGGGGGCAATATCCATGAGAGCTGGGAGCATATCCATGAGAGCTGGGGGCATATCCATGAGAGCTGGGGGCAATTTCCATGTGAGCTGGGGGGCATTCTGTATATATATATTTCGGGGGGGGGATATATATATGTGAGCTGGGGGCATTTTTATATGAGGTCTGTTCTTATTGGAAAGCGGTCACATGACATAAAATAAAAGGTATCGGTACTCGGTATCTGTGAGTACTTTTTAAAAAGTATCGGTACCCGGTCTTAAAAAAGTGGTATCGGTGCATCCCTAGTGCTGATATTCTGTATATTTAAAAGTTGTGGAAAAAACACCACAAATCTGACATTATGCCATTAATTGAATGCGTTTAACCACTTGGTTGCGAATGACGCACCAAGCGTGTCCTCCGCTTTGCCGCTAGGTTGCAGAGGATGGGCTCAGCGTGTCGTAGCCCTGTGGTTTGGGGCCAATCTGAAGCAGGGCGCGGTCTTCTCCCAGAGAAGTCTTCCGGCACCTAATCCCACCATGGGCACCATGACATTAGAAAGTGACTCCACCCCCCAACACCTCCAGGAAAATCCCTATGGTGGAGATACAGGGGTCCTTTGGACCTTAATATCTCCTGACCCACAACAAGTAGAGGCACAATGAGGTCAGTGGGAAGGAGAAGCTTTACAGCGAGGACTGACATCCAAGATATCAGCCTGCTGTGGCAGAAGCCCCAAATTAGTGTCGGATTGGGACCCCTCTGCAGGGACTTCGCGTGCCATGGCTCCAGTAAACCAACTTGGCCAATTATCAGCAAACAAAAAGGCAGATACAGATTATCGGTAATTTCCGGTTAACCGGCAAGGCCAATAATTGCTCTATCCCTAATGTATACAGTCTTTCCATTACTGTTATAATCAAGGTTATACACAGATCAGCCACATTATTAAAACCAATGACAAATGAAGTGATTTACTTTGGATTATATTATTAAGATGGTACCTATCAAGGGGATGGAAATATTTTTTAGCAAGTGTAGAGTCAGTGCTTGAATTTCATGTGTTGGAAGAAGGAAACATGGTCAAATAGATCTGTGTGACTTTGACAAGGGAAAAATAGCAAAGACTAGATGACTGGGTTCGAGCATCTCTAAAACGGCAAGTCTTTTGGTCATATTATGTTGTGGTTAGTACCTACCAAACATGCTGCAAGGAAGGATAAAAGGTGAACCAGCATCAGGGTCATGGGTGCCAAAGGCTCATTGATACAGATGAAAAACATAATGCTGGCCAAGAGAGAAAGGTGTCAGAACACACTACCTAGAGATTATTGCATACCACCCTTTATGGCAATGGTGTTCCCTAATGTAATGCACCATGCCATGCAAATAAGTATTCAAGAATAGTTTGAGGATCAAGACAAACCGTTCAATAACACGACTTGCAGGACTTAATCTGCTGATAATGTCTTGGTGCCAGATACCATAGTACCTGTTCAGAGGTCTTGTAGTGTCCATGACTTGATGCATCAGAGCGTTTTTTTGTAGCATGAGGGGACCTACACGACACTAAGAAAGTGATTTTAATGCTGTATCTACAGTAGTGTATCTACATATTTATGTTATGTAAGGATGCTTTATATGATTTGATTTGTGGCATTAAATTATATTTTTAGTACAATTTTATGTGCATTTTCTAATGGTTTTACTTCGAGGAGTGTAACAAATAAACAAAAGGTGTTGTAGAAGCTAAAAATCTGATATAGAAATGCTGCAAAGCAAAAAGTACAGGGCAATTTTCTTCTATGTTAAACTGATAAATGTGCAGATAAAAAAAAATGGCAGAAAAAAAAACACTCCCTCCTCTCAGATCCAAAACTTACCAGCTGACGCAAGTCCCCGAGTGTAGATCCAGCGCTAACCCAGCTCCTATATTGACAGATTGCTGCCATGAAAAGGTCATTCTTGACTTGCACTCTAAGGGGATTTTGCAGCGCAGTGAGGGACAAATGTTGCCAAATGGTTAAATTTTCTATCTCTTGCGGAGGAAACATTTTGACAAAATCCACCTGAAAGAATAAAATATTTTTATACTTCTCATTTAAGTTTTTCAAAAGCTGCATTGCTATACTGCTCAACCCCTGTAAAATGAGGATTAACACCTGGAATAATACAGGACATGAGAACTCTTTTTCTGTGTGTTGCATAAACCACACTGAAAAAGTTGATTTTTAGCTGGGAGCATATATCCGGAATGTTCGGGACCTTGAGCATTTATGATTGGTCCGGATTTCAGAATCCAGGAAAATCAGATGTTATTAAGGCCGGTGTCAGACGTGCTCACTAGGTGCATCCGTACGGACGTGCCTACCGGCACTAACTGCGCTCAGCGAGGCGGCCAGACGGGCGTTGAGTGGAAGGAACGTCCACTCTCACGGACGTTCCTTCCGCTCTTAAAAATGCTCGTCTGACCTCAGGCTAAGAGGTAGGAGATCGAGGCAGTAGAGCCTCTAACCCCTTCCGGCTCCAGCACCAAAATGTACACCAATGCACTGTGCAGCCTTTCTCCATAGACGTGCTACTCAAGAGTCAACATGACTCAAGAGCGACCCTAATGCAGAATTACTTAAATCCGAAAAGGTCCGGTGTTTAGAAAGTTTTCCGGATTTTAGAATTCCAGATTAGGGGTGCCCAAGCTGCAGATCATTTAAATTCTCTGAGATATCACGCCTCTCACTCTGCAATACTGTAAAGCTACAACCAACTAGCAGCCCCATCCTCACTGTACAAACATTTTAACCGATTTTACTGCTGCACTACAGCTGAGGTGAGGACAGAAAACAGGGTCTGTATTGTACAGGGAAAGGATTCAGGTCATTAGAACTCCTAAAAATCACAATAACCTACAGATACAATGCAGGCATTACACCCACAGATATTGGGCACCATTACATTCTTGGTGCCAACGTTAGCGCTCAACTAAGCATTAACGTTAGCCCTGGTGGCCCCACCATATTACAATCCAAACGCTAATGGGGTAAAAAACCCAATACCGTTTGGAATCTTGCGCTGTACTGCGCGAGGTTACTGTACTTTGCGGTCCCTATACTTAACATGGGGAGTGCAAAGTGTTAATTAGCGTTAGGATTACAAAGACCCAACGCTAATTAACGTCTGGCTGCAGTTAGCAGAACGTTAACCATAGCCAGGACTTGGTGCTAACGGATTCCGCTGCTGCAGAATCTGTCAGCACGAGCAGTAAACCCCCCCCCCCCAAGAAAAGTCAGATACCTCCTATCCCACAGCGAGGACCGCGGCTCCAACCGCCTCCTCTGTCCGGCGGGAGCAGGGAGAGACTGGGGGGAAAAAAAGTTCCCCCAGTCTCCCCCTGCGGATCACTACTTTTTAAGTGCCTGCATTGTTATTGGGCGCTAAGCCCCGGGATGCGAGCGGTAGCACTAAGCGTCGCCGCACACATCCTCTCCATGGAGTCCACAGGACTCAATTGAGGCAGACGACGCCAGACGCATGACCTGCTGGATCTCACCTCGCGAGATACGGCAGGTCGGCGTAGTGATCCGCAGGGGGAGACTGGGGGACTCCCCCCCCCAGTCTCTCCCTGCTACTGCCAGACAGAGGAGGCGGTTGGAGCCGCGGTCCTCGCCATGGGATAGGAGGTATCTGACTTTTCTTGGGGGGTTACTACTCGTGCTGACAGATTCTGCAATCCCGGCTGTGGTTAACTTTCTGCTAACTGCAGCCGGACATTAATTAGCGTTAGGACTTTGTAATCCGAACGCTAATTAACACTGCATTGTAATATCGCGCTAAAATGTGGGCGCAAAGGAGAAACCTGCAGGTGCAGGTTTTTCTCCCTAGCGTCCCCGTTTTAGCACGACCATTGTAAAGTGGCCCATTATTTTTATATTCAGTTGTTTGTTTTTTTATGGAAGTTTCAGTCATAATAATCTTAATATAATTGTTAAAAATCCCCATAAGCAAGATATCTGACCATGTCTATCATTTATCTCTTATCATATTTACTCTAAATCAGTGTTTCTCAAGTAATGGGTCGCGACCAGGGGCGGACTGGGTTGCGGGGCAAGTTACCCCAGGCCTCTCATGCCTGGGACTTGCTGATGCATCCTACCTGCAGCAGCAGGTCCAAGGCAGTGCAGCTACCTCTGCCTCCCTCACCAATGGTGCTTTCCCATTGGTCCAAGCTATTCCATTGCTCTCAGTGCCTCTCTGAGGCACTGAAGAGCGTAGACGTAGTGCCAGACGAGCGCTGTAGGCTTCTCAATCTCTTGGCTAGCTTGAGTTTACACGATTAGCATAACATTCAGCTACGCAAATTGGGTAGGCTTAGGGAGGTCAGACTGCCACTGCTGTTTAGAAATAATGCATGCAGTGGCAGAGACTGACAGCAGGGGAGAGCGGAGCAGGTAAGTTTAAGTTTTTCTGTATTTTATTATACATTCAGTAGTGATTTAAATTAGAGTTGCTTTGTCTACCATCACCCCAGACTTTGAGACACTTAAGAGCAAGAAGCATCCCTAGTTTTCCCATAAGTTCTAATTAATTTCATTTGCTTCGATTACAGTTTATCTTACTGGGTTTTTGTCTCAACAGCATTTTCGTTTTCACAAGTTCTGTGATTACTGCACTATCCAATTTGGAAAGAATCCCTGTTTACAAAAAAATTGAAAACGTACATACATTGTAGAATGTTGCACACGTTGTTTTGTGTGATAAATTATAATGATTCAGAAATTCAATTCTTTTTCGGCCTCGACTTAATGTCCAAGGACAATTGTGGGTCCTGAGGGTCCACAGGTTGAGAACCACTGCTCTAAATTATACAAAGGCCATTTCGGACTGTATGCTAATAAGACCTAGTTTCAAATTGTGCAAGATAAAAGGACACCATCTAGAGTTTAGACCCTTTCACCCCAACAATATTTCAGGAAAGCATGAAGGAATACACGAGAAATTTAAAAGAACAATTTACTTTTTTATATTTCAATGCTCTCAAAATAACAATATCTGTAAAATAATCTTTTAACCCCTATTTAATTGTTACCTATGCACTTCATATTTCAAAATAAATTTTATAATTTTTTTTACCCACAACAAAAAGTGCTTGGTATTGCGTAGGGGTTAATGCTCCTCACTGCAAAGCTCTCTGCAGCTGGGTACCAGCACATCCAGAAGACCGTGCTTCTTGAAACAAGTTTCTTTTTTGCGCGGAGTTAAAAACAGATATAATCTGAACCACAGCCCCCATAAAAAGTGTGTTCAACTAGGCCCACTTACTTAACCCCTTAAGGACCGCTGACATACTATGTACGTCCTGCCCACGGGTCTCCCTTAGACCCGCGGATGTACATAGTACGTCAGTGGCGCCTAACCCCCCTCCCGCCCGATACTTACCTCCCTCGCTGGATCCCACGCAGATCTGGCAGGGAGGAAGCCTGCCCTCGTGATTTGCATGGGCCGGCGAGCTCGATGACGTCACCACGCTGCGTGGTGACGTCATCAGCAGGCGCCCCCATTGAAATCAATTAAATCAAATTTGCGCCAAAATGCGATTCATACCTGGAGGGGGCTGACATCGTGGATGTCAGCCAAGCCTCCAGGTCACCCCCCACCCACTGACATCCTCACCATATGTGTGAGTATGTCAGTGGGTCAGTTAACCCCCTAGCTGCCATGTGGAGATAAAGGGATCCAAAGGATCCCCCAATCTCCCGATCCGTGGCAGTGAGAGGGTCATATATGGCCTTTCCAATGATACCAAACATGACCACGTTTGGTGTAAAAATAAAACATAAAAAAAATTATATTAATAATAAAAAATATATATATATATATATATAATTTTTTTTAAAAAAATTTTGTCGTGGGGGGGGGGGTTTAGTTAATTAGTACCTAGGCTGTCATCTAAAAATAATTAGCAAAAAACGACAGAATAAGCGCAGCGCACGTAGGTGAACTGGCTCAGCAGTGAAGGGGTTAAAAAGCAAAAACATATAAAAATTGGGTATTTCTATTCTCGGGACAAAATTTTGAAACTATTTAGCTGGGGTCTTTTTTGGTGGTTGTAGATTTTGGGGATTAAATTACGAAAAAGTGTGTTTTTACCATTTTTTCATCATATTTCGTATTTTTTTTTATAGTAAATTATTCGATATGATGGAAATAATGGTATTTTTAGAAAGTCCATTTAATGGCGGGAAAAACGTTGTATAATATGTGTGGGTTGAATAAACGAGTAAGAGGAAAATTTGACTTAAACACTTAACAGTGCAGAAACGTAAAAACAGCAGTGGTCACTAAAGGACGTATTTGTGTAAAACCGCCCGGTCACTAAGGGGTTAATAAGAGTAAATTTAGCTCCTATACCTGGTGATCTGCAGCCATTAAGAAGAGTAGTCGTTTAAGAAGAACAGTTACATGAGACAGCTGGTGGCATTCACCTGGAAAGTTCTTCACCTGTGTAAAAGCATATTAAAAAAAAATACAAAAATAGGTTAAATATAGGACTGGAACAACTAATCGAAAATGAAAATAGTTGTCAATTCTCATTATCGATTAATCAACTGTCAATTAATCGATGTGTACAACGCACACTGTTTAGAGTCATACGGAGTTAAACATTATAACCTCTTGTTCTGCTTCGGAGCTGACGGGAGAAGACATGCTGCTGCTTTGCAGGATATTGTTCTAGGGTTATGTCAGACAACCAGTTTGTTTTTATTTAGTTTACAATTGCAGAAGCGCTATAACACAAACCCTGGGATACTGCCACTGGGTATGGGTGCTGTACCGATGGGGTTTTATCCTTACTTGAAGCTGGAGTCCTGTGTCACCACCTCAACCTGCCCGTCACCCCTTCTTTGGTCTGGAGTTGCCATTCTCTGCCGTTAGTCCAGTCCCTACTCACAAACTTCCTCCCACACTCAGGTCATGTCTTTTTTGCCCAAGCCCGCTCCCTCTCACACTTGGGTCAAGTCCCTTGAACAAGCTCACTCCCTTCCACCTCCGGACCCTCCTCCCACTCAGTGAGTTCATGAAATCATTGTAAAGGGACACTCAAATAAGTTAAAGTGGTCAGGCTGCGATGAATGACCCCGTTCTCACCCCGCTTTTGCGCTAAAATCATCATGTCTATCTGAGCGCTTCTAGCAGCGTTAATGGAGAAGAAAGACATGGGCTTAAACTGCGTACGCAGCATAAATCCATCACTGTGACTAGGTGCTTGTGTACATTGTGTGCGAAAAGTATGCAATTTGTGTATGTGCATACAAACGTTATGTACACTACGCAATTTGCTTAAGAAAAAAATGTGGGGGAGGCAGGGCTTTATTTTTTTATTTGTTATTTCATAATGTTCCTTTTAAGGAAAAAGTTTTTTTTTATTATTTTATCCGATGAGTCGATTAATCGAAAAAATAATCGGCCAACTAATCGATTATGAAAATACTCGTTAGTTGCAGCCCTAGTTAAATATAATAAGTATTTATATTACTAAAATGTTGATGCTTGAATATATTTTGTAATGCATTAATTATTATTTGATGGCCTCATTTTAGGATTGTTAATGCTGATAAACAAGAAGAGTGAAAATATACTGCTATATAGAGTGCTATAAAGAACAGATTACTTTCGGTCTCTGAAATCCAAAAAGAGAGCAACTTTAAATGAGCTTGGACTCTCCCCTCGCCAACAATATATATCGCTATTGGACGATATTTTTAGTAATTGGCTTGAATTGCTTTTTATTGAAGTAACAGGAATAAAATATTTTTTCTTACGAGGTTGGAAAGTGTACATACAAGCAGAAAGTCAGATAATTTGTCAGTGCCCAACCCCGCAGCCTCTATGCAATTGAGAAATAAAGAGGAAGAATCCAGGTCAGGAGTTCAAAACGGACTACAAATGTCTTCTGTTGCAACTTACATTTCTGCCTGGTAGGCAGACCAGAGGAGAGAGACATTTCCTGGAAGCAGATTGCTCAAATTAATTCAGCAAAAGATTAAAACATTTAGAGGCTAAATGTGTAGATTGTTAGTGCTCGGGTGAGCTAGATTTTTCTTTATAGGGAGACTATCGGGGTTATTCAGAGAAAGGTGAAACTCTTAAGAACTTTTGGAGAAGTGAAAATTCTAGGTCCAAATAGCAGATTTGGAAAGTGAGATAAATGGGAGAATTTTCCTGGTTTGCTATTTTGACCTAGAATTCTCACTTCTCCAAAAGTTCCATAGAGTTTCACTTTCTCTGTATAACCCTGTATGTATAATTTGCCCTTTCGCTGCACAAGGAGATTGGACTGTGAATATTGCAGACACTGGTTCAATGACATCGATGAGTGGTTCCCAACCCTGGTCTTCTAGTAACCCTAACAGGTCAGATTTTAACCATAAACTTGGGGAACTGAATACTGAAATCATATCATCTGAGCTATGCTTCCGATACGTGGCATACCTGGCCTGTAGGGGTACTTGGGACCAGGGTTGGGAACCACTGCCATAGAGCAGTGTTTCTCAACCTTTTATGGAGAAGTACCCCTGCAGGTCTAAAAATATTCCAAAGTACCCCTGTCTCATGAAAGTAATTTCTATTGATTGGGGGTGATGAGGTCTGTGTAATGTAAGTACTGTATGTGTATTTATGATGGTTTCTGCGTGTGTGTAATGTCAGTATATATGTTTGTAATGGTTTCTGTGTGTAATATCTGTTGATTTGTGAATGTGTGTTAGTAATGTCAGTATATGCTTTGTGTGTATAAGATCAGTATATTTGTGATGACTGTGTGTACAATGTGAGTATATGTAAGGTTTTTTGTGTGTACATGCTGCAATAACAGATAAACAATTAATTATTTAACACTGACACAAATCACAAACTAACAGATTTGCAGACACATACATAATACAAAATTTACACACTGGCAGACACACACATACATTATCCCAGGATTACGAACAGGGAGAGTGAGGGGTAGAAAAGGGGAGAGTGAGAGGGAGGGAGAAAATGGGACAGGGAGGGAGAAGAGGTGAGGGAGAGAGAGTATCACGGTGGGGCTTATAGCCAAATTGGGCTACCGCAGAAACAAGGAGGAGTTTAGCCCTTGAGGCAGGTTAGCTGCTGGTTTAATACAAGACAAATAAACAATACAAATTCCAGGGCAAAAAATGAACCAGACAGGAACACAAGGGACAGGAGGGCAAAGAAGAAAACTAAAGGGATCCCTATCACTGGGGAAAAGATCCTTTAATGGTCTTTCTATCTATGGGAGCCTCACAAAAGGATGACAGAGCCAGAGGAGGAGGAAGGGTGAGGGTTAACAAAACAGAAGAGGAATACTAAACTGGAGAGGTCCTTCTGATGGCCTCTAATTAAAACTGACTTACACAAACCAAACACATACAACATGAAACATATAGCAATGTCAGAACTAGATACAGGGATAAAGAGTCAGAGAATTGGTAGACAGGCAGAGGTTGGCAACAGATCAAGAAGTCAATATACAAGGAGCAGGCAGAATAGGATCGTCAGGAAAGCAAGCAGAGGTCAAAACCACTTAAATGATAAGCAGCAACGCGGGAAACAGGAACCAGGACCAGGACAAGCACACACAGGACAATGCCACCATGAGAACTTCATAACAGGTCAGTGAAGCTCTGTGCTGCTGGGAGTTATATAGGGTGTGGGTCTGTGTCATTGGAGCATGTGACTCTAGACCAGATCAGCACAGCAGAACCCTGGAGCAGCTTAAGGCAGCACAGCCAAATACAGAAAAGGAAAGAACTGATATGAATCAGTTCTCACCACCAGGGGGCGCGGCCACAACCAGGGAAAACGTGACAGTGAGATGGAAGAGATAGGGAAGAGGGGAGGAGGAGAAAGAGGGGGGTCAGAGTGGGAGAAAGAGGGTAAACGAGAAGGAAGAGTCTGCCTGTGTATCTCCCTGTCAGGACCTGGTGCTGGCACGGAGGGGGCGGGCCAGCATGCAGGCAGACTCTGCAGCTGGAACTATGCATTTTGCCACTCTGGTAAGAGCACAGGGGGTTAGCATCCAGGAACCAGTCTGGGTGCCTGGTACATTCTGCACCCCTGCTCTCCTGATTAATGTCCCTAGCCCCCGACATGCAAATCCTAGGCTTATCACAAAAACGGGCAGAAAGTTCAAAACCCGTCCGGTCTGGGTGAAAACCCTAGCATGGTTATTCAAAGAGATCCGAATGGCAGGAGAAAGGTAACCGAACGCTGAAAATCAGCGTTCGGTTACCTTTCTTGGCCATTCGGCTATTCAGAGAGCAAGCAATATGCCAAATCCTGGCGAATTGCCTGCACATTCGGTGCCTGTTCGAGGGCAGTGAAATCTCCATAAAAAAGCACTGCTTTGGCTATTCAGAGAACACAAACCAGCAGTGAAAGGTTCCCGAATTGCCCTGCCATTCGGTGGTTTAATTCAGCAGGTTTATTCAGGAGACTAGGCTTCAATGTTAAAAATATTCCCATTTTAATTCAATCAATATCTAATAAACCATTCATTATAAAATTCTGCAGTAAAGAGTATCTTTATAGATTTTTTAGGATATTTTAAGCATTTTTCAGGATTTTTTTTTAAAGTTTACTTATTTTTTCTGTAACAGCCCTTTTTATTAGCATTCCTTGGACCTCATATGTAAAATTCAGACATTTTCGCTCAGTAGTTTCTTTGCAAACAGCGTTTCACTTTTCAAACATTCATGCTTTTGCTAATTTATTCACTTCACTCGTCTTCCGGTGTCGGCTTTTTCTAGAGGCTTCGCTGTGTGTGATCGGCTCCTTCGGCGGGTTAATCCAGATGTTTACGGGGGTTTCGGCGTGCATTCGCCGGGTTTTTGCTGTGACTTTTCGTCGGGTTTGCGGCAGCTTTTCCCTGCGCTTTGACGGCCCTGTGGTGCGTGCTGAATACACCGCAGGGTCGCCGAAATGGGATTGCCGAATTGAAGAGAACGAAAAGTCACCGAACATGCGGTGACTTTTCGATTCTCTTTGAATAACCCTGGAGGTGTACTCCCTGCTTGTGGCGCTTGTACCACGGTTGAGAACCACTGACCTAGAGGACTGTGTGGTTTTGCAAAGACATGGTACCTTGTACAGTTGCAGTATAGCAATGCTAAGTGTCATGGAGCTGATGTAACGCTCCATGCTTCAAACCCCAAGAGACTTTATGTTCATTTATATCGTGTGTTTTTAAATATATTTTACATCGTTTGGTTTTAGTTTAATTTAGTTTAGTGTAAAATGGCATAGCTTTGGTTTTAAAAATTCTTATATTCCTGTAGGTAAATGTGTTTTTGTGTATACAGTAAACAAGCTTTACTGCTGTGTAATTTATGCACCAGGGTTTCTCCCATTATCTAGCTGCATGTTTAATTCAAGGGATCTCTGATAGTGTGTGTTTAATCTGATGTGTTAGAACAATGGATATACAAATGTTGTGTGAGCTGAAAGGCTAGAGAATGTAAAGAATGTTTATTGTAAATAACTGACATAATGTAATTAGTATGGGTATGCAAATTATGACTGTTGGACTTCAGCATAAATGGTGGTTGTTCATTAAAAAGTCAGAGAACTCTCAGAGCGAGAGGATCCTGTTTTAAAGCATACAGCCGCGCCTGGTGTCTTTATTTCAGCGACGCTACACTATACACTATCACCCTCAGAAGGCAGAGAGCGGCCTTCTGGAGATTCCTAACGGCTCCAGGGCAGAGGAACAGAAGCAGGCAGGTCAAGCTGCTCGAGGCGCTGAGGACAGCGCTCCCAGTAGCCGGGCTGACCGCAACGAAGGGGTGTCTGGAGAGCCAGGACAGACGGAAGGGAATGGTTCCTTCACACTAAGTAAGCAGAGAAACATTACACAGTTTTCTAGTGTTGGAATTAAAAACACTTTTCTAGATTAAAAAAATACTACACAAAAAAGTTGGGCTTTCTTCGCTTTAGCATGAAGAGTGGTGTAGATAGTTATATGTATGTGACTGAATTCAGTTTAGAACCTGGATTATTCTTGATCCAAAACCTGCATTTGGCAATGCTACTTTTAGAGTATCCTTAATTTAAAAAAAAAAAAAAAAAAAAAATCCTGATAACTGTTCCACAAGACTGGTAAAAGTGTAAAGAAAAAAAACACCTCAAAGTGCTTGCTATCATGGGTGGGACTTCAAAAGGCTTTGGGCTCTATCACCTCCTTCAAGCTAACACTAGCATCAGTGTTGGCACTGCGGCCAGATCGCCTTCAAATCACTAACGGGTTAATAAACCTGTTAGCACTCGTTAATATGCGATTCGTAGCGCAAGTTTACTGTACTTTGCAATCCCTATACCTAACACGGGGAGCGCAAAGTGAATGCACAGAGTAACTAGCGTTAGGATCCCTTGGAGCTGGCGCTACCTAAAAAAATTAACACCAGCTCAGAGGTGTAGTTAACGGATTACGCTGCTGTAGAATTTCTTACCATGTAGCTCAATCCCACCCCCCCAATCAAATACTCACCTCTTATCCCGTGGCGACAATGGCGGCCAGATCTGCTGATTTTGGCCACCGGGAGCAGAGGGAGACGAAAGTCCCCTGTCTCCCTCCGCTATCACTCCGCCAACAAGCAGGATCCCAGGAGAGGCGAGATCCTGCTGGTCATGTGACCCGGCAGCACAGTCCTCCATGGAGTCTTATTGACGCCATGGAGGGGATGCCGGTGCTATAGTGCTACCCCCATCATCCGCGAACCTTGCGATCGCTAAGGGGCAGGCTGCTGGACTCGGCACCTGCCCCGCGCTTTGCTGGGGAAACTGGGATGCCAAGGGGAAATTAGCAAACAAATTTTTCCCCTTAGCATCTTGGTTTTAGCGTGGGCAAGGCAATAGTGCCCTCTGTAGGCCTAGAGTAAAACATCGGAGGGATTAACCTGTGGACTCACGCAACAGTGAGCTTACAGGACAACCTCCCTCCCTACATACTCAGAAGGGCTGCTTGTGCCCAGTCCCTGATAACGTGCAAATCAGGTGATGCATGTGGAAAGGGATAAAGGACACTTAAGTCATCGAGGCCAGACATTGGTCAACTCATTGCTCTGAGCACACAAAGGAGAACGTTCAAAATAGTCAGTTAAATGCCAGGCTAGATTTATAATTAGGCAGAGTAGGCATGTCCCTACAGGTATGCAGCAAAAAATGGTTTCACGCCTTGTCCCTACCAGAGTGGCTGTGTAAACCAGAAGTATCCAGCCCACTTCAAGTATAAAACATAAGAAAAAAGGTTGTCATTTGTGCTCACCCATATGACTCCATGCTAAAAAAAAAACAGAGGTTTTGGTTTACTCGAATGGCCATTAAAATGTAAGCCCACCCACGATATCAAGGCACCTCTGGTCAGGTGGATCCTAACCTAATGAAACCAAGAACTGCTTTTCCAAGCAACTACATGTCCTCAGGCAGCTTCACAGCCAAGAGACAAGGTGGTGGTTTTAGAATTATACCCTCACCAGAAACATTTCCACTTTGGGATTGAAAAAGAAAACACGGAAAGGAGCAGCAGCAAAAATGACCTGGCTGGGGAAAGCAGTTCTTGGTTTCATTAAGTTAGGACCTACCTAACTAGAGGTGCGGTGACGTGGCAGCTTACACTTCAATGGCCATTCAACTAAACCAAAACCTATGTTTCGTTTCGCACGGAGCTATGGGGGTGTGCGCAAATGACAACCTTTTTTCTTGTTATGTGCCTACCACAGTGGGACGCCTAGCTCTGTAAAAAAAACGGTTTACAATCATTTAGAAATACGTGCAATTTGCAGAAACCTCAACCTTTTTTTGACAAAGAAAAGTAAGATATAATTTTAGAGCCTAGATGTGCAAAGAGAATACAGACTTATTCAGATGTGCTACTGTCAAATGTAAAAAGTGATTCCACAAAGTATTCGGCCCTATTCCCTAATGTGCACTAAAATGGAGACGCTAACAGGGAAAGTCTGCTCCTGCAGGTTTCCCCATAGCGTCCTCATTTTAGCACGATATTCATCAGCAGGCGCTACCTCGAGACCTTGCCATGGAACTGAGCGCTAACTGCTGGGATACTGGCGGTAGCGCTTCCGCATTGCCATAAGTATCACCTGCTGGAGTCCATGGAGTGCTGCTATTTTCAGCCGCAAGCCCTGCGGCATCTTGCATGATTGCACAGCACCGCAAAGTAAATGCAGAGGGAGATTGGGAACTATTTCTACCCACCCAGTCTCACTCTGCTCCTGGGGACGAGGCAGATCAGGCCACCGTTCTCGCTGCGGTAGGAAAGGAGTATGGATTTTATGGGGTGGGGGGGAAAGATTGTAGAAATGCGGAACGCGGAACACTTAACACTAGCTTTTAGGAACAGCTGAAATTTTAAGGCAGGCCTCGGAGGCTTCATATTTGCAATCTCTTTCTTTATTACTCCTATAGCAGTAAAGAAGAGTGATAACAAGAACCAGAAAAAAACATGTCAAACCCCCAACGTGGGGTAACCCTCCTCTTGGTAAGCCCAGCCCCCTAGTCTATAAACAGTCTGAGCTGGAGCAGTAACGCCCTCTTTCTTTACTGCTCCTGTTCAGGACAAGATAAGTATAATTTTCTCCTCTGTGTTTTTTACGGTTATGTGTTTTTTTCCTTTCAGAGTAAGATTTTTGTGGTGAATTCACCAGGGAAAATTGATTCCCTGAAGTGCAGGGAACAACAGAACACTGAAATGTCTGTGTCATTTCGGTGCTCTGTGAATATCTCCTTTTAGTGGTGGTTCTTTTGCTGCCCCCTGGAAAGTGCCAGCCTAGGCCTTGCCTACCCAGGACATACTTGAAAATGAGAGAACTCTCAATGTAACCTTCCTGGTAAAATAGTTTTGTGTAAAAAATAATAATAATAAAAAAAATGTTTAGGGTGTCACCCTAGGGGGTGGTGTCACCCTGTGCGGGCCGCACCCCCCGCCCCCACCTAGCGACGCTAGTGTATATATATATTGCATTCCTGATGCTCTGCGAGCTTACTGTAGTTTGCAATTCCTATTCTTAACATGGGGAGCGTAATCGATAAGGAAGGTATTACAAAGTGCTAGCTCGAATAATTGCAGGACTCACAAGGCAAAATTCCCAAATTTTCCTAGTCCCGGTGACGGAAAGTTTGGATTTTAATAAAGACTCGGAGGCGAGTATTTGCAATCTCTTTCTTTATTACTCCTATAGCAGTAAAGAAGAGTGATAACAAGAACCAGAAAAAAACATGTCAAACCCCCAACGTGGGGTAACCCTCCTCTTGGTAAGCCCAGCCCCCTAGTCTATAAACAGTCTGAGCTGGAGCAGTAATGCCCTCTTTCTTTACTGTTCCTGTTCAGGACAAGATAAGTATCATTTTCTCCTCTATGTGTTTTTTACTGTCATGTGTTTTTTTCCTTTCAGAGTAAGATTTTTGTTCAGTTTTCTTACCACACCGGGTGCTGACTTACCCCGGCTATAACCGCGGGGGTCAGCGCCCGCTCGGCGGTAAAACTCGGCGGGTCTAGACCTATAGGTCCCTCCCGAGTTTCCCGCCATTGGTTTACAGCTTTTCGCTGGATATTGGAGTGCCTGTCTCTTGCAGGCAGCGACGCTCGCGCAGATTCCCCCGTCCTTGCGCACTGGTGTCCTCGAGGCCGCCCGAGATCTCGCGGGAGACTAGCGCGAGATCCCGGTGGCCAT
Organism: Leptobrachium leishanense; assembly: GCA_009667805.1. NCBI lineage: Eukaryota > Metazoa > Chordata > Amphibia > Anura > Megophryidae > Leptobrachium > Leptobrachium leishanense. The sequence continues at coordinate 111,867,502 of CM019070.1, forward strand.
CTTGGGCATCACATGACCGCGTGTGTCCACGCGCTTTAACACATCTCCCGGCTCCTTCATTGGGTACGTTCTCTGGGGAATATTGTCCCGAATTATGGCCCTTTTGAACCCATCTGGGGGCGACAAGTCTCCCCTTACAGGGGAATCAGATTCCGCAGGGAGCTCCCGGCGTTCTGATCACTCGGAAGTTTTTGCCTCTCCTCCACCACCGAGAAAGCGCTCAAAAACGGCGGCCCGTTTTGCAGCCATGGAAGCAGCACTACAGGCGTCCATTACTCGGTCGCTCTCCTCAGCTGTCTCCACTTTGTCTCTGTCCTTCAGAAGGACCATGGATGAAGCGGTAGCTTCTATTACTGCGGCCCCCCCGCTCCGGATGCAGGCCCTGCTCCCCCTATAGATCCGGTTATACCCTCTGGCTCTGTGAAATCTAGCCTTAAGAAACGTGCTAAGACTAAGCACATTGATAGTCCTCCAAGAGGGGCTGGCATCCCCGAAAATCTGCTTTCTGATGATGGCGAGGTGTCCTCGCACAAGAGAGCCCCTGTCCGCGGGGCGCTAGTTGCGGTCTCTAAAGATAGGCCTTTACCTACGGGTTCTGGCTGACTCCCCAAAAACACTGACTCGGAGAGTGAGGAACCCGAGCATGGGGAGGATGATGGTGCTATTGAATTATACGCTCCACATGATGTTGGCCTGTTGGCCGAGGAGGAAAGGCCCCCACCACCTTTACTGTCTGCCAAGGAGGTTGTGTGTGATCCTCAGGGCCGCCCGATGTTTTCCCCGGCAGGGGTCTTATATCCACGCTCCACGGCATGGTCGCCGATGCCTCATGTGGAGATGTGGGTGGATGCCCACATGCGGCTCCCTATGGATAAAGAGACCAGGGTGAATATGAGGGCGGAATGCCCTCGCCCTACCACCACGGGCAAAACTTGTCTCACCCCGGTGGTAGATGAGGATTTTGTAAAGTTCATGACCAACAAGGGATGGTCCCCCAAGAAAGGGGTGGATATGGCTTTCAGGGTCTGTGAAGACAAGGTGCTGGATGTTGCACCACCGATGATTTACCTCCTTGAGATGGTGGAGGATGCTCGTTTACAGGGTACCCCCTTGGATTTAGAAGACGCCACGGGCTGGATCCAACGCTCCTTGTGCCTGTTGGGCGGTGCTAATGCGGCTTTGGCCGCTGAAAGACGAAAGTCTATGATCCTGAGGATGGATCCTCAACTTACTTCTATGGCCAATAAAGATAAAGGGGGCAAGGCTCAAGGCCTTCTCTTCGGAGATGGTTTTATAAAAAATATGGGCACAGCGCTTTTACCGCTCTGGATAAGGTGGAGACGGCCATTAAGAAAGTGTTCCCCAAAAAGGTTTTCAACAGGGCTGGTAGAGGAAGGGGCCGCTCTGCCAGCCGCGCCGGATATACGGGCATTACTAGAGGATCCTTCCGTACCTCTAATGCCACCGACTCTGGTCCCCCGCTTACGGATCCTCGGCCCGGGCTCAGGCCTGGAGAGGCCGCGGTTTCCGAGGTGGCAGAACCCAATTTCGTGCTCGACGACAGACTGGTAAGTCTTCCATATATTGTTCCTCATTCATCTGTTCGGGTGGGGGGCCGTATTCGGCACTTTCTTCCAAAATGGAAGTTGATCACTGCAGACCCGAGGGTTTTAAACGCGGTCAGAGGGTTCGAGATAGACTTCGAGGCTATCCCTCCATATCGCTCCACGCCACCACGGCCACTCAGTTTTTCCGTGGAACAGGAACGCTTAGTTCAAGACGAGGTTTTGGCTCTGGCATCAAAAGGGGCCATAGAGGAAGTCCCTTGGGACTCACCCAAGTTTGTGAGCAATTTGTTCCTCGTTGTGAAAAAAGGGGGCGGGACACGCCCTGTCATAAACCTCAGGGAACTCAACTTGTGGGTGTCCTACCGCCATTTCCAAATGGAAGGGTTTCATACCCTCAGGGATTTACTCAACGAACGTGATTGGCTTGTCAAACTAGACCTGAAAGACGCGTACCTAACCGTCCCTATGGCGCCAGCTTCCAGAGACTTCCTGTGTTTCCCTTGGCGCGGCCGCATGTGGCGCTTCGCGTGCCTTCCTTTTGGCCTTTCATCCGCTCCGTGGTGCTTCACGAAGCTTATGAAACCGGTTGTAGAATCCCTCCGGGTGAGGGGCGTCCGACTCGTGATCTACTTGGACGACATCCTACTGATGTCGGATTCCGCAGCGTCCCTTCAAATACACTTGTCATGGACACTCTCCCTGTTACAGGACCTGGGTTTCCTGATCAATGTGGAAAAGTCTTTGTTGATACCCACACGTTGTCTGGAATTTCTGGGTTTCCTCCTAGATTCGCACACTATGACCCTGAGCGTTCCTACTCCCAAGATCCGGTCCATCCGCAAGGAGGTTCGCTCCCTCCTCAGGGATCACTCACCCACCTTGAGGGAGTTGACAAGGGTGATTGGTCTCCTGGCGGCGACTCGTTTGGCGGTTCTGCCGGCTCCTCTACATTACAGGGCCCTCCAGAGATTGAAGGCCGTTCTCTCCGATCGGTAGCAGATTATTCCCGCAGGGTTCCCCTCTCGGACGATGCAAAGACGGATCTGACATGGTGGCTAACGGACTGGTCTCGGTGGAATTCTCGCCCAGTGCGATTCCCCGTACCGTCGTTGACCATAGAATCCGACGCGAGTCGTTCGGGTTAGGGGGCACGTTGCGCCGAGATGGAGACAGGCGGTGGTTGGTCGATCCAGGAGTTACGCCTCCACATCAATGTTCTGGAACTTATGGCGGCGTTTTTCGCCCTGAAATGTTTCTCCAGGGGGACCGATCACCGCTGTATCCTCCTGAAATTGGACAACCTATCGGCTGTCCGGTATATCAATGCCCTAGGGGGAGCTCGTTCGGTGGCTCTGACGTCGGCAGCTGTCGAGCTGTGGGATTTCTGTCTTCCCCGCGGTCTGTTTGTGGTGGCTCAGTATTTTCCAGGTGTCGCCAATACAGTGGCGGACTGGAATTCACGCCATCTGACGGACTCGGGGGGATTGGCGCCTGTCGCCATAGTGTTTGCCACCGTCAACGGGCTGTGGGGTCCTCTCCAGATGGATCTGTTTGCTTCCAGACTGAATCGGCAGTTACCGAGATTTTACAGTTGGCGTCCAGATCCGGAAGCAGAAGGCACGGACGCCTTCGCTCAGGTGTGGCCGGAGGGCCGTCTTTACGCCTTCCCTCCGTTTCAACTATTGTTACGCGTTTTGAGGCGTCTCTGCGACATCGGGTCGGAATTGGTTTTGGTGACACCGTTCTGGCGGTCCCAACCGTGGTTTCCCCTTCTGTTGAAGTACTCCCTGACCCCGCCCAGGCGGGTCCCGACCTCGCCGTCCCTACTGACGGGACCGGACGGCCTCCCTCACCCACTGTTGCGGGAAGGTCGATTGTCCCTTGTGGTCTGGTTGATTTCCGGTTCTCATGGAGGGCCACAGGCATTTCGCCAAGAACTGAGGAGTTACTCCAGCACGCTTGGGCTCCAGGCACGAGAGGGGCCTATCGCTCTGCCTGGGCAGCTTGGCACGGCTGGTGTTTGCGAAGGGGTAAAGATTCCACTTCTGCCCCTCTAAATTCGGTTCTGGATTTCCTGTCCTCTTTGTTTGACTCAGGATTGGCCTTCGTACCATAAATGTGTACCGGTCGGCTTTGTCGGCGAGCCATCTGGGTTTTGATAACTCCCCCTGGGTAGACACCCTCTGGTTTGTCGTCTTCTTAAAGGAGTGCGTCTGTCTCGCCCCCCGACACCCCGATACTCCTCTACGTGGGACGTGACTCTGGTAGTGACTTTCCTTCGCGCATGGCCGTGTAATGCCTCATTGTCACTGCGCCAGTTGTCGGCTAAACTGTTGGTTTTGTTTTGCCTTATCTCCTGTAAGCGTGTCGGGGATGTCAGGGCGCTGGATTTTGGTGTCTGTTCTTTCTCACCGGACGGCGTTTGTTTCGACGTCTCGAGACGTACAGAGACGGCCATTCGTACTGTGTTTTTTCCAGCTTTTCCATTGATACCTGAGTTGTGTCCTGTTCTTTGTCTTCAGGAATATGAGAATCGTACATTGGCTCTTCGTCCCCTGCCGGGATCCCCGTTGTTTGTTTCGTTCCGGGTTCCTCATAACCCTGTTAGCTCACCCACTCTGGCTCGTTGGCTGTTGGATCTTGCTGGGGTGGATATTTCGCGCTTCGGCGCTCATTCCATCCGTAGTGCTGCGGCTTCTAATGCTTTTATGTTGGGTTGTTGCCTGGAGGACATTATGAAGTCGGCGGATTGGTCGCGTGAATCTACGTTTCGTACTTTTTATTTTAAGCCGGTCTCGCATTGGTCACATGCACTGATGCGTTGAACGTGCAAATATGAAGCCTCCGAGGCCTGCCTTAAAATTCCCAAATTTTCCTAGTCCCGGTGACGGAAAGTTTGGATTTTACTAAGGACTCGGAGGCGAGTATTTCCCACCTCTCCCGCCCTGAGGGGGGTGTGTTCTAGACCGGACAGGGTGATTGTATTTATGCGCAGCGCATGGTTTGATATGGGTTGTCCTCCTGTTGATTGGGGGGCGGGAAACCGAGGGTTCGGTGTTGTTCTTTTCCGAATACCTGCCTTCGTGTTTCTGTTCTTCTTACAGCTAATTGATGGTCTGTGGATTATGAATCCTCGCGGGATTGTCGTGTTTTCCGGATGGATCTATCGTTCCCTGTTCCTTGATCTTGTGGTTCCAGTCGCATGAAGAAAGAGGGCGTTACTGCTCCAGCTCAGACTGTTTATAGACTAGGGGGCTGGGCTTACCAAGAGGAGGGTTACCCCACGTTGGGGGTTTGACATGTTTTTTTCAGATTCTTGTTATCACTCTTCTTTACTGCTATAGGAGTAATAAAGAAAGATTGCAAATACTCGCCTCCGAGTCCTTATTAAAATCCAAACTTTCCGTCACCAGGACTAGGAAAATTTGGGAATTTTGCCTTGTGAGTCCTGCAGTTATTCGAGCTAGCACTTTGTAATACCTTACTTATCGATTACGCTCCCCATGTTAAGAATAGGAATTGCAAACTACAGTAAGCTCGCAGAGCATCAGGAATGCAATATATATACACTAGCGTCGCTAGGTGGGGGCGGGGGGTGCGGCCCGCACCGGGTGTCACCACCCCCTAGGGTGACACCCTAAACATTTTTTTTTCTATTATTTTTTACACAAAACTATTTTACCAGGAAGATTACATTGAGAATTCTCTCATTTTCAAGTATGTCCTGGGTAGGCAAGGCCTAGGCTGGCACTTTCCAGGGGGCAGCAAAAAAACCACCACTAAAAAGGAGATATTCACAGAGCACCGAAATTACAGACATTTCAGTGTTCTGTTGTTCCCTGCACTTCAGGGAATCAATTTTCCCTGGTGAATTCACCGCAGGGTCCCTGAAGTGCAGGGAATCAGCCACCGAATGCCACCACGAACCCATCCCCCGCGGTTTTCAAAAAAACTACTGAACGAAAATGTCTGGAATTAACATATAAAAGATCCTATGAATGATAATAAAAAGGGCTGTTACAGAAAAAAAAAACGCTATTAGAAAGAAAAAAAAAATAGAATTTTTTTTTGAAAACTGCCTAATCGATACGAAGAGAAAAAAAAAAAAATCAACAAATAAAGAGACTAGGGATGTGCACCAATTTTTTTTTCGTTTCGTTCGTAATGCGACAATTTTCATTATGGATTGTTTCGGACGATTTCTGTATTGACTTTTTTTTCGTGAAATCGGAAATTTTCGTGTTTTCGGATCGGCTCGTTTTTCATGATTTTGGACATTTTCGTGTATTCGGTGTGGGAAATGTTTTGCCCCATAGACATCAATGTTTTGAATATTACCGTTTTAATTCAATATCTAATAAACCGTTTATTATTATATTCTGTAGTAAAGAGTCTCTTCATTTCTAGATTTTTTTGGATATTTTAAGCATTTTTTGAAAAAAAAAATTCTGAGCCACAGGGTTTGGGAAATGTTTTGCCCCTTAGACTTCAATGTTAAAAATATTCCCGTTTTAATTCAATATATAATAAACCGTTTATTATTATATTCTGTAGTAAAGAGTCTCTTTATTTTTAGATTTTTTAGGATCTTTTAACCATTTTTTGTAAATTACCGAAGTTATGAATTGAACGAAAATGATTTGATTCCAAAAATTTTTCGTTTCAGATTGGAAATCGTTTCGTTTCAGACGTTTTCGGATCTGATCCGATTCGGAAAATCGTCCGAATCACAGAATCGGGCCGATTCGTGAAAAAAACGTATCAGTCTGAAACGAAACGCACATCCCTAAAAGAGACTTTTTACTACAGATAAATGGAAAAAACGTTTTATTAGATATTGGGTAAAAACGGGAATATTTTTAACATTGAAACTTATGCATGATTGTTCAGAGAAGGGTGAAAACCTTGCGAATGACTGTAAAATTGAAAATTCTAGGGCAAAATAGTCAAACCAGAAAAAGTCTCCCATTTATCTCACTTTCCAAATTGGCTATTTGGTCTAGATTGTTCATTCTCCTGGCAATTATCAAGGTTTTCACCACTCTCTGAATAGCCCTGATGGTGTTCGCCTGAATAAACCTGTCTTCTGAAACCACTGAACATCAGGACATTTCTCTGCTGTTCGATGTCTCTGAACAGATTTACCATTACTTCTCTATGGGGACTTTCACTGCCGAACAGGCACCGTACTTGCTGGCAGTTCACCAAAATTTGTGTGTGAGTATATGAGAGAGCTGCACAGCAATAAACCTCACAGTAATGTGCGCCGTGTATTATGAGCATTCAGTATTATATGGGAGTACTGCTTTATGAGTAAGAGTAGAAAAAAAAACAAAAAACATAAAACTCGGGGGGGGGGGGGTGACACCATCCCTAGTGACGCCACTGTATATATACATATATATATGTGCCTACTTGGGTTGTGGTGGTGGGCAAAAAAGGAAACAAAAAGCCTCCACGCAATATACACACACACACAAAATTATTTTATATGTGGGTTTCTTCTCAATTTATGTTTGTTGGAAGATCACAGTATGGAGGGAAAAAAGTTGGACATGCTGTCAGGCTGTGTTCCTAGCACTGAAGTCTAGTTTTGATTTGTCTTGTTTGCATGCAATTAAAAAAAAATTAACAAGCGAATAACACTTACCAAGCAAGCTATAACCTTAACATGATGAGTGCAGAGCTCTGCAGTTCCATATCTATAAAGTGAAAACAGTGTTACATTTATTGTTATTTCACATTAAAGAATGCTAGTCTATCTATTGAAAATCAGCAGATGAAAGGAATTTCAAGTAAAGCATGCTTAAAATTCTCTTACCTTGCCATAAAACACCAAGCATCCATTGCAAGTAATGATGTCAACATAGAGAATCCAAGCACCGCATCCAGCAGGCCACGCTCCTGAGAAAACAAATTGCAAAGGACAGTAAGGTATTGGCATGCATTAAAAGTAAATTAAACATAAACCTATTAAGTTGAGAAAAATGCCACCTTATAGGTATCTGATAACTTTTTATAAACACACACAGGGCCATTATAAACCATTGTCTGGAAAACTATTCATTAATAGGACTATACACAGGACAAGAGGTCATCCATTTAGACTGGACGATAGGAAATTCAGCTTAAACTATAGCAAAGGTTATTTTATACTGAGAACTAAAAAGCTGTGAAATTCTCTGCCTGTTGAGGTGGTTGGGTCAGAGACTTTACAGACTTTTAAACAACAACTGGATGACTTCCTGCAAAAACAGAATATTAAAAGGATAATATTTACTAAGTGAATAAAACGGATTGATACAAGGAGAAATCTGACTTGCATCTGGGGTTAAGGAGGAATTTTTTCATAGTACATTGCAAATTTGGCTAAAGCTTCAGTCTAGGGGCCCAATCAGGTTCCCCTCGCTAAAACCGAGACTCTAAGGGGGAAACAATTTGCTAGTTTCCCCTTTGCGTCCTGGTTTCACCAGCGAATTATGGGGCAGGTGCTGAGTAGGGAGGGAGACTGGGGACTTTATTCCCCCCTAGTCTTACCCTGCTCTCGGTGGCCAGAAGCGACGGATCAGGCCACTGTTCTCGTTGCGGGATTAGAGGCGAGTATTTGGTTTTTTTAAGGGACTTTTCAGCTGCTGCTAACTGATTTTGCAGCAGCGGAATCCATTAGTAGCAGCTCAGAGCTGGTGTTAACTTTTTGAGTTAGCGACAGATCTTAGTAACTAGCGTTCGGACCTTGTGATCCTACTGCTAGTTAATCTCGGTTTTCACTTTGAGCTCCCCATGTTAAGTATAGGGAACGCAAAGCAAGTAAGCACACGCTGAAAAGTGCTAATACCGATTCGCCAACGTGTTTTTTTTAACCCGTTAGCAAAACGGAGGTGATCTGTGCCGAGCGCTATCACCTCTTTTAAGCTAGCGCTAACATGAGCTTGTAGGAGATGATCGGGCCCTAGGATTTTTGCCTTCTTTTGGATCAACAGCAGTAGGTGATGTGTGAAAGGCTGAATTCTAACACGACTCAATGCAACTATAACTTAATGATGTGGTTAAATGGCTATCTACAGAGACAAAATGGTGGCAGCACCCATAGATCGCGATGTCATCCAGCCACGCACAAGCATAGTGCTGAAAGCCATCTAGGAGTCAATCCACCATATGCTGAAACGTCGCCAGGGCATTCATTATCTCAAATGGCATGACCTTAATTTAAACATTAGAGGGCGCCTTAGAGGGGATCTGATAACCATATATATAAATATATACAGGGCCATTATAAACCATTGTCTGGAAACCTATTCATTAACGGGACTATACACAGGATACGAGGTCACCCATTTAGACTGGACGAAAGGAAATTCAGCCTAAAGCATAGGAAGGGTTATTTTACAGTGAGAACAATAAAGCTGTGGAATTCTCTAGCTGTTGAGGTGGTTGGGTCAGAGACTGTACAGACTTTTAAAAAATGACTGGATGACTTCCTGCAGACACAGAATATTAAGGGTTACAGTGGCAAGAAAAAGTATGTGAACCCTTTGGGATTATGTGGAGTTTTGCATGAATTGGTCATAAAATGTGCTCTGATCTTCATCTAAGTCACAACAATTTGAAAAACACAGTCTGCTTAAAATAATAAAACACAAACATTATATGTTTTCATGTGTTTATTGAACATAACATCACCTACTGCTGTTGATCCCAAAGAAGGCAAAAAACCCAGTCTGAAGCGCTCACCAATATGAAACACACTGGGAAAAAATTCCTTCTTGACCCCAGAATGGTAGTCAGATTTCTCCTCGGATCAAGCTTAGCCACGTATTAAATATTATACTGTGGCAAGAAAAAGTATGTGAACCCTTTGGGATTACGTGGAGTTTTGCATGAATTGGTCATACCGTACAGTCTGTCTTACCGTGGACACATGAACATCGAGGCTTTTGGAGATACTTTTGTAACCCTTTCCAGCTTCATGCAAGTCAACAATTATAGAATTTAGCTAAGTATGACGATAAGTTAGAATTTTAATAATAAGACTCTGAGGCGAGTATTGCTTCTCTTTCTTGCTTTTATTAACATAGTAGCAAGTGGCAACTAGCAAGAACTTTGAAATATGAAGCTTTTTATATTGAATAAAGAGAAAACATAACAGTAAACAGGTATATGGTATCTTCCAACACCCCTTCCACTCCTTTGGATCTGTCCTCTTTCCTGTTCAGTGGCCATCAAAACCGATCCACGCCCCTCCTACTTCCTCTTTCTTTGCCATACGAGGTGATCATTGTAGGTAGATAGGGACAACCAAAGGACAATCCATCCAGAACCAGAAAAATCCTTCATGAAGCTGAGGAAAGAAAAAATATCAGAGTGGAAGACATTGGATCCGCAGACCCAGGAAACAACCAAAAACCACAATAGCGGCGGGAGTGGTGGGCAATACTCGCCTCAGAGTCTTATTATTAAAATTCTAACTTATCGTCATACTTAGCTAAATTCTATAATTTTAATACATCGACTCTGAGGCTCCTATTGCTTGTTCAAAGCTGACCCACAACTGCGGATGACCAATGAACAACAGGTTTGAAATAGAATGAGCGGAAGGTGGACTCTCTGGACCAATCAGCTGATCGCAACAAGTCCTCCAACCGACAACCTGCCGACACCGCGGAAGAAGCAACGGCGCTACGCACCGAATGAGCTCCGAAAACGGAGGTATCTACACCTGCTAACACCAAGAGCCAACGAAGCCAGCGCGCAAGCGTAGTTGTACCTACCGAAGCGAAGGGAGACTTAAATGAAATAAAGAGAGGTGAAATCTCCGTGCCTCGGAGGGTTGTAGTCCGAGATTCGTATTCCTGAAGACAAAGGACCGGGCATAAAGCTGGACGTGAAGGGAACGCCGGGTAGAAGGCGGTCGAAATGGACGTCTTAGTACGGCGGGAGATGTCAAAGCGCACGCCTTCTGGTATGAACGAGCGAGCTTTGAAGTCTAACGCCCTGACATCAGCCACCCGTTTGCAAGAAATCATGCAAAGGAGGGCCAATAATTTTGCCGATAGTTGGCGTAGGGTTAAATCCTTGTTCAAGGGCCACTGTTCCAAAAAATCAAGGAGGATATGCACGTCCCAAGTTGTCGTATATCTAGGCAACGGAGGACGGTCAGATCTGATACCCTTAAGCAAACGACATACCAACGGATGTTTGCCTAAAGGTGTCCCCTGAAAACCCACATGGTAAGCTGATAAAGCTGATCTATACACATTGAGAGTGCGGTATGCTTTTCCCTGATCGAAGATCTCCGTAAGGAAATCTAAGACACAGTTCAAAGGAGCCTGGAAGGGATCTTGATCCCTTGACAGACACCAATTATGCCAGGTGAGCCACGCTGATTTGTAGCAGGATCGAGTACCCGGGGCCCACGCCTGGCGTAGGAGCGTAGTAGTCCGGTCCGAAATCTCTCCGGCTCTCCCGGGCGCCCCGAAACCAGTGAGGCCAATAACCGACTGGATCCTGGAGACAGGAGAGGGTGAGGTTGCCCGGAGGCGTCTTTCAGGAGATCCGGGAGAGCCGGAAGAAAGCGGGGGATATCCATGAGGAGATCCAATAGTACCGGGAACCAAGATTGGTTCTGCCAGAAGGGGGTGATGATCACAATCTGTGCCTGCTGTGTCCTGACCTGACGCAGTGTGCGAGCTATCAGTTGAAATGGCGGGAAGGCGTACTGGCGGGCCCCGGACCAATCCTGAAAGAAAGCGTCCGTTGCCTCCGCCAGTGGGTCTGGTCGCCAACTGAAGAAGATCGGAAGATGGGCGTTGAGTCGGCTGGCAAAAAGATCCGCGTGAAAAGGTCCCCAAAGGGATAACACGTCGGAGAAAGCTGCCGAGTTCAGACGCCAATCTCCGGAGTCCTCTGTATGTCTCGAGCTCCAATCTGCGAATTGGTTCGAGATTCCCGGAATGAATTGCGCTTGGACCTCGATCCCGGTCTGAAAACACCATTCCCAAAGACGGGAAGCCATTGTTGTCAGCAGCAGGGATCGAGGGCCGCCCAGCGAGTTGATATATCGAACTGCTGGGAAGTTGTCCATCCGGAGGAGGACCGAACGATGAGTGCCGTCTTTGAGGAAACTCTGAAGTGCAAAAAGCCCTGCCAGGAGCTCCAGACCGTTCATGTGCAATTGACGTTCCTGCATGGACCATTGACCTCCTGTGGAGGTACCGTCGCAATAAGCCCCCCAGCCTGACCCACAAGCGTCTGAGTCGATTGTAAGCGTCGGGGGTGGCACCAGGATAGGCCTGCCGTTGCAGGCGTGGAGGTGATCGATCCACCATTCCAAATCCAGTCTGGCCTCTCCCGAGAGAGAGATCGGAGCGGAGTAAGGGAGACCCTTCCTGAGAAAAAGGGCCTTCAGGCGTTGGAGGGCCCGATAGTGTAACGGGGCTGGTTTGACAGCTAGCCGTGTGGCCGCTAGGAGACCTATCACGCGAGCCAGGTCCCTCAAGGATGGGGTGTGAACCTCCAAAAGGGACCGAACCTCGCGCAGGATAGATCGACACTTCGGCAGAGGGACCGTGATAGTCATCATGACACTGTTCACCCCGAATCCCAGAAATTCCAGGGTCTGAGATGGAGAGAGAACTGATTTCTCTTGGTTCACCAGAAATCCCAGAGATTGGAAAAGATTGATCGTCCAACATACGTGGAGACGTAGCTGATTTTCCGAAGAGGCCATCAGCAACACGTCGTCCAAATATATGATGAGACGGACCCCTTTTGCGCGTAGCCATGCCACGACCGGTTTCAGCATCTTGGTAAAGCACCAAGGAGCCGAAGAGAGGCCGAATGGTAGGCAGCGGAAGCGCCATAGATCGGGACCCCAACGGAACTGAAGGAAATCCCGTGATTCCTTGGCAATCGGGATGGTCAGGTAAGCATCCTTGAGATCCACTTTTGCCAACCAATCGCGGGGTTTCAATAAATCCTTGAGCATGTGCATGCCTTCCATCTGGAAGTGGCGGTAGACCACTGAGCCATTCAACTCCTTGAGGTTGATTACTGGACGAACACCTCCTCCCTTCTTGGGGACCAAGAATAGATTGCTTAGGAAACCCGAGGGTCCCTGTGGAGCCCGCTCTATGGCTCCTTTCTGGAATAATTCTAAAATCTCCCGCTCCACCAACGCCTGACCGTCCCCTGAAAAGGGGAGAGGGGAAGGAATCTGTAGTTGGAGCGGGGGAGAAGAGAACTCCAGAACAAACCCTAGCACAGTATTGAGGACCCAAGGGTCCGACGTAATGCGACACCATGCTGTGTGAAATAATTTTAAACGACCTCCTACTTTGGTCGTAGACGGGTGAATAAGGTGCATAGGTACCTGTATGTCTGAAGGTTGAGGAGGTATGTCCGCCTCTGGAACCCCGGAATCCTCTGCCCCTCCATGGTCGGGAACGGGAAGGGAAGAACGGGGACGGCGCGGGAGCTGTTGCAGTGGAGGGGTTGCCTCCTGTGGGACCTGAAGTGAAGGGTTTTCCACGGCCGGTAGCTCGGCCCCGATATCCACCGGCCCGTGGAAAAACCCCGGAGAATACTTTTTTAAGCGAGTTGGAAACTCGTTCCATGGTGTTGAATGCTCCAGAGTACTCATTCATATCCTTCAGGAAGGATTTCCCAAATAGAGCGCCATTGGCCGCAGCGCCTAATTCGTTGTCCGCCACGCCTGCCAGTTGGCGATCCATCTTTAATAAGATACATTTACGTCTTTCTGACGCTAAGGCGTTGCCCAAGAAACTTAAGGACCGTTGGGTCCAGTTAGTGATCTGGACTGGGTCCAGGGGTTCGCCAGAAAGCTTGGCTTGTTCTGCCGTATCTAGCAGTTTTATCAGAGGGCCCACGGTGTCCAGTAACTTATCTTGGCACACCTTAAAGGCATGGTCTATGCCCTTGCTGGGCGACCATCCTTTAGGGGTGACAAAGTCCACGAACGCCTTATCCACTTCTGGAGTGAGGCATGTTTTCCCGTTCGTGGTAGGGCGAGGGCATTCCGCTTTCATGCGGTTCCGTGTGTTTTTATCCAGGGCTTTACGCACCTGTGCATCGACCCACTGTTCTACGTGGGGTAATGGGGACCAATCTGCCGACCTTGGGTGAGACAGGTCTTCTGGGCAGAAAAGGGGGTTCCCCAGAGGATCGTAGATAATGCCCGGACGGGCAGTCGTATCCACCTCTACGGTGTCCTCAGTGAAGTCCTCATCCGAGGCATAAACGTCTATGACATCGCTAGTGTCATCCTCCTCCGAATCAGGGGTAGGATCCTGAAGCGGGGCAGGGACAATAGCGGTGTCAGGGTTGGAGACTGCTGGTAATTTAAACCTCTTGGAGTGAGGTATGGTAATATGTGCAGAAGCCCGTTTACGGGGTGCAATAGTGGGGGAGGGGTGCACGTGCCCCGGCATTGTTGCGGGTATGCCAGTCCCTCCAGTCATGTGGCGTGCTGTCTTCACAGACTGTTTCCCCGTGTTGTGCAGGGGGAGCTCGGGGGCCTCACCGCGGTGAGTGTACTGCCCGTGTCATAGACCGCTGGTGGCGGGGAATATCGGGTTGGCGATTTTCAGCCATGATTTCTTTTAAAGAGCGGGTAAAATCCGCAGACAGCACTGAGACCGCTTTAAAAACCGCAGAATCGATTGAAGCCTGCGTGTAAGGGTCTAAAGTGGGAGTCTGGGAAGGAGCCATCTGCGCCTGTACGAGTACGGGAGGTTGGGACTGCTCACCCATACTCTCGTCGGAGGATTGCGCCGAAATCTCTGCAGGGGAAGCTGCGCGTTGTGGGGTCTTCCCACGAGGCATGGTGCTGTCAGAATCCGGGAGAATGTCCGGAATTGTCCCCGCGTGCGCAGACCTATCGGGCACACTCCGCCCACCTAGCCAGCGAGCGCGTGCGGCGCCTCGGAAAGGCAGGCAGACGGGGTCACACCGCGGTCACCAGGAGGATCAAAGGAAAATAACTTGGAGGAAAAAATGCGAACGCCGCGGTTAAAGCCGGGCGCTCGCTAGAGTAAACACTTGGTAATATAAACCTCTATTTATAGATAAATCACTAGACCATAGGTAAAAACAGAATATCGTTGAGAGAATAGATATATGTACTTATCTAGTCGCCGAGTAGCTAAGAAAGAGGAAGTAGGAGGGGCGTGGATCGGTTTTGATGGCCACTGAACAGGAAAGAGGACAGATCCAAAGGAGTGGAAGGGGTGTTGGAAGATACCATATACCTGTTTACTGTTATGTTTTCTCTTTATTCAATATAAAAAGCTTCATATTTCAAAGTTCTTGCTAGTTGCCACTTGCTACTATGTTAATAAAAGCAAGAAAGAGAAGCAATAGGAGCCTCAGAGTCGATGTATTAAAATTCTTGATCGTTAGGTTTTCTGGAGAGCTCTTCTGCGATGCATGTTCACACAGGCAGTGCTTCTTGAAACCAGTAAACCCAAAACTGGTGTGTGTTTTTAAAGGGCAGGCAGCTTTCAGCAACACATCCAATTAATATTCACACTGATTGGACTCAAGTTGGCTCACTCCTGGCTCCAATTAGCTCTTGGAGAAGTCATTAGGCTAGGGGTTCACATACGTTTTCCACCCTGCACTGTGAATGTTTACATGTTATGTTCAATAAACACATGAAAACATATAATGTTTTGTTGTATTATTTTAAGCAGACTGTGTTTTTTCAAATTGTTGTGACTTAGATGAAGATCAAAGCACATTTTATGACCAATTCATGCAAAACTCCACGTAATCCCAAAGGGTTCACATACTTTTTCTTGCAACTGTATGTAACTATGTAACATGAAAAAAACTGGCTAAAGAGGATGTTAAATGCCAACTAATATGGAATCTACCAGTAACCCTTGCATAAATCAAGGGTAGTGAGAAAATTACCCCAAACCATGCAGTCTATTAGCTCATCGACCCGGGCCATAAGGAAAGCTTTGGCAGTCTTACGGTCATTTAATTTGCGTTGGTCCATGCAAAAGCGGGTTGTGCCATCTCGCTTTGGCACAAGCACTACTGGAGAAGCTCAGAGGCTTTGGGAAGGCTTGATAACTCTTAAATCAAGCATCTCCCTTCGCATCTCCTCCCTGCCTCACGAACCCGTTATGCCACTTGCCGCAGTGTCTGCTGTTCTGGGGCCTTCACGCGGTGCACTATCATAGTAGTGTACCCAGAGACGGTGGAGAACATTTCCTGATGCTGTCTAAATAGCTGCAAAAACCTGTTCTTTCTGCGTTGTTCCTAACTGTCCATCAAACCTCGCTGACTGCTCTGGAAGCGTCGATCGTGGAAGATTCTCAGAGTCATCTCCAGCCGGAAAGCATAAAGCGGCTACCTCTTCCAACCTCTCCCAGTATCCCTTCAGCATGTTCACATGAAAGGTCTGCCGGACTTTTTCCTAAGAACATTTGGCTACCAGGTAGATTGTGTCGCATATTTGCTGCACCAACCAGTAGGGCAATTGCCCAAGTGGTCTGAAATTTGTCCTGCTTGGTTGTGTTAAGGGCCAGGACTTTCAGACCTGCATAGGTGTGTTTCCAGGCAGTACAGTCATACCACCATTTCTGCCACCCCTACGCGGCCTGAAGGTTCTCTCGGAAGGGGGTCTTTGAGCTCCTTCAGCCGGTCCCCAAGGGCTAACACATACCCTACCATAGAGGTCTCGTCAGTCCCCATAACTCCTTCCCAGGGGTCTCTGAGCTAATCTAAGGCCCTCTCACCCTCCTCCCACAGAGCAATTCAAAATCGGGAAGAACCTGGTAGACTCCTGCGGCACTTCCCTGTAAGCAAATAGGAGGTGTGGCAGATGTTTCTCCCAGTCCCGATTCGAGATAGCGAAGTTCCGAAGCAGCTGCTTAAGCGGCCCGTTAAACCACTCACATACCACGTTTTGTACCCAGTCTCACTCTGCTCCCAGCGGCCAAAAGCAGCAGATCGGGCCACTGTTCACATCGAGGGATGAGAGGTAAGTATCGGATTTGGGGGGGGGGGGGGTGGCTGGTGTTAACGGATTCTGCAAAAGCGTAATCAGCACCAGCTTTTAGGTGTTGCTAAATTTTAGGTTTGCGCATCAGTGGGGGAATTAACGTTAGGACTTTGTAATACCTTACTTATCCGAATGCTAATTATTGATTGCACTCCCTTGTTAAGTATAGGGTGCGCAAAGTACAGTAAGTTCGTGCAAGGTAGTGCAATCCCCGATGCGCAAACTGATTTCTCATGGGTTTAACGTTAGGAAAGTATTATGGGGGACATGAGTTAATGTCACTTATCCTGAAGTTAACACTTACCTCACCCGAATGCTACAGTTAGCGTTCACTAGGGAATAGTGCCCTACATGGGGAAACAGCTAAATTTAGAAAGATAATCTTAAATAAAGGCCATAATAACCAATAAAGGGGGAGGGAAGATTTAAAATATTTCACGCTACTCATTACCTTCAACTAAGAAAAAAAATAAAAAGTTGCACTTACCAGTTCAGCAAAACATGAAGGTGGTAGTGTTGTGATGAAAACGCACAGACGAACACAAACATATTCATAGAAGGTGACGTTTGTGCCGTTTTGACCTTTTGCTAAACCTTCTTGCATCACAAGGGGCATGGCAAGTTCTGGGTAACAAAGTGTGAAGTTCTGGAATAGAGCCCTAAATATAGACATCCTGGAAAGAAAAGAAAAATAAACCAGAAACTCATCACTCACCAGTAAACTCTGGATTATATACCAAGACACGGAGGCTTCGTATTATGCTTTTCTTTACTTCCCATCAGCAGCAAAGAAAATTCAATAACTTTTTTTTTAAATTAATTGAAAGAAAAAACGTAACATATACCATTGTGTTCAAAATTATTCAACCCCCAATGCTGTAAAGGGTTTTAGGGAATTTAATGTACATTTGTAATTGTATTCAGAATGAAATTCTACAAGGACTTTTTAAAGAACCATATGCAACTACAGTGACATCAATTGGTTTTGTAATACAGTAGTAAATGTTTCTTTTGTGAATTCTTCATTGACACAATTATTCAATCCCTTAAAGACTACCACTCTGAAGAACAGAGGTTCATTCAAGTGTTTTCAATCAGGTATTGAAAACACCTGTGGATGTCACGGAGCAGCAATAAAGCATAATAAGCACCAATTAGGCAGCTTTAAAATGACTGTGATACTCAGCTCCTTCTAGACATTTACTGGTGTGGTTACAACCATGGTGAAGTCAAGAGAATGGTCCAGGAAGACAAGAGAAGAGGTGATTACTCTTCACAGGAAGGGCAATGGCTATAAGAAGATTGCAAAGATGTTAAACATACCAAGAGAGACCATAGGAAGCATCATTCGCAAATTCAAGGCAAAGGGCACTGTTGAAACGCTACGTGGTCGTGGCAGAAAGAAGATGCTGACTTCGACTGCTGTGCGCTACCTGAAGCGTGGAGTGGAGAAAAGTCCCCGTGTGACTGCTGAGGATCTGAGAAAAGATTTGTCAGATGTGGGTACTGAAGTTTCAGCTCAGACAATACGGCACACACTGCGTAATGAAGGCCTCCATGCCAGAACTCCCAGGCGCACCCCCTTGCTGCCTCCAAAGAATAAGAAGAGTCGACTGCAGTATGCCAAAAGTCATGTGGACAAACCACAGAAGTTTTGGGATAGTGTTCTGTGGACTGATGAAACAAAATTAGAACTGTTTGGGCCCATGGATCAACGCTATGTTTGGAGGAGGAAGAGCAAGGTCTATGAAGAAAAGAACACCTTGCCTACTGTGAAGCATGGCGGGGGGTCAATCATGCTTTGGGGCTGTTTTGCTTCTGCAGGTACAGGGAAGCTTCAGCGTGTGCAAGGTACCATGAATTCTCTTCAGTACCAGGAGATATTGGATGACAATGTGATGCAGTCCGTCACAAACCTGAGGCTTGGGAGACGTTGGACCTTTCAACAGGACAATGATCCCAAGCATACCTCCAAGTCCACTAGAGCATGGTTGCAGATTAAAGGCTGGAACATTTTGGAGTGGCCATCGCAGTCACCTGACTTAAATCCGATTGAGAACCTCTGGTGGGACTTAAAGAAAGCAGTTGCAGTGCGCAAGCCTAACAATGTGACTGAACTGGAGGCTTTTGCCCATGACGAATGGGTGAAGATACCCGTAGATCGCTGCAAGACACTTGTGTCAAGCTATGCTTCACGTTTAAAAGCTGTTAGTACTTATAACTGTAAAAGGATGTTGTACTAAGATTGAATGTCACTTGGGGGTTGAATAAAACTGATAATGATGTGAGCACAGAAAAGACATTTGTGGTTATTTCATTATAAATGTTATGTTATATTTGTCTGACCTACACGTGCCTCTTTGATTTAATTGTAAGCAAGATGACTGAATGATCAAAATCAATGTCAAACTGGCCAAAACACTCAATTTCAGTGGGGGTTGAATAATTTTGAACACAACTGTATACTGTATATAACTGACAATAATGGAACCAATCATCTTAAGGCAGTTCGAGTGGGGGCCAATCAGTGGCCAAAGCTGGATATATAACCACGAGCTGCATCACATTCATCCTCTTTTCTTTGCTGCTTTCCGTCAGCTAATCTTATTAATTCTTATCTACTACAGCGCTTTAATTCTTGGCTATTTGTTGATTTTAGTGTTAGTGGTTTTTCTGGAGCAATTTATCGCCTGTGTCATGTGTGTATGTTTTTTTCCTCTCTTGGGTTTATTTCTTTCGGCGGTGCTCTCGGAGCTCCGAGTGGACGCTTTTGTTGCTAGGTTCTGTTTCAACTTCTTGGTTACGTTGCTTTTAGGGGCGTTGTTTATCTGTCTCCCGTCATTGTAGCCGCAGTGTTTCACATTTTTTCAGGCGGGGCTCACGGCTCGTTTATCTCCTATTGTCTAGAGCGCAACCATCGCCATTTATATAGGTGGGCGCGGCTTCGAGCCATTTGAATGGGGGCACGGCCTTGCGGCACTTGCATAGTTTGAAGCGGCATTTTCTTTCCTTTACGCTCGCGCTTTCTCCTCAGACTGCGGTCCTCACGTTGAGGTGAATCGGAGCGGTTTAGTCAAGCTTATTTTACCTGTGTCCTACCTTTTCCCATGTCGGATATAGAAACACCTGCTGTAGTATGGATACAGCTCAAAGACCTTCTTCCTCCCAGACGCTATTATTCCAGTTACCATGGACAGGTACTGGTCGGCCCCTGAGGGTGGAGTACCCTTTACTCCAAGTAAGAGAGTTGACGGTCTCCCAAAAAAACAGCTATAGAGGGAACTTCTTGTGAATCCTGGAGTTAATTAAATCACCACATAAACGTGGCAAAGCTCCCAAAAGACGGCCTATCCGCAAGGCCAAAAACCGCTGTTGGAAGCGGGCCAAAAACAATGAGCCGAGCTCTAGCAGCTCAGATGATTATACTTCTGAGTCGGAGGAGATTGAGGCTTCTCCCGACACTAGTGATACGGACTGGGTACCATGTGAGTCACCAGGATCGTCAGTCTCTGTTTCCTCAGGTCCCTCTATCATTATACCAGAGGATGATTCCACTCCTCTGGATCGACCTAGGTTTGTCCCAGAATTATTGAAACATCCTCGTTCCTCAGAATGGGCTCCATTGGAACATGTAGCCAAGTATATTGAGGGTCGTATCCACATGCCCTTTGATAAGCAAACACGAAATAAGACAAGGGCAGGGTGCCCAAGACCTACTTTGGCCTCTGATGTTAATGAGGATATTGTTGAGTTTCTACGGAAAACGGGTTGGACCCCTAAAAAGGGCATTGATGCCACGCTAAAGGTGTGCCAAGACAAACTTCTTGACCTTTTAGGTCCCATGACAAAACTGTTTAATGCGATAGAGCAATCTCTATTGCAGAACACTAAACCCAACCTTTTTGAATATAGAGGATGGGTTCAGAGGATGGTGTGCATTTTGGGCAACGTCAACTGCGCCATCTCTACGGAACGCAGACGTTCTTTACTCCTGAAAGTGGAGCCTAAGCTGGTATCAATGGCTAATAGGAACCTGACCTAGAGGTTAATGGTTATCGGTTTGCTGAGGACATTATTAAACAAATGAATGCTGCGTGCCAATTCTTTTACATCTATCTCCAAAGTACAATCTTCGATGAGTCAGGCATTTCCCAATAGGGTTTTTGACCGGGCCGGAAAAAGTAGAGGCCGTTTATTCGGCCGCTGTTCCCATTTCCAATCACGTGGCTTTGCACATTCTACTCGGTCATGCTAAACTGAAGCCTTTTCCCTCTAGCGCCCCCTAGAGGCTGAAATGCATATTTTTGTTGTCTGAGTATTGCATTGAGATGTGTTACTTGAATTGTATTCCAGGATTTGCTCGTCTTCAATTTAGAGAAACTGTAATGATTTAAGACTTTAAATAAAGTCTCAGAAGTCTTTCATTAAGGTCCTAATGCTATGATACGGTATTAAATCTATATTAGACATATTATATATCATTGTAAAAGAACATATCACACACTTGTTTTTTTATCAATTTTTCCGGAAAAAACCAAAACATGGCTTTGGGGAAAAAAAAAATGGAATAAAATAAAATGTGTTTTTTTCCAATTTTTTCGTTTTTTTTCCAGGCCTTCCCATCTCTATGAACGACACAGCCATGGTTTCTCCAGTTGTTGAAGTTGGTGATAGACGTTCCCCGGGTCCTTCAGTTGAATCCTGTTCCCCTGGAGGATCCGGAGAATAAACTGCAGAACGTTCTGTCCACTCAGTCATTCTGTCTCGTCGCATGGAAGGTGTCAGGCAACCTCTCACTTTCAGTCGAATTTCGGAGACCACTTCTGAATTACTCTCCAGCGCTTTGGCACCAGGTACTAGAAAGCGATACCTTTATTAATGGAGCTGCTGGGTTTCTAGGTGTTTGGACAAACAAGTTGTTTCCCTTTCGGCTCCTATAGAGGACATTAGGGCTGCAACTAACGATTATTCTCATAATCGATTAGTTGGCTGATTATTATTTCGATTAATCGATTCAGAGAAAAAAAAATGTTTACTTAAAAGGAATTTTATGTAAAAAAATAAGCTTTGCTCCAGTGACTTGACCTGAGGATGAGCGGGAGTGTGTATGGACAAAAGAACGTATCTGAGTGTGGGAGTGAGTTTGGGGAAAGGGACCAGACCAAAAGGGAGGGAATGGCAGTTCATGAACAAAGAGGGTGTGGCAGGGAGGGTGGGGTGTGGCACAGGACTCCAGCTTCAAGGATAGAACAGACGTACAGCACCTTTACCCAGTGGCAGTATCCTATGGTTTGTGTTATAGTTCTACTGTTGCAAACGGAATAAAAACAAACTGGTTGTGTCGGACATAACCCTAGAACTAAATCATACCTAGTAAAGCAGTGGCGTGTCTTCTCCAATCAGCTCCGAAGCTGAGGTTATTTTTTTTTTATGTATTCAAAATTTTTATTTTGTAAATGTCAGCGGTACAACAAACAGAAAAAAGGCCTCGCAGGGCCACATGGGACTAGTCATCAGGCAAATCAGCGTAAATAAAAAGAACAATAATAGTCAGCAAGGGTCCACAAAGTTAACAACATTAAGGGGGGACGGGGAAGGGACACTCCGCATAAGTGACCATGGAGGTGGTGTAGTCAAACATACATGGGGCAAAGTAACCACAAAAAAAAGGGGGGGCATAAGGGGGAAAGGTGGAGGACTGCCTTGAAAAAAGTGGCATTCCTGGCTCACTCCAGCAACCTCGCAAGGAAACTGGAGGCCACGGAAGAGGCCACTGGGCCAGGCGCCCTGGGCCAGAGGAAGCGGTCAGGGACATGGTAGTCGCTCCAATGGCTCGCCCAGGGCAACCTATCGTCCCGCACTCAAAAAAACAAAAAACAAACAGGGGGGCCCAAAATAAAAGAGTGGTCAAATGCCCGGTTCGTCTCGCCAAACCACGTCCTGGACAGTTGAATCAGAGTCTGCTAAAGAGTGTCCACGGGGGGGGGGAGAAATCAGCAAGAGTCCACAAAACGACGCATGTGTGTGGGGGGTGTCAGCAGGAACAAGAAAACTATTCAAGAAAGGGGTGTGTGTCAACAAACAGAACTCAGTGTGTGGGGGGGGGTGATACATCAGAGGGCAAGGGAGGGAGGCAAAGAGTGGTAATGGTGGTTGCGGCCTCAGCCGGTGTCCAAAGGCCGGGAGACAGAGGGCATCTGGCACAGCAGCTAGAAAGTGTGGCAAGGCATCCATGGGGACGGTGTAGTAGGCTCGTCATGCCATCACGTCAGCAGGGCTTTCAGCGGAGTCACAGCACCAGGGGCAGATTTCTGCAAGGCCAGAGGGCCCACTCAGCACACCCGGCCCAGGGCAAAGATAAGCACAGCTCCCCAACTAGGTGCGGCACAAGGTTGTCAAAGCGCTCCAGACTCGCAGTTGACACAGGGTACTCCACAGCTCCAAACACCTCAACGCCACATGTCGTCAGCGGCTCTTCCGCAGACAAAACCCCTGACTGCAGTGCTGCGTCGCGATCCATCGCTCCGGGGTAATGCTCTTCGTCATCCTCCCTCACCGAGCAATCAGGCGTACCGGCCTCCATCACAGCCCCTCCGGAAAGAACATCACTGGGAACCGCCGCTCCTCGATCGCGTCGCAGTGCGGCTATCAGCCTAGCCAGGTCCCCTTGAGTAAGTGGTCGATCTTCCTCCCCCAGCAGCAACTCCAGGAACACATCCAGGCACGACCTTAAGCCATCAGGAGGGGGGAGTCGAGTCATCATGGTGCCGGATTCCGCCATCCTCAACAGGTGACAGATGGGGGCCCTCCATCTCCACAGCCCGTAAGTGGGTAGGTAAGGGAGCTCCGGCGCACCAGTCAGCAGAACACAACCACGTGGGGACAGGATCCGGCAGGCTCACAGTGTGCCTCAGCACGAGAGAAAGGTCTCTAAAATGGCCACCAGGAGTAGACCGCAAAAAAAATGCCATGCACCTCAAAACACCCCGATCAGCGCACTACAGACAGCGGGGGAGTGCAGGTGTGGGACAGCAGGTAGACAAGCTGAGGTTATTTATGTTAAACTCAGTCTGACTCTAAACAGTGTGTGCTGTACACAGGACGATTAATCGACACCCATTAATTGATAATGGGAATAGTTGACAACTATTTTAATCATCGATTAGTTGTCGATTAATCGATTAGTTGTTTCAGCCCTAGAGGACATCCTACTTTTTCTGACCGCTTTGTTTGAGGGAGGCAAGGCTTATCGTACAATAACTTTAGGTCTGCCATTTCAGCACTTCACCCTAGTATTGATGGTACCCCGGTGGGGCAGCATAGTTTGGTATGTAGGTTACTGAAGGGTATCTGTTTGAAACGGCCTCCCCGCTCCCGTTACACCTTTACGTGGGACGTTAATGTAGTTTTAGGTTTTTTTTAGATCTTATGCCTCATTTCGTGTAAGAGTCTCTGACGTCCGGGCTTTGGATCTGTCAGGGCGTTCTTTTACTCCGTCGGGTGTTTCTTTTTCCATTTCTAGACGTACTAAAACGGCCATTTCCCAGGTTTTTTATCCAGCTTTTCCCCAAAAGCTGAGCCTGTGCCCAGTATTGTTTACAGGAATATAAACGGGTTACCGCCCTGTGTCGTCTTCCTTCTTTCGATCGTTTGTTTTTAACTATGACTAAACCGTACCATCCGGTTTCTTCTACTACCCTAGCTAGGTGGGTTAAATGGTTAATGTCAGAAGCAAGTACAGATACTTCCGTATTTGGAGCCCATTCCTCTCTAAGTGCGGCAGCATCTTCAGCCATGTCTCAGGGTTGTAGACTGGAGGATATCATTAAAACTGCTAATTGGTCAAATGAGACAACGTTTAAAGAGTTTTATTTGAAACCTATTATTCACTTCTCTCTTTTATTAATTAGCTTTCAACGAGCATAATACAAAGCCTCCGTGTCTTGGTATATAATCCCCAGATTCCCCTTTATGTTTGATGGGGGAATCCAGATTATAAATAAAGACATGGAGGCGAGTATTATTCCACCCTATATTCTGACATAGATCATAAGTTCTTCGTTTTACCCAACCCATGTTTTGAAGGTGTTTTGGTTTAGAATATAAGAATCTAAGACTCGCTTTTACAATATTATACTTATTTTACAGTACGAGTACTTTCATCATTGCATTACTTCTAATCGCCAGATTCATGTCTGTTTAATTGAAAGAAATTTAATTGAAACAAACAGACATGAATCTGGCGATTAGAAGTAATGCAATGATGAAAGTACTCGTACCGTAAAATAAGTATAATATTGTAAAAGAGAGTCTTAGATTCTTATATTCTAAACCAAAACACCTACAAAACATGGGTTGGGTAAAACAAAGAACTTATGATCTAAGTCAGAATATAGGGTGGAATAATACACGCCTCCGTGTCTTTATTTATAATCTGGATTCCCCGTCAAACATATAGGGGAATCTGGGGATTTCTAAATGAAGCTGTAGGACTCCATTTCGTAATTGCCAGCAAAAGGACACCGAGGAACAATCTGACAAAAGTATTCTTTCACATGGGACAAAAATATAGCAGATTGCGGAAAACTTAATATTTTGCTAGTTTGGCACTTCCCAAACTTGTCCTCAGGGCCCACTAACAGGCTAGGTTTGCATGATATCTGTAGCACAGCCCAGGTGATCTGATTTGCTGATCAGTGAGTGCGGTATTCAGTCTGCATTTCCAAGGTAATCCTTAAAATCTTGCCTGTTAGTCAGTGGGTCCTGAGGAGAGACTGAAGAATCACTGGTGTAGTGTGTACACACTCACAAAATCACGAGTTTTCATCCCATTTGCTTTTTAAGTTTTAGTGGTAGTGCCAGAGACTCTGAATCACCCCCAACTCATTCACTAGAGCCGTGGTTCTCAACTAATGGGTCACGACCCAAAAGTGGGACACAACCCTGTGATCAGTGGGTTGCCGTGGCAAAGTTGGATGGGCACTCAGGGATAACAGAAAATTTCCCTTTAGACTGCAATTTCATGGGCTGCTGGTGCCTTCCACTGCGCTAGGTGAGAGGCTCCTCAACCTCCTCCTAGAGCAGCACTGTGGTCTCTCTTGGCATCCAGCAGACATTCAAAATATGCTGACGGAGTGTCAGCTCCCCCAATTATTTTTTTGGGGGACTGAGGTGATGTCACATTCTGCATCATGACACCTCTACAGGGCACTCAAGGGAGTTGTACAAGTCATGCAGGTATGGATACCTGCATACGAGCCCGCACTGGACACCAAGCTGAGGATCCACTCCTGTTCTCCTAAGGTAGGGAGATTGGGTGGATCCAAAAAAAATTCTGAGTCTGTGTGTTTGTCTGTAGTTGTGTTCATCAGTGGCTTGAAATGTGTTTTAGAGTGTGTGTGTAAATATGCCCCCGCCAAGGCCCCAATCCCCCACAATACTGCCCATATCCCTCCCACTAAAGTCCCAGAGCAACAATAGCACCCCTATCCCCCACACTAAATGTTTTAACGTGTTCTACATTATAGCTCCTATCCTACATTACAGCCTCCATCACCCCCTCCCACAATATAGACCATACATCCACCCTCTCATAGGTTTGCTCACAGTGCCTCTACCATACCACCAACACACTGGCTTTATTGTCAGTATGTTGGAGTCTGAACCAGTGGTAGCAGCACTTTTGGAAAGTCACCCTGTTTGTCACTTTACTGTTAAAAACGTGCATGTATACATAGAAAATGAAATACTGAACAAGTTGTTTTGCGCAATAAATCAGGTTTCCAAACTTAAATTTTTGGGATGTGATTTAATGACCAAGGACATATGTGGGTCCTAGAGGTTAAAATGGTTGATAACCCACTGGAGGAGGAGAGGGGGATATGGGGAGCTATTCTGCTCTCTTTTCTTCATTTTCTCACTCTCTCTTCCCCTCGTGCTCTCGCCCTTGTTCCACTCTGTGTTACCCCTTCCTTGATGTTGTGGTTTTGTACTGGCTCACACTGTTCCCCTCCATACAGATGTCTTATATCACTTGTCCCCAGGGTGACGCTGGAATGCTTTGTACTTTCGTTCATAAGTGTGTTATGTGAGTGTTTTGGCACCCTTTCTACTTGATATGGCATTTGTGATATGTACGTAGTAGACTGCAGCACATTTAGATTTTTTGTTTCAGTTTGAAACGCCCTCTGTCGTCTCCTGCTGGGAGGTGCCTGAGTCCTAGCTCTCCTTAGTTTTTCCTTGTTGGTCCTTTTCCCTCTTATGTTTTATATTCCAAAAACTGAAGGTGTTTCTTCATGTCCTATCAACGCCCTTGTACCTTTACCAGGTATTTTCTGTTTGTACGCGTATCTCGAGCAGGCATTATGACTTCATTACTTTTAAACCTTCAATAAATATTGTCAAATTAAATTTTTTAAAAAAAGTTGATAACCACTGCATTAGAGCAACATTTGCACATCATATACATTGGAAGGACACACACAAAAAGGTAAAAGTGCAATTTGGTACAGAGTGGGAAGATTATACCTCTTTGATTCTTTCTCGCTGCCATTCCCTGAGCACCACATTAGGATTACATCTTCCGACAGAGAGGGGAGTTTATCCATTATGTTGATGATCAGCATACATTTTGGAAATGTATAATCAGGCGAAAGGTCTGAACAAAATGTAACATTTTAGAACAAAGGAAAAAAATGACCATCACAAAAAGAGAAGTATCAACAGTTGACCAACACAGCCTCTTCAATCCAGCTGATCAAAACTTCTTAAAAGAAGGTCATCTCATAATTAGAAGACAAGAAGTTAGAAAATATATGACATCAATGCATACATTTTATTTTGAAATAAATGGAAAATAAAATTCTAAACTCCAAAAGGTATTTCATTGCAACAAATTTAAGGAATATCTGTTAAACTGATGCTTGAAGGTAAAAAAAAGGAAATGGGTTTATTTTAACCACTCACGACTTACACCTCACTTTTCCAGTTTTTTTATTTTTACCTTCAAGTATCTGGGATACAAGTAGCTTATAGTCAGTGTTGAAGTCTCCCTCAGGGTTTTCTTGTCACCATGGCACAGTGGTAGGAAAATCACTACTGTAAGCTATATGGTATAAAATCAGCCCTCAAAAACTGCCGTTTGAGACCATTGATATCTGAGTAAACTTTAGGCTGCATATATTGTGAATACACAGATTTCTTTTGACTCCTACATGATAGATATATATATATATATATATAGATTGTAGATTTGGTAAGCCGTGTTAGTCCAGATGCCAAAATCTCCAGAGTATAGCAGTAGTAGTAACTTTTTTTTATTGGACTAAAAGGTACATTAAAAAGACAAGCTTTCAAGAGTATAAAACACCTCCGCGGTACAGCATCTCTTTAGATATAATAAACAAGACAATGAACGAAAGACGACTCGGTTTGTTTATTGTGCAAAACATTAACACCTCTGTGCATTTCATAGACTTGTTATTCCCACAGAGCTCCTTGGGATCCACTTACCCAAATTCAACAGATACATCTCTAGCCTCTGCTTTACTAGATGAGCTTAGTCGTAGGTACAGGGATGCAGCGACATAAAAACAATCCTGATTAGCTGTTTGGGGCTTATTTTCATATTCCTTTCTTGGCTATTGGTGGCAGAATTTTATGTAATGTATTTCCCCCCTCTTACTCAAGACCTTTCTCATCCATACTATCCTAGCCCCCCCCTCTCTGTTTCAGAACATTGATTCAGTATTCAGTAAAATTCTGAGGTTTTGGATGGAGTGGCCTGTCAGGTAAACGGACAGGCCTCTCCATCCATAATCTCAGAATTGAAATCCTCAAAGGAAATTTTAAAGACCCTTGTGAACGTAAAACATTTGAAATGAAATGATCACATATTTTGACACCATGAAAGAAGGACTCAATGTGGACTCTACTTGGTTTGTATGTTTTTTCCCTCTCTTTTGTGTTTTTTTTTTTTAAGTTGGGTCATTTACTCTTTCCTCCTATGCACCACTATCAGATGCTCATCATGATGCTTATGTGTGTGGATTTATGGGCCTATGATCGGTCCTGTTTGTTTACCTTTCTTGACCATAGGATTCGAATATTAGTATTTACGACACCCCCCCCCCCGGCTTGGCTCTTTATTGTTCTATTCCATGATTTTGTTCAGTATAGCTTCAAGACCTGAGTAAGAGAGGTATACTCTTGAAAGCTTGTCTTTTAAATGTTACATTAGCCCTATAAAAAAATCATTACAATCATTGGGGGGTTCAAATTATACCTGGGGGGGGGGATAATACACTCGCAAAAGAGGCTGCAACCAATTTGGGCATGCATATCTTAGAACGGTGCTACTTGGACCAATTGATAACAGAGAGTCATCACACTCAACCCAAACATACAACAAAAAAACACGCAACTTAGGCTAGGGTCAGACGAACGTGATTTCTACGGACTGTACGTCCGTGCGGTACGGACGTACGTTAGTACGGAAGACGCAGTAGTGGCCGCACAGTCCGTTTTTTTCACTGACGTATATTTTGACGGATGTAGCAGGGAAAATAAATTAAAAAGCATAACCAATTTGTCCGTGAAAAATGCTGGACGTATAAATGCAGTCCGTCTGACCACGTTCCATCGCTCACACACAAAGCTATGCAGATGTTGCGGACGCAATGCACTTTGTGCAGCCATTCTAGGGGTTGTACTTTCTTGCCTGCCTTGCATCCGTGGGCCGCGGCCGTTATGCGTCTGCAGTTCAGTGCGGACGTACTTTGTGTGTCGGGCTCCAATGGGCTTTCTTTCATGCTATCACGGACGTACTTTTAGGCGCCATCACGGACGTGAACACTACGCTCATCTGACACCAGCCTTTGGGTTCAATTAAACAATCCCAATGGTCTTCTAGGAGAGACCAGAAGCGCAGTACAGCAACAAACAACTTCTCAAAGTTAATTTCCAGGTAATGGAAAATGTTCACTCAACAGATGAAATGCAACTATAAAAATGAATAAATCACAGCAGACTTAAACCAGGGGTTCATAAAGGGTCCAAGCTGCATGCTAGTCCTGCAAACTATGCTCTCTGGCTACTAGAAAGACATGACAGGGGATCATCTTAAGAGAAGCTGTACCCTGCAGGTTGCAGGGAAAGTAGTGAAGAACACTAAGGAAAAGGGCTGCATCAGAAAAAGTAAGGTGAGCCACAACATTAGAAATATCTGGATGGGCTCTGGCTGCCATACTTGGCCCTCGGGCTCCTGGGCCTAATGACATTACCCTTCCACGGCCTCCTTCAGGAGGGAGCCGGGAAAGTCACGATTTTGGCCTCTGCCTTTACCCCACCCCCCTTTTTTCCCAATAAATTTTTATTTTTTCCTTTCTTTTTCCCCTTGCACCATTGCTGACGTGTGGCCGATGTAGGTCACTGCTATTTACTTCAAAAAAGTGCCGCATGCAAGAAAAATAATACAAAATGGGAGTAGCCTTAAATGCCATACTTACTGCTGACCTGCTCAATTTTATTTGGATGAGACCCTCCTATTGGGAATGTTTATTGTTACTCTTGCGCTGTATGTTATAACTTGCTATTTTTTTTACTTGCTGAGTTGCTATCTGACGGCTATATGTGTTCATTTTGTTTATTTTGCTTGGCTTATTGTACCGCTGACAAACTTTCAAAATAAAACTTTTGAAATAAAAATATACTGAATCCATGGACTGAAACTGAGGGAAGGGGGGGTGGCTAGGATAGTATGGATGAGAAAAGGTCTTTATTAAGAGGGGGAAATACAACACATACAGAGTTATTCAGAGAATGGTGAAACTCGGGAGAATTTTTCTGGTTTGGGTATTTTGACCTAGAATTTTCACTTCTCCAAAAGTTCTCCAGAGTTTCACCTTTCTCTGAATAACCCTGATAAAATTCTACCACCAATAGCCAAGAAAGGAATATGAAAATAAGCACCCAAAAGCTGATCAGGAATGTTTTTATGTCACTGCATTCCTGTACCTATGACTAAGCTCATCTAGTAAAGCAGAGGCTAGAGATGTGTTTGTTGAATTTGGGAAAGTAGATGCCAAGGACCTCTGTGGGACTAACAAGTCTATGAAATGCACAGAGGTGTTAATGTTTTGCACAATAAACAGTCGTCTTCCGTTCATTGTCTTGTTTATTATATCTAAAGAGCTGCTGTACCCCGGAGGTGTTTATACTCTTGAAAGCTTGTCTTTTTAATGTACCTTTAGTCCAATAAAAAAAAGTCACTACTACTGCTGTACTCTGGAGATTTTGGCATCTGGACTAACACGGTTTACCAAATCTACAATCTATATACCAACCTCTGTGGGAATAACAAGTCTATGAAATGCACAGAGGTGTTAGTATTTTGCACAATAAACAAATAAAGTCAGCTTTTATAATGTGTTTTGTTTATTACACCTAAAGAGTACCCCAGAGGTGTTTTATTGCTGAAACATACACTCTCAAAAGTGCACGTGGTCGCTGCAGTGACTATACTGTATATATATATATCACACACACACTTTTTGAAAAAATATACAAACCCGAACTGTGCCGTGAACTTGAGAATGCAATCAAATTACTCAATTCTTTGCCTACCTAATCTTTCATTCAAAACAGATTCAGCAAATGGACTGAAAGGCAGAAGCTGGAGGATGAGAGGATCAAAAGCCACCAAAAAGACCGAAGAGATTTCATTTTTGTGAGCATCGGAGATGCACTTGGCAGACAAACTTGGATGAAACTGGCTGGGAAGGAACAAACCAAAAAAACAGATTACAAATAATTTAATTGAGTGTAAGCACATCTTAAATGTTGTGTACATTGGAGACCAGGCAAGTTGAGAATTTTGCACCTTTATGTAATTTGTAAACTGCATTCTCCTTTGCTACATAAAAATCTATACTGTTTTTTTAGGTGACAATCTAGACTTTTTCATAATAAACACCCTTATGCATCTCAAAATGACAAAAAAAAGAGAAAAATATAAGAAAACACAATTTCACAATTTTGCCTACAATAAATGTAAAACAGATGGTTCAACTAAATAAATATCCCTCAAAGAGGCAATTTGTCTTGATTTTGGAAATATACCTTAAGCATGATAGTCACTTTTATTTCCCCAGTGATTGTCAAATAAAAAAATATTTTTAAAAATTTAGATATATTCTATGTTTATTGGCTGCCATGCGACTCAAAATGGCCACACAAAAGTATATACTTTGTAAATGTAAACATCCAAAAAGGTGTTTCACAAGGGTGATTTTCACCAGTGTGGGGAAAAAAATAAGATGTTTTTAAATTAAATTAATAAAAGATTTTTTATTTTTTTTATTTAAATAAAAATCTTTTGGAGGGGATAATCTATTTAAAGGCAGTTTTCTATTTAAGATACAGTAGAGTCCAAAGGTTATTAATCAGAGATTAGTTCTATAGCATGAGGCTGTATATTCAAACAATATTTAAATTTTTGGTAAATTATCTTCACTATTCCAACTTAATTGATAGTGTGTCTGGAGAGATAAAGTTTATTAAATAAAGTTCACATTAACTAAATTTAATAAAACAAAGCTGAGCAAAATAGATTAATCTCACTGTTATTCTTCAAGTCTATATACGAACAATGAGCTCATTACTGTAAGTGCTAACTTTGAGAAATCTCAAATGATAGATTGTTTGGAGTGGAATAGAGCTGCACCAGGAGCTGTGTGAGAAGTGACGGGCAAGCAGCAAAAATGAAAGTGAAACCTTCTGAGCAGCATACAAGCCTTGGAATCTTTGTATACAGTCAGGTCCAGAAATATTGGGACATCGACACAATTCTAACATCTTTGGCTCTATACACCACCACAATGGAGTTGGAATGAAACAAACACAATGTGCTTTAACTGCAGACTGCCAGCTTTAATTTGAGGGTGTGTACATCCAACTCAGGTGAACGGTGTAGGATTTACAGCAATTTGCAGATGTGACTCCCACTTGTTAAGGGACCAAAGGTAATGGGACAATTGGCTTCTCAGCTGTTCCATGGCCAGGTGTGTGATATTCCCTCATTACCCCATTTCAAGTGTGCGATTTGCATTTGGAATCTGTTGCTGTCAACTCTCAAGATGAGATCCAAAGAGCTGTCACAATCAGTGAAGCAAGCCATCATTAGGCTGAAGAAACAAAACAAACCCATCAGAGAGATAGCAAGAACATTAGGCGTGGCCAAAACAACTGTTTGGAACAGTCTCAAAAAGAAAGAACGCACCGGTGAGCTCAGCAACACCAAAAGACCCGGGAGACAACGGAAAACAACTGTGGTGGATGACCGAAGAATTCTTTCCCTGGTGAAGAAAACATCCTTCACAACAGTTGGCCAGATCAAGAACACTCTCCAGGAGGTAGGTGTATGTGTGTCAAAGTCAACAATCAAGAGAAGACTTCACCAGAGTGAATACAGAGGGTTCACCACAAGATGTAAACCATTGGTGAGCCTCAAAAACAGGAAGGACAGATTACAGTTTGCCAAACAACACCTAACAAAGCCTTCACAGTTCAGGAACAAGATCCTATGGACAGATGAGACCAAGATCCACTTGCACCAGAGTGAGGAGAAGAGTATGGAGAAGGAAAGGAACTGCTCATGATCCTAAGCATACCACCTCATCAGTGAAGCATGGTGGTGGTAGTGTCATGGCGTGGGCATCTATGGCTGCCAATGGAACTGGTTCTCTTGTATTTATTGATGATGTGACTGCTGACAAAAGCAGCAGGATGAATTCTGAAGTGTTTCAGGCAAGATTATCTGCTCACATTCAGCCAAATGCTGCAGAACTCATTGGACGGCGCTTCACAGTGCAGATGGACAATGACCCAAAAGCATACTGCAAAAGCAACCAAAGAGTTTTTGAAGGGACAGAAGTGGAATGTTATGCAATGGCCAAGTCAATCACCTGACCTGAATCCCATTGAGCATGCATTTCACTTGCTGAAGACAAAACTGAAGGGAAAATGCCCCAAGAGCAAGCAGAAACTGAAGACAGTTGCAGTAGAGGCCTGGCAGAGCATCACCAGGGATGAAACCCAGTGTCTGGGGATGTCTATGCGTTCCAGACTTCAGGCTGTGATTGACTGCAAAGGATTTTGTCGGGTATATTATAATGGAAAAATTAAAATGGATGCCTGTAGCCATCTTGTTTTAAGGTAAAGTCTTTCTTTTTCAATTTTCGCCTAGTTTTAGAAATGGACAGAGATTTTTTTTTAAATAGTTCATGGCTAGGTGAACCTTGAGAGTTATGGTTTGTTTTCTATAAATGCCAGACATGATGTTATAGACGATAAAATGTTTTTATTTGATATAATGCTGAGCTAAGTGCCAGACATGTCATATTTAAATTTATTGGTTTGTTTTAACAAGTCCTTGAATTAAAGATATTTTCTTTTTGGGTATAGGAACAAATTTAAAATTCTTTTGCAAGTGTAGAATTATATTCACGAAATATATTCTTATAATTAATATATATATTTTATTATATTTACAGTAGAAAATAGATGTTCCAAATATTTGTAGAGTATAACTGGTAAACGGTATAATTACTGAAGAATAACATTTCTGTTGATTTTAACTAGAAAGTAATTTAGCTGATAAAAAGAGACTCTGTAAAAATCTTGAGAGGAGTAGAGATATTAATTTAATTTTGAGAGGAGAGACCCAAAGTCTAGGACTGAATATAGGGTCTTTGTTAAGACAGATTGATCTTTGACCTGAGAGAAGATATATTAAGATTATATTGTGGAATTAATTTGAAGAGCTTAGAACTGCCCTCTTGAGGCATAGTAAATATTATATTAATATAGAGAAAATAATATTTAAATGAAAGGGGTAGATTGTCAGTGACGTCAAATTGACTATAACTGGACCTGTACTGTTCATTGCAAGTCATTCAGATCATCCCAGGACACAAAATGCATTGATACAGATTGCAGATCATTCCAACACCCAATGCATTCAAGATATTACATATCACTTAATTAGGTCCACACCTCTAACTCACATGCATTGAATATCTGACATTGATAATTTTCACATATTCCAAAACAATGAAAGAATATTGCTGCTGTAACTTGAATCCAGATTGGAGAGGTAATGTATGAAAGCAAATTAAAATTAATGTAATTATATATATCTGGGGAATTTTTTTGCAACAGATAGATCCAGAGTCAAAATATTTCTAAATCTGCAGATAGAGATATGAAGAAGAATCGGATAGAAGTATTTTATCCTAAAGAAATTGTTGCAAAGTGAAATACAAAGATATATATATATTATATATATATTGAATTTGGAAATTACTGTGATTGAAATTAATAAGCAAGGAATTGTATAACTACAATATAAAAAGCAGAAGAATAGAAGCTTAATTCTCGATATTAGGGGAGGATTCACTAAATAAGTTTTTATTACTTATCATTCTAGAAATAGAATAAGTGATAGCTCATCTTTTGTTGATCCATGTAGCATAGAGAGATACATATAGCTCTACAAGATCTAGCTTGTTAAACATTGGTTTGCTGGGAAATACATGTTAATTGTTTTCGTTAAGCAGAAATGTTTATTAACCATTTGTGTATAGTTACTAACCAATAAAGTAAATGATATTAATCATATATGCAGTTACTAACAGGAGATACATATATTGGGAAGCTGGTTTTCTAGGTGATGGATGGATGTGGTTGTTTATAAATCTTTGTTTATGATATGAGATTTGAAACCTTTTTGTATACGTAATAAATATATATATGTTTTTATCCGATTATTGATTAGTGTATTCTTCAAAGCAAAACAAAACACAGACAATTAAAAGAATTTAGGAGAATTTCTAGGAAATATAAACGATTGATATTTGTGTCTCGTATAAGTTTCTTATTGAATATAAATCTCGACAATTTGCAACCAAGTATTAAGAAGGGAAAGTTTGATTTATGATGATTATTCTGTCCCATTAACTTTGGTCCTTAACAAGTGGGAGGCACATCTGCAAACTACTGTAAGTCCTACACCGGATGTACATACCCTCAAATTAAAGCGGACAGTCTGCAGTTAAAGTACATTGTGTTGGTTTCATTCCAACTCCATTGTGGTGGTGGTGTATAGAGTCAAAGATGTTAGAATTGTGCCGATGATGCCGATTGAAGCTCATTATTCCCTCCCCTCGAGGAAAAAAAGTGTCAGCAGGCTATAAAAGAGAAATAATGGGTAGAGTCCTCGCGCTTACGCCAAGTGTCCAGTGAGTAATACTTCAAGAAAATCTAGAAAACATAATAGGAGACATACATTGCGCAGTACATCCTTATGACACCTGGTTTCCAGAGAGAAAGTATTCAACTCACTTTTTTCTGAGCCCCATAAAGTCGGCTCTGGACTATATAGGCATATATCTGTGGATATGATCTCACCAGCCCGTCTTACCAGCAACCATCCGTGGTGATAACCTGGTCCATAGATGAAATTTTCGATCCCGGGATATGTCACAGACGAAAAGTTGGCAGGATAAAATAAAGTAAAATTTATTGCAGCACTAACGCGTTTCGACCTAATTGGTCTTTATCAAAGTGCAGAAAAATATACTTTCTCTCTGGAAACCAGGTGTCATAAGGATGTACTGCGCAATGTATGTCTCCTATTATGTTTTCTAGATTTTCTTGAAGTATTACTCACTGGACACTTGGCGTAAGCGCGAGGACTCTACCCATTATTTTATCCATTGACTATTCGCACTTGGGAGTGTGCGTTTGTGCCCTTGCTGCTACCCAAGACCGACCATCTACACATTATCTGCGCCATTTTTTCCACCTTATTGTTTTTTCAGGCTATAAAAGAGATCTAGGTCCCTATTCCAAGGTAGGTGTTAACCAGAGAGGTTGTAAACTTCCCAGAGCATAAAAGTCTATGGAGCTGTTAACAACAGCTCTGGTTAAGATTACACCAACCTTGGAATAGGGCCCCTAGTGTGTTAATATTTAACGGAAGTTCCTCTACCTATGGGTAAATCAGGCATGCTTGCAAAATGCAAGTGATGCAACAAAGAAACGCAAGACTTGGTGGCCTGAATGAGACATCTTCATTGGAGATGTGGAGTTGAACGGAACCACATTAGTTTACAAACACTGATGTTTGAGCAAATACAAGAATATGTTTGCAATATAATGCTATTGTTTTACTTAAAACAATTTTAAACCCTACCCTTAACTTTACCCCTAATCCTAACCATCAAGGTTATAAATGATCCTAACCCTACCCATAATCCTAGCCCTAATATTTAACCTAAATCTTATCCTAACCCTTGACAATTACACTTTTTTGAAATCTATATCCTGCATTAAAAAATAGCCCCCCACTCACAGACATCCTCCAGGAATCTCACCTGTGTATCTGAAGATATAAGTCTTGCAGGCGGTTACAGGACGGAGACATGAAAGGCATAAAGTCCTAAATGCAAAGCAAAACAAATAAAAAAAATAAAAAACCCTTAGAATTGCATATAAAGATCAAACATCCCATTTGGATCAAATTAAAACTTTATCTTATGGGTCACAAGAAATGATATATGCAGCAAAGTTCACTAATTTACTGAGCTTTATCAACTATGCATAAGTGGAAGAACAACAACAAAATGTTTACTCATGAAGTAGCAATCCAGACATTAACCCCGCCCCCAGAACTATTAGGTAACTGAATATGTGCTTTAACTCCTTCACTACTGTGTTAGCCTGCCTGGCAGTATTCCCGAGTGTGATTCGGGGTTAAATTTAGCTACCGCGATCGGTAACCCCCGAGCCACACTCGGGCTGGATGCATACTCACCACATCCTTCGCCGTCTCCGCAGTCACCGCAGTGTGATCGTGGCAGCCGGCGACTTTGCTTCCTGGTTCTGCTCCCTGCGAGTCACACGACGCAGGGGAGCAGGACCAGGCAGCAAATTCAAAAATGAAAAAAGAAAAAAAAAAAAAAAAATACAGTAAAAAAACTTTGTGCTGTGCAGTAGGTGCTGGGATTCTTGTTTAGATGTACACTCCTTAGGCAATGTAATACAGGACACGGGGGTACCAAAAAAAGAGTATTTATTCTCAAAGCAGCTTTACAGAAATAAAAGGCAAATAAAAATCATTTCTAAAATGTAATAAGGTTTTGCAATACAAGTTTCCCTGGTGCTTGCCCAGATCCAACTGGGCAAGAACCAGCGAAACTTGTATTGCAAAGCCTTATTGCATTTTAGAAATTATTTTTATTTGCCTTTTATTTCTGTAAAGCTGCTTTGAGAATAAATACTCTTTTTTTGGTACCCCCGTGACCTGTATATTTCATTGGCAAAGGAGTGTACATCTGGACAGGAATCCCAGCACCCAGAGGAAAGCGGCATGCTTTTGATTTGATTATTGAATATAATTTATTTCCATTATTTTGGATAATTATTTTTGGGATAATAAATTATTATTTCGTGTTTCAAACCTTCTCTGACTCCGTGTGTTTACTAGACTCTTGCTTGCACGGATTTCAGTGAGTTATTCCTACAGAATACAGGCTTACTATACAAAACACCACATTTCCTTTCCCCAAAAAATTGAAACGCTTTTAGACACAAAAGTTTGCAAAAATTAGACAGCCAGGGAGGTTAACATGATCTGCTTTTGATGATAGAGTTAAAAAAAAAAAAAAAAAATAGATTTGGACGTTTTCTGAAGGATGCAAAAAATCTGCATATTGCCTATACAACATGTCCCACAAGTTGCAGCATACCAAACATTGCAACCGATGTGCTGCAGCTCATGGAGCTGCGCTCAGTGTCTGGAATAGACACAGTCAGTCTGCATTGTCACATGGCCACATCTAGTAGTAGCAAAATATGACCAGCAAGGGGAGCCCTCCGCCTGTCAAATACTGTACAAGTCTGTAATAACATAACATTGAAAACCTCTATTACAGACCTTATGTGGTATATTTTCATGAGGAGTGTGTAGTTTTGTATGTGAGTGTGTAGTGGTTGTGAGGTTAATGGGCCATTGCAAGTGGTTTTCCGTAAAATTACTGGTTCTGGATTTTCTGGAAATCCACTTGAAGAAATGGATAAAGAAATGCATCACATCAATTCTGAATATAAAAATAAAAAATAAATAAAACGATTTCTTTGATTGAAACTTGTAAACAAAAAAAGCTCTCCATACAATATCTAGGTTTCTTACCTTTGTGTAGTGCACAAGGGAATTGGCAAAAAAGCGGCACAACTTTACGGTCTTTTGGAAAAGCTTCTGGTCTGTCATCTCCTAGCCAAATACAACATTTTAGAGGAAAAAAGTATACAAAGGTGTTTTAGAACATACTACAGTACTGAAACATTTTATTAAGGTTAACATTCACATAAGTATCTTTATTACCATCAATAGCACCAACGCCAACAAATTGCTCAAGAATTCTACATGGAAATGGAGTTAATAGTTAACTAACAATGAAAAATGTTTTACATTTATGAATGAGGTAATTTGGTTAATTTTGCACTTGACAAAGTTCTAAAGTGAAAGAGGTTATTTACCAACCTCCAAATTGGCCCTGAATTGCAATTTCGGTGCAATTGCAAACCATATGATTGTAGAGTTCAGAAATCAAGAATGAATCTCATCTCTGCTTGAAATGTTATGAAATACTGTGTGCTTCATATCCTTTTTTTAATATTCTTCCAATGTTCCAGGATTCTAACATTTAGGCAGGGCGTCCACTGGATCCGTAGTCGCACGACCGACTTGGTCGTCAGACTTGGAACGATATCGGTCGTGCGACTTGGTCTGACGAGGGTCGTCCACTGCATCAGACTAGCGATCAGCGACTTTGGACAACTATGGACCCAAAAAAGTTTATTCTTGTTTTCTGGAGACTATTGCATAGTGCATTCTGCTTTTGGAATCACTGCAGTCTGTGTGCAAATATGGATATGGAGGAGCTGGATGCGCTGCTAGGGGGAGAGGGAAAAGGAGGGGGCTTGCCCAGGCTCCAGAAAGAGTGTTTTTTTTTTGTTTTTAAATATATTTTTTTAATGAAAAGTCATAGTGCTATACAAAAAGAGACAAAACCAGAAGATGAGTGATACATCAAATGAGCACAATACTTTTCAAGCTTTTACAATCAAATCAGGGGGAGCGGGAAAAGGAGGGGGCTTGCCCAGGCTCCAGAAATAGCATTTTTAACTCACCTAATTAACTTCTCTGAATCCATCTTCTTCCCTGATCGGCTGTCTGAGTTGTAATTGCGATATTTCCAGAATTTTTGATCTGATCGCATGTCTGAAGCACACTTCAAAAATCGCAGGAAGTCGGATGTCGCAAGTCTGACGCAATGGACGACGGTACATTAACAATAATGTTCTTGGATTAGTCTGACGACACGGACGACTTTGTGCGATGTCGTCACACGAATACGGATTCAGTGGACACCCAGCCATAGGACGCGTCAGACGAACACAGTGATCACGTCCGTGTTGCCGCACAGTTTAACGTCCGTCATAGCATAGAATCATGAGCAATAGAGACCCAAACATGAAGTACATGCGCACTGAACAGCGCACACACAACGCACGTGGCAAATGGACGCAAGTTTGTCGAGAATGTAAAACCGCTAGACGGATGCACAGAATCTGTGTGAGTGATGAGATGTCAGACGCAGGGCATTTGCGACGTCCAGCACCATGTCGCACAAAATGGCTTTTCATAGCCTTTTCAAATTTTTATAATTTTTCATATTAATTTTGTTTCCCATAATACCCTTTTTTTCTACGTCCGTCAAGAAAAACGGATCGTGTGGTGTCTACAGTATCTTCCGTCAGTACGTCTGTCCGTTATGCACGCACGCAGAGTGCGCTCTGACTGCATTTGTCTGCCATTAGCCTAAGTGGTCTTCTATTTCTTCACACGTAGTTCAAACAAAAGGGGCAAATCCATAGATCAATAACATTGCTGGGGAAAAAAATGTTATAACTTCCTTATTATCTGGGATCTGTTTCTCTTTTCGTCTGACATTACTTTACTCCCTGTATTTCTACAAACTTAAGCAATTTCCAGATGCGTGAAAGCCTTTTCGAATATTAAAATATTTCCTTCTTCTGTGTTTTGACTTTATATTCACTTCTTAAAATATTTGATTTAAGGTTCTTTACTACTCTGCAAATAAATCTAGATCTACAGTTGCAAGAAAAAGTATGTGAACCCTTTGGGATTACGTGGAGTTTTGTATGAATTGGTCATAAAATGTGCTCTGATCTTCATCTAAGTCACAACAATTTGAAAAACACAGTAGGCTTAAAATAATACAACACAAACATATGTTTTCATGTGTTTATTGAACATAACATGTAAACATTCACAGTGCAGGGTGGAAAAAGTATGTGAACCCCTAGCCTAATGACTTTTCCAAGAGCTAATTGGAGCCATGAGTGAGCCAACCTTGAGTCCAATCAGTGTGATATTATTAGATGTGTTGCTGAAAGCTGTCCTGCCCTTTAAAAAAAACACACACACCAGTTTTGGGTTTACTGGTTTCAAGAAACACTGCCTGATGTGAACCATGCCTCGCAGAAAAGAGCTCTCAGAAGACCTACGATAAAGAATTGTTGACTTGCATGAAGCTGGAAAGGGTTACAAAAGTATCTCCAAAAGCCTTCATGTTCATGTGTCCACGGTAAGACAGACTGTCTACAAATAGAGAAAGTTCAGCACTGTTGCTACTCTCCCTAGGAGTGGTGGTCCTATAAAGATGACTGCAAGAGCATAGCGCAGAATGCTTAATGAGGTAAAGAAGAATCCTAGAGTGTCAGCTAAAGACTTACAGAAATCTCTGGCACATGCTAACATTTTTGTTGACACATCTACAATAAGGAAAACATTATCCAAGAATGGAGTACATGGGAGGACACCACGGAGGAAGCCATTGTTGTCCAAAAAGAATATTGCAGCACGTTTGAAGTTTGCAAAAGAGCACCTGGATGTTCCACAGCACTACTGGCAAAATATTCTGTGGACAGATGAAACCAAAATTTAGTTGTTTGGAAAAAACACACAACACTAGGTGTGGAGAAAAAAAGGCACAGCACAACATCAAAACCTCATCCCCACTGTAAAACATGGTGGAGGGTGCATCATGGTTTGGGCCGCTTTGCTGCCTCAGGGCCTGGACGGTTTGTTGTCATTGATGGAAAAATGAATTCCAGAGTTTATCAAGACATTTTGCAGGAAAACGTAAGACCATCTGTCCGCCAACTGAAGCTCCGCAGAGGATGGGTGATGCAACAGGACAATGACCCAAAGCATACAAGTAATTCAACAAAAGAATGGCTTCAACAAAGCAAAATACGCCTTCTGGAGTGTCCCAGTCAGAGTCCTGACCTCAACCCGATTGAAATGCTGTGGCATGACCTTAAGAGAGCGATTCACACCAGACATGCCAAGAATATTGCTACACTGAAACAATTTTGTGAAGAGGAGTGGTCCAAAATTACTCCAGATCGTTGTGCAGGTCTGATCTGCAACTACAGGAAACGTTTGTTTGAGGTTATTGCTGCCAAAGGAGGGTCAACCAGTTAAGTCCAAAAGTTTACATACTTTTTCCACACTGCACTGTGAATTTTTACATGTTCTGTAGAATAAAAACATGAAAACATATAATGTTTGTGTTGTATTATTTTAATCAGACTGTGTTTTTCAAATTGTTGTGACTTAGATGAAGATCAGAGCACATTTTATGACCAATTCATGCAAAACTCCACATAATCCCAAAGGGTTCACATACTTTTTCTTGCCACTGTATTTGGTATTTTTGGGTTTGTTTCTTTAGGTTTTGAACTAAACACTTTAGAAGATCAAATCAAGTCGATCTTTGTATGATTAGATGTAGATTAGACACAATATAAAAGCCCCAAACACAAATCGGAATACAAAGGCCTGTCCAGTAGGCTGGTTATAATAAAGGTGTTATTGTTAGCACTTTATTTAGAAATGCCTTACACTTGCATTGTAGAGAGAGAAAAAAAAAACCTAGTTTCAATCTCTGCATATGAAAAAGTCCGCACTAAAATAATTAGGCAAGGTCTATAAACATTTTTATTTGGGAATATTCACCTTAAAATAGTACGGTTTAGAATCAGGGTTTTAATGTCACCTGGCAGCATCAATCATTCCAATTTTATAGTATTAACAGCTCATTAATAGATGATATGGTGTTAGATTTATGATGTAGAAAACAACATACAAAATCAAAATCAAAGTAAGCCACATGCTAATAAATAGGAAACAGTGGCATGTGGCCTGCTTGCTAAGGCTGGGGTCAGACGAGCGCACTACGTGCGCCCATACGGACGTACCTTCCGTGGTCCGTCGCAGCGATTTCATGCTACGACGGGGCCGGCCACATGCTGTTGCGAGCGCACGAATTGCAAGCCTCTCTGTAAAAGCGCTAGGACGCGCATTGATGGGGCTGCAAAGCGCGATCCTCCATGGGAGGATCGAGCCTTGCAGTGCTGAGCGCATTGATTGCGCTCAGCGAGGTGCCCAGTGGAAGGAACATCCACGCTCACGGACATTCCTTCCGCTCTTACTACCGTCTGACCCCAGCCTAACAGGCACCAATAAGCCAGAGAAGATCTTAATTCACATTCCTAGGTCGAGTTGTTCCCTGTAACTGCATCTCAATGAATAATTAAAGAGAATGTCATCCCTGTAGACCTCACTCAAAGTAGCAGCTCATAAACTGGAAAAATCAATGTATCGGATCTCTTTCCTGTGGCTCAAAAGTATGTACATAATTTTCGCAATACTAATTTAGCAGGCCTTGTATACTCCATGTTGGTAAATGTTAATCCGGTCCATTCGAAAAACATGATAGATTGTCAACACTGGTGCGTCTGCTGCTGTCCATGTGTTCAGAATGGTTTTCCAGTTCGCAACTAGAACCATTTGGATGAATTAGGATTGTGTAGAGATTCTGTCTAAGAGGATTCCAAATATTGTTAACTAGGTATAAGCGGCACTGATAAGTGTCTAACATTTTCAGACGAATACAGTCAGAGCGCACTCTGCGTGCGTGCACAATGGACGGACGTACTGACAGAAGATACTGTAGACACCACATGGTCCGTTTTTGTTGACGGACGTAGAAAAAAAAAAGGGAATTCTGGGAAACAAAATGAATATGAAAAATGATAAAAATTTGAAAAGGATATGAAAAGCCATTCTGTGCGTCAAGGTGCTGGATGTTGCAAATGCGCTGCGTCTGACATCTCATCACTCACACAGAACGCTATGCGGACGTGGCGCACTCTGCGCGTCTGTTTGTCTCATGCGTTGTGCGTGCGCAGTTCGGTGCCCACATACTTCGTGTGTGGGTCTCTATTGCTCATGATTCTATGCTATGACGGACGTTAAACTGTGCGGCAACACTGCGTTCGTCTGACGCCGGCCTTAAAGGTATGATTGCATTCCCTCCTAGAATTCTTTTACCCTTATGTAGGTCTAGAAGACGTGGCAAAGGCCAGCTCCCTCCTCACCGCAGTCCAAATAGGAGGAGGATTTCGCTGGTGCAAGGTTAACATTAGTATAGTGTCTGTAGTGTCCTAGACCTTGGTTTCATGGGGAAGCCGCCGAATCTAGAGTTTGTGCCATTGCAGCTTAAGTTTTAACCTTGTGTGTTTCCATGTTTTTAAGGTGGAAAAGGTGATTGTTTTTGATCTGGAACGGTAGATTACTGTATAGCATGTGGAAAAGTTTGGAGGGGTGAGATTCAGAACAAAATTGTTATTTGGGGAAGAGGTTTGAGAATGTGTCATCTTTAAATAGCCAGTCACATGCATGGCGATACCTCGGCAACAAGTTATAGTCAAATATATCTAAGGATATTAAGGGCTAAGTTGATTTGGGTTTGCTAA
The DNA here is from genome assembly GCA_009667805.1 of Leptobrachium leishanense. Lineage (NCBI taxonomy): Eukaryota > Metazoa > Chordata > Amphibia > Anura > Megophryidae > Leptobrachium > Leptobrachium leishanense. The sequence continues at coordinate 111,912,070 of CM019070.1, forward strand.
AGTTGACTCAATTTGAATTTATCGACTTTTAAAAAGGTAAATACATTCTTTAGAATCAAGAATGTCACTGAAAACAACATGAAATTGAATGTAGATAAATGCAAAGTAATGTACTTTGGAGTGAAGAACACACAAGAAACTTAAACCCTAAATGGTACAGAGTTAGGGAAATCCAAGCAAGAGAAGGAATTGGGAATAATCATAGACTTCAAACTAATTAACAATGTGCAATGTCAAACAGCAGCCGCCAAGGCCAGCAAGGTATTGGCATGCATTAAAAGGGTAGTTCACTCTCGGGATGAAAACATAATTTTGCCTCTGTATAAATCAATGGTACGACCGCACCTTGAATATGCTGTGCAATTTTGGGCACCTGTCTTAAGAAAGGATATTAGAGTGCAGAAATTTTAGAAATAGTCTAAAAGACTAAATTAATAAGGGGAATGGAAGGTTTAAGTTATGAGGAAAGACTAACAAGCTTAAACCTGTTTAGTTTAGAGAAACGGCGCCTTAGAGGGGATCGGATAACCTTATATAAAAATATATACGGGGCCATTATATACCATTGTCTGGAAACCTATTCATTAACAGGACTATACACAGGACACGAGGTCACCCATTTAGACTGGAAGAAAGGAAATTCAGCATAAAGCAGCCCTCAAAATTTCCTCTCGCCTGCTCGCATTTTGCGAGAGGAAATTAACTGCTGGCGAGTGGAGATGCCCCCGGAGGCAGCACGATAAATTACATCGTGCTGCCTGCGCTGTGTATTCCAGCGGCGGCATTTTTTATTTATTTTTTTTCCTGCCGTCAACGTGCTCAGGGCCAGCCAGACTTTGCCTGAGTCATTTCCGGCACGCTGACCAGCCGCTCAGCAGCCTCTTATTTTCTCTGCTAGCTACAGAATGTCCCTGTAAGGAAAACAATTGGGGGGGGGGGTTGCAAATTCTCTCTCCCGCAGCCCCTTTACCAGACTTTACTGTCTCTCTGGATTTTCTTCCTCCACGCTGCAGGATGAGGGGGCGGGGATTATCCACTTGGTGATTCATGCTGCTTCGCCTCATCTTCCAGGCACAGCGTGAAGGAGGATCCAGCGTGCCTCAGAGTGTGGATAATCCCCGCCCCCTCATTCTACTATTCGCGAGGTAGGGGGGGGATGAAATAAACGGCGGGGGGGGGGGGGGGTGAAATGGAGAGCTGAATTGGGGGGGGGAGTGCTGAATTGGGGGGAGAGAGAGCTGAATTGGGGGGGAAGAGAGCTGAATTGGGGGGGAGAGAGTGCTGAATGGGGGAGAGAGAGCTGAATTGGGGGGGAGAGAGCGCTGAATTGGGGGGGGAGAGCTGAATTGGGGGGGGAGAGCTGAATGGGGAGAGAGCTGAATGGGGGAGAGCGGAGTGCTGATGGGGGGAGAGAGTGCTGAATTGGGGGGGAGAGAGCTGAATTGGGGGAGAGCTGAATTGGGGGAGAGCTGAATTGGGGGGAGAGCTGAATTGGGGGGGGAGAGCTGAATTGGGAGAGAGAGCTGAATTGGGGGGGGAGAGAGCTGAATTGGGGGGAGAGAGCTGAATATGGGGGAGAGAGCTGAATGGGGGAGAGAGCTGAATGGGGGAGAGAGCTGAATGGGGGAGAGAGCTGCCTGAAATGGGGGAGAGAGCTGAATGGGGGAGAGCGAGAGTGCTGAATTGGGGGGGAGAGAGAGCTGAATTGGGGGGGGGAGCTGAATGGGGGGGGGGAGAGCTGAATTGGGGGGGAGAGAGCTGAATTGGGAAGAGAGCTGAATTGGGGGGGAGAGAGCTGAATGGGGGAGAGCTGAATGGGGGAGAGAGCTGAATGGGGGAGAGAGCTGAATGGGGAGAGCTGAATTGGGGGGGAGAGAGCTGAATTGGGGGGGAGAGAGAGCTGAATTGGGGGGAGAGAGCTGAATTGGGGGGAGAGAGCTGAATTGGGGGGAGAGAGCTGAATTGGGGGGGAGAGAGCTGAATTGGGGGGAGAGAGCTGAATTGGGGGGAGAGAGAGAGCTGAATTGGGGGGAGAGAGAGAGCTGAATTGGGGGGAGAGCGAGAGCTGAATTGGGGGGAGAGCGAGAGCTGAATTGGGGGGGGAGACATGAATTGGAGAGAGAGATGAATTGGGGAGAAATTAATTGGGGGAGAGAAATGAAATAAAATAAATGGGGAGAGAGATGAATTGGAGAGAGAAATGAAATAAATGGGGAGAGAGATGAATTGGGCAAAAGAAATGAATTAAAAGGGAGGAAGAAATTAAAGTGGGGAGAGAAATTAATTAAAGGGGGGTCCTTGGCAGAAAAAAAAGGTTCCCCACCCCTGGTGTAAATTAAGGGAAAGTAAAAAGCTGCTGAGCTGCCAGTGCACCGGAAGTGACGCCAAAATCAGTGCTGCTACTACAACTCCCGTGAGGGGCCATAATTGGTGAAGTGGAGGCATAGGCTTTTGAGGGTATGCAAGATAAATCTATAAAAAGAAAAATTGGTGATACAGAAGGAGCAAAAAAAGAACGGGGATGGAAGTATCGCTCACAAATATTAATGGATCCATCTGTATAAGCATCCAAGGGGGAAACCTGACTTTGGGGTCTAACCTCTAGTGATAACCTGGCCTATGAATAATGAGAGTATTAGGTTACACTTAATATATCGGATGCATAAACCACAAAATAATTTGGTCCTAAAAACTGTTGGAGAGGAGTCTGTACTTCATGGATGATACTACTTATCTGGGGCTGATGCCTGGGTATTCATGTTATTTATTTTTGTAACTTTATTCTGAATAAAACCTTTAACGGTGAAATTTCATAAGATAATTTAAGGAGTGTTTAGGGGTGAAGTTTAGCGCAGGGTATGTGGGGCAACTGGTGGCGAGTAACTTTTAAGGTCTGGCTAGTAGCTTGGTACTTGAAATTTTGAGCCCTGGCATAAAGCATAGGAAGGGTTATTTTACAGCGAGAACAATAAAGCTGTGGAATTCTCTGCCTGTTGAGGTGGTTGGGTCAGAGACTGTACAGACTTTTAAAAAACAACTGGATGACTTCCTGCAGACACAGAATATTAAGGGTTATAATATTTAATATGTGGGTAAAAGCTTCTTGATCCAACGAGAAATCTGACTGCCATTCTGGGGTCAAGAAGGATTTTTTTCCCAGTGTGTTGCATATTGGCAAGCATTTCAGACTGTGTTTTTTGCCTTCTTTTGGATTAACAGCAGTAGGTGATGTGTGAGAAGCTGAACCCGATTGACACATGTCTTTTTTCAGCCTATGTTACTATGTAAATACGACCACCCTACGGGTTCAAAGTTGTATTTTGTGTAATATGTTACTTTTTCTTTACAGACTGTTCTGTTATAATTGACTACAGGGTCGTGTTGTATCCAGAAGGGATTACCATCTATGAATGAATTTTAATTATTATTATTATTCTGTATTTATAAAGCGCCAGCATATTCCGCAGCGCTGTACAATGGGGGAGTGCAGACATGAGACATACTAAAACACATAAGGAACAGATGGCCCTGCCCTTCGGATAATTGTCCTACTGATACAGCACTTTACACAAGTGCTCAGCTAGACATCCCATGAGCTTACAATCTAAAAGGACAGGGGTAAGTGAAACAGAAGGGGAGCTGGGGAGTGTGGATCTGGTGGCTAGAGAGAGGACAGCAAGCCACAGGTTGATTAGAATAAAGTGGCTACAGGTGGAGGGGAATGAGTTTGGGCCTAGGACTGGGTGGGAGGGTGGATGGGGCGGGCAGGTGGCACTGCAGAGTGCAGAGTCTGGAGTGGGGGTGCCTTTGTGTTGTGAGCTGTGGGAAGGAAGAGGCAGAGCTTTTAGGAGAGCAAGCAGGTAATGACAAGCGAGGGGGAGGGGAAGCATGGTGGTAAAACAAAAGTCTTTGGTGCTATCAAAAATGGAGGGAAGGCATTAAAGGGAAAAGTAAGCAGCCTGGGAATAATACATAACATGCAGGAGACTATGAAATCAACAGAAGTGAAGCAGTGGAGCGGCTTGAATGACGTCATGGTTGAGTGCAGGATACCTTGGGAGTCCTTTAATTGATGTGTACCTTGATTAGGAGTTGCAGTTAAACCAGCAGCTAGAAATTAATTGGTTATGAACACAGACCTAAACACAAGCAAACACGATGACACATTGCAGAACTATTTTCAACTACGTAGAATTTATTAAATGCAAAAATAGATGTTGGGGCAGCATCTAAATCAGTAATAATGGTAAATTAACGACAAATATGAACTTACAGGTGTTTCCACAGATTTCATATGTTCTGCAAGTTGTAAGCATGACTGGAAGGACAGAGTAATGTCGTCACACAAGCCATTTATAATGTCGCTATGTCGTAGCTGACTTTGGATTAGGGCTCTGTACTTGAGACTCTGTCTAACATATACACAAACAAATAAAACAAAATCCAGTTAGTTATGTAAGAAATAGGATTGAAACAGTTCTTCCTGGTTATTATAAATCACACTCAGATTTGTTTCCAACATGGCTATGGCTAGAGTAACATTTGCAAGTATAGAGCTGCGAGATAATAGTGGGGGTACTTTAATGCCTCCAAGGCCCAGTTCACACTGTGCGATTTATCGCACGGATTTTGCCACGAAACCGCGGCAAAATCCACGCGATGTCCAGCTATGTAGCATCCCCAATGCATTTCAATGGAGCTGTTGACATCTTGCCGCGCGATGTAGCATGTCGCTGGTACATGACCCTTTTTTTGCGATATCCATTGGTGGGGTTTCGCAAAATTGCGTCGTTGCGAATATGAAAATCACGCGGAAAAACGTGCGATTTTCAAATCGCGCAGTGTGAACGGGGCCTTAAATAGTATGCAAAGTGCAAACCAGTCTAGACATATCAAATAAGAAATTCAAGAATTTTGGGAAATGTTATCAAAAAATGCAATAAAATAAATCATCTGTTACATAGTTACATAGTTATATAGGCTGAAAAAAGACATGCGTCCATCGGGTTCAGCCTCTCCCACATAACCTACTGCTGTTGATCCAAAAGAAGGCAAAAAACCCAGTCTGAATTGTTGAATTGCTGTTATTTTTATTTCAGCACTATGGCACTCTTTAGTCTTGCGGAGGGAAGAAAAATAAAATAAAAAATAAAACAAAAAAACAACAAGTCATTAACCCACAAAGAAACTTACTTGATAATGAATTTCCATGTGTTGGCATGTAGAGCATGATCCATCGTAGACACAACTTTGCATATGTCTAGCACCGAGTGCAATACTGTGATTTAGACAGATAAAGAGAACAGAATAAATGGCACTTAAAACATATTAAAAAGATATATTAAAAATATAGTACAGCATGAAAGTAATCACCATTTTTATGCAGATGGACATAAATTAAAATGAAACTGACATATATATATGTATATACACACACACATAAAGGCTGAGCACCCCAAATCAGAATGATGGGACCTCGAGCATTCTGGATTGCAGAGTTTTCCAGTTTTCAGACTCTGGCCATGATTCGGGGAGGGGAGGGGAGGGGAGGCTCGCGTGACATGATGCGGCATCACCAGATAGATACCCTCTGGGAAATGCTGCACAGAGCTTGTGAGAGACCAACAGTACAGCTCCAGCATGTTTCTTGCTGGAACTGTACAGCATGTCACAGGCTGGAGCTGCACAGTGTACCCAAAGTGTCCCTCAGTGCTGCTGCAGTCCACAGAGGAATACTGGTGCCGCGCGAAGGAGGACCCATTAGGTGCGGCACGGAGGCAAGCAAAAATTATGTCCGCAGAATTCCGGTTTTCAGAGTCTTTTGAAATTCCGTATATGGGACAGCCAACCTGTATAAATATTTTGAAATTGTTGCGTTTTAAGGGGTTTTTCCACTATAGTGAATTAAACAGGTAAGACCTAAAATAATCTTTCATGCAAACATCATGCTCTGCAGGCATTCAACAACAAGCACCAGAAGTACGTCCATTTACAATAAATATAGACATAAATCCTACACTATTACTCTCCATTCCCTTGCTCCAGAGCTGGTGTAGATTATAAAATGCAATTATCCTTGCCAATGACATACAGGGTTATTCAGAGAGCGTGAAAAGCAGGAGAATGACTGGAGAATGAAAAATTCTAGGTCAAAATAGCCAAACCTGAAAGATTCTCCCTTTCATCTCACTTTCCAAATCGGCTATTTTGACCTAGAATTTTTCATTCTCCAGTTATTCTCCAGTCATTCTCCTGCTTTTCACGCTCTCTGAATAACCCTGATAGTCATTCGTAAGAGTGTGGGTGTGCCAATTCCTTACTTTATCTAGCAGACAGCACTTTCCCTTGAGGCAAGAAGAAAACTCTATACAAAAAACAAACCGTATAAGCGCACGAATAAGAAAAACAAGAGTAACCATCACCAAAAAGCTGTGAAAAAACTATCCCCCCCACACAACAATCCTCTATCCTTCCTCGATCAGACGACACACACAAAATGTCGTTCAGCGTATCCCTTCACTTGCAGTACCTTCAGGACTCACAGATCTCAAAAAGAAAAACAGAAAAGTACAACACATAAGGCCCTATTACGTATCTGAGCACTATCGTTAGCGTTAAGAATGTGAGTGATTGTTACAATTGACCCCCATATTGCATTCCGAACACTTTCGGATTAAAAAATCCATTAGGGCATTTGTGATTGCGCCCTCTTGCGTGAGCTTACTGCACTTTGCGCTCTCTGTGTTAAGTATAAGGAGCGCAATCAATCATTGTGACTTTGTAATACCGAACTTACCTAATGCTAATTTTAAGGCAGGACACGGAGGTTCATATTTGCAGACTCTTTCTCACTTTATTTAAACAGCAGCAAGAAAATAGACAGAAAAGTATAAATAACTTGACAAAAAAAGATAGCACCAACATGGTACATCCTGTAAACACCTCTCCCATAACGCAGTATGGACTGTCCAGAGCCTACACAGCCTGCGCCGTTTCTATCTGTCCGTTCATCTCACGCATTAGGCTCCGCCCCTTGTCACGCAGGTTTTCACGGGCTTGAGACGGTGGCCATTTACAGTGACGGATGATTTTTTTCCTCACTAGAAGGTCTCGCTCGAAACAGAATTCCCACTCCGGTCACCTAGAATCTGATTCAGAGGGTAGCTCCATGCACTTAACTACCCTCGCAGATCAACATGGGGGACTGACACTGCGTTCCCAGCGAGAGGACCCGGAGACACGGTTGGAGGCCTCCATCTCCCGGATGCAGTCGGCGGTATCCTGTATGTCGGAGTCCTTCTCCCGTGCCTGGGCTGACCATAACGTACCCTCCACATCTTATGCTCCCCATTATTTTATGCCTCCCATAACAGTGAACCCCTGCCCTACTGTGTTATCTGGATCACATACCCCTGCACACTCCATGAGTTCCCATGGCCCTCATTTTAATTTAAGTTCCCATCCTTCAACTGAATTTGAGCTCTCATGCTCTAAACAGATAGAGCATTCATGCTCTAAATGAGACCGCGCCTGACCATCAGAGCGCCAGAGGGGCTGGCATCCCTGTTCAACTGCCTGACCCCCAAAATAATCGCCAGTAAAAAACGAGCCCTTGACCGCAGGGCGTGTACAGCGGTGTGCTTACCTAAACAGCTCAAAACGAGCACCTCTCTGTTACCGGCCTATCCGGATGAAGGGGATAAGGCTCATGAATATGAGGAGCCTTTTGAAATTCATGCACCTGCATATGATGCACAATTGGATGAGGATGTTATCCCACCTACCTTCCCTGGGGTTACTCCAAGGGAGATTATATATGACCCCCAGGGCAATCCTCTTTTTCACCCTCAAACTATTTCCCACCCACATAGCCAAGTGGATTGATCAAAATTTAGGGCTCCCCTAGACCGTCCTTCTAGAGTGACTAGGAGGGCTGAATGTCCCCGCCCTTCCACCGTTGGCAAGACTTGCCTCACCCCGGTGGTAGACAAATACTTTGAAAAATTCCTGGGCGGCAAGGGATGGTCTGTTAAAAAAGGCATAGACCATGCCCTGCGCATGATTCAAGATAAAGTATAGGACATGTCGGGGCCCTTGGCACGCCAAATTAACTGGCAACCCCCTGGACCCTGAGGAGTTGGGGGGGGGGGGATGGTTACAACGCACAATGTGCCTATTTGGTAATGCCAACGCAGCAGTAGCAGAACGCTGCAAAGCAATTTTAATTAAAACGGATCCACAATTCACCACCCTAGCCCCCAAAGACCTGGGTAGTGAGGCACAAGGCTCTTTATTTGGTGAAACGTTCCCATCTCCTTGATGAATCTATGTAAATACTTTTTCCAATATGGAGAAGACCGAGGCTACAATGAAAAAAGTCTTCTATAACCCATGGGTTTTTGGCAGGGCCAGCAGATTCAGAGGGCGCCCTGCCAGCCGTGGACCCACTCCTTAATGCAGTTTCCCGTACAGGTAATTTACCTTCATTATCAGCTCTGAAGTCTAGAGCATCAGGATTCACAGGGATCCGTTTTCCCATCAAGAGCACGACCCTGGCAGGTTTAGAGGAACGAGAGGCAGAGGCTACCTCCGTTGCCCAGCAGGTATTTCCTCTACCTATACCACGATTCCAATCACGGGGCTCTTACGTCATTTCATACACATCTGGGTCACACTCACAAAGGACATTTGGGCTCTGAATACAGTCCAGGGGGGGTTCACCATAGATTGCACAGACACTCCGTACCAATCGTCACCACCACACCTGCTATTTCTTTCATCAATATTACACAACCTAGAACACGCAGAAGTCTTGGGCCTCGAACAGAAAGGAGCCATAGAAGCATCACATACTCACACACCGTGTTTTGTAAGCAACCTCTTTTTGTAGTTGCAAAAAAAGGGGGTGGTTATCGCCCAGTCATCAACCTGAAAGAATTGAATGGCTGGGTTATGTACCGCCATTTCAAGATGGAAGAAATCTGTACGATGAAGGAGTTGTTGATTTCAGGGAATTGGCTTGTCAAATTGAATCTCAAAGATGCCTATTTGACAATTCCTATTCGAAAAGACTTTCGGGACTTTGGAGGTTCACATGCCTCCCATTCGGCTTATCATCAGCACCCTGGTGTTTCATAAAAATCATGAAACCAGTGGTTGTTCAGCTGCGAGCAAGATACACCTCGATGACATCCTCATCATGTCGCAATCGCATTCCACTCTGCAACTACATCTGCAATGGACCATCCAGCTGTTACAGGATCTCGGGTTCCTGATCAACACGGACAAATCAATACTTGTTCCGTCCCAAAAGCTGGAGTTTTCGGGCTTCGTCCTCGACTCTGTCCCAGACTCTGAGCCTCCCGAACTCGAAGGTCCTTTCTATCAGGAAAGAGGTCCGGGCACTACTTCGCCATCGCTCCACGTCCCGGAGACAGATTGCATGCGTCATAGGGCTCATGTCCACCACACGTCATGGAGTGTTTCCAGCTCCGGCCAGAGATTGAAGGGTTTTCTCCGATCCGGTTCTTCTTACAACATGATCGTGGGAATCACAGAGGATTCAATCAACGATCTCCAATGGTGGATTATGGATCTGCATCTTTGGAACGGGAGTCCTCTTCACTTCCCAGCTCCTTCCCTCATGACAGAATCAGATGCCAGTCGTCTGGGTTTGGGAGCTCGATGCGACCTACTGGAGACAGGAGGGCATTGGTCCCAAGAGGAGACATCATTCCATATCAAATGTTCTGGAACTACTAGCGGCATTCTTTGCTCTCCGGTGGAACCGATTACCGATCTGTTCTCCTTCGTCTGGACAACTTTCCGGCTGTACACTACATCAACAGCCTGGGTGGACCCCGCTCAGTCCAGTTGACGTTGATGGCACGTGGTCTCTGGGATTTCTGCTTTCAACATCACCTGCATGTGACGGCGCAGTTCACTCCGGGACTCTCGTATGTGGCAGCGGACTGGAATTACTAAATTTTCCTATTTCAGAACAGAAAGTTTGAATTTTATTAAGGACACAGAGGCGAGTATTTCAGCCCCATTTCCCTCCCTTCTGTATATGTTATGTTACATTCTAATTTATAATAAATAAAATTGACTCTGTCATCTTTATTCTTTCAATGTATTTACTAATCTGTATGCTATTGCCTCGTAAAATAAAATATTTATTTTGCTACTATGAGTTCTGAAATCTTTTCAGCGCTAGTACCTCGTGTCCTGGGTGTTGCATGCAGTTCCTGTTCCTATTCTAACTCAACCTTCGTGATCTGTGTTTTATTGCAGCCACTGGTCAGTCTGCTTAACTATGGGATCTTCGGCTTCCTTTCCTACTGGATCGTCCTTCGACTCGGAGTGGAAAAGATTTTGTGTGTCGTTTTCTGGTTTCCGGCTTCTTCACTGGTTTCAAGAAAGAGGGTTAATGGACATTGAGCAGGGACCTATGAAGACTCTCGACAGTCCATACTGCGTTATGGGAGGGGTGTTTACAGGACGTACCATGTTGGTACTATCTTTTTTTTTTTGTCAAGTTATATATATTTTTCTGTCTATTTTCTTGCTGCTGTTTAAATAAAGTGAGAGAGAGACTGCAAATATGAGCCTCTGCGTCCTTAATAAAAAATCAAACTTTCCATTAGGAAAGTTAGTAATTACCACACCGCTGTGTTAACTAAAAAAATAACCATAGCTTGAAGCTGGTGATTACACCCAGGTTTCAGATGCAGCAGCTTAAACCCCCTCTGGAAGAAAGAAAAAAAAAATCAGATACTCGTCTCTCATTACACCGCGCAAACAGTGGACCAATCCGCCGGTTCTGGCTGCCGGGAGCAGATCGAGACTCAGGACAAATAGTCCCAGTCTCCCTCCGCAGCCCTGCACGTTCTCACGAGGTCACACGAACCGGCAGCATAACCCTCCATGGAGTCCTATGGACTCCAGGAGGTGATACTTGACTGCTGGAGCAGAAGTGCTACAGCGTGTATCAGGGAGGGTATTGCTGCGTTACGGGGCAGGCTGCTGAATCAGCAAGAATATGTGTAGTTGCTGGACCCTTTTTATATAGTGCACCTTTAACTTTTTTAATACGTTTGCTGAATCAGCGCCTGCCCTGTAATATGGCACTAGAACGCGGACGCTAAAGGGGAAGCCTGCAGGTGCAGGTTTTCCCCATTAGCGTCACCATCTTAGTTAAGGGCACAGAATAGTATCCGTTGTGTATACCATAAAAACATATCTAATACATAATGTATGGGCCTGCAGGTTTTCCTGTAGCATTCCCATTTTAGCATGATATTCCAGAGCGGCACTACCTTGGCACCCGAAACCCAGTGCACTCCGCAGTGATACTAACGGTAACGCTTCCGTGCCACTGCGGTACCACCTCCTGAAGTCCATAAGACTCCAAGGAGGGTTGCGATTCCGGGACGCGAGATTATGCATCGCTGCGGATGGAGACTGGGAACTTTGTCCCCAGTCTCACTCTGCTCCAAAAGTCACTTATCCTAGCGTTAACACTTACTCATCCGAACGCTACCATTAGCGTTCACTATGGAATAGGGGCTCCCAAGTGTCTTTTTACAAAGATTTTTTTTTTTTTATTGTTAAAGAAGTGATTCTTTCAGCCAGGCAAATCCATTTATAATAAACACCAGATAATATATATATATATATATTATATATTTTTATATATATAAAAAATTATTCCTCAGACATACCTGATACCAAATCTGCAGTCTCCATTTCAGACACCTTGGAACTTAAATCTGTTCTATCAAGCAGTTCCATTAATTGCTTCTGAAGGATTACCGCTTCTTTAAAGATAGCTTGCAGGAGGTCTGAAACTAGATTGAGTCGGCCACAGTATACGGAATCACTCTCCTACTTAAAAAGGAGAAGAAAGAAAAAAAATAAGAAAAGCAGATCGTACAATGTTAAGTGAACCTGTTATGGGCAAAACAAGTCTTTCCAACGTGAAAGGAAAACCCTCCCACAGTATTTTTCTTCCCACCAACCTATACAATTTAAAGGAAGGGGGAAAAAAAAGAAAAAAGGAAGATAGTTTCAGGATTCCCAGGCTCCCACACTGGAAGCAGAGAACAGTCGTACATGATGACACTGCAAACAGTCGTACATGATGGCCCTTCACTCTGTGCATCGGATTTACTGTCAGAAAGATAATCATATGGACAATGTGAACGGAGGGACATCCTGTCTTCTCGCACCTGTCCCCCCTCTAACATGGCGCAGTCCCTTGGGAAAACCGGAATCTTTATTCTCCATTTTTACAATTACATAATATCAGCAAAAACATCTATACAAAAAGGGACAGAACTTCTTTTCAAATGGGAAAGACTTGTTTTGCCCATTAGCAATCAAGTTTCTGGTTATCAAACTGAAGCCGGCTTTATGACTTGGTTTTCTGTAAGGCTAAACGGTTAGATTTGCGATTTGATTTTCGTAGGTGATCTACAAGTGCAGATTTAACAAATACAGGTAAGCACAAGAGAATGTATGAAAATAGAGGGCTAAACAAATCAGTATTTTTAAAAGAAAGAAAAAAAACAACATACGCAACCAACAATATCCTTCATGATCTTACAACCGAAATTTTAATGCACTCCTCGGAGGCTCCTCTTTGCTTTATCCTTCTTTATTGCTTCAAACAGCAGCAAAGAAAAAAAACAGGGTTTATTGAAAAAAAAAAAAAACAACAACACAGTAACCCTTCCCCAGCATGGGAAGGCCCTCCCAAACCACCTGGACCTGCCCTAATCCCCTCTTCATGTATCCACTCCGGGAGCAGCTACTTCCTCTTTCTTTTGCTGCTCCCGCTGTGGCAACTTCTAGAGCCAGGTCTCGTATATGCGCTAGCATTGCTGGTGCTCCCGTGTCCTTTTTTGCTCTTTACTTTCTCTTATTCTGCAATATATTCTATCCACCCCTTTCCTTATCTGGTTGTTTCCCCGGTTCTAACCGCGGGGCAACAAGCCACACTTTCTCAGCTTCGGCCGGGAACGGCGTCTCCCTCTACCATCTTCCTTTCACCCTGTCACTGAATACCACGGTTTCGTTCCTGCCCACCTTGCTTTCCACGTGGCATTCAGCATGCAAAGTCAGGCTTGCGGCCTTGCGCGACTCTCCGTCAGCACCCTCTCGCGACCTACAGCGACCACGTGGCCCCACGTGCGTTTCCTCCGAGCCTTTTCTCATACGCGGCAGCTCACTATATCGCATAGCCTTCTCTTCCGCAAGCAGCTCCCACGGCTCCGAACGCTATCAGGGTTATTCAAAGAGCTCCGAATTAGGGTCGAAAAAGTAACCGAACGCTGAAATTCAGCGTACAGTTACCTTTCCTGGCCATTCGGCTATCCAGAGAGCAGGCAATTCGCCAAATGTTGGCGAATTGCCTGCACATACGGTGCCTGTTCGAGGGCAGTGAATTCCCCATAGAGAAGCAATGCCTCATCTAGTCAGAGAACACAAACCAGCAGTGAAAGGTTGCCGAAATGCCCTGCCATGCGGTGGTTTCATGCGACAGGTTTAATAAATATTCCTGTTTTAATACAATATCTAATAAAGCATTTATTAGAATATTCTGCAGTAAAACGTATATTTTTAGATTTTTTAGGATCTTTTAGGCATTTTTCTGGGTTTTTTTGCAAAAAAAAATCTCTTTTTAAAATCGTTTTTTCTTTTTTCTGCAAGAGCCCTTTTTATTATTCTTTGGAACTTATATGTAAATTTCAGACATTTGCGTTCTGTAGTTACTTTGCAAACAGCGTTTCACTTTTCTTTTTTTATATAATTCAAAATTTTTATTCAGGAAAAATTGAAGTCAAGAACATACAGTAGTATACGTATAAACAGAGAAAGAGTAATACAGTATACATAGTTAGAAATATATCAGTATATGAATGTAAATAAGAGAAATTAAGTACAAAAAAAGAGGGGGAGAAAAAAAACAAAAGGGAGGAACCCCATCGCAATTCCAGAACCAGGTAGTAAGTATGGCAGATCACAGCCTTTCTACCCATACCTCTAGAAATCGAGAGTACAGAGCCAGATGGAAGGCCAGAGGGCCGCTATCAAGTTACCCGGCCAAAAGGGACTGGAAGAGAGAGAGGAAAAGGAGTGAGAGAGAGAGGAGGTAAAGACGAGGAAAAGAAAGGGGGAGAGAGAGAAGAAAAAACAAACAAACACACACACACACACACACACAGGACGAGGACATTACTGTACAAGGCCTACGTATCCCCGCGAACATAGAGCTCCATCTCTTCAGGTCATCTTGGTGGTAGATAGGGTTTGTCAGAATGAGTGTCTGCAGAAGCCCTGCGGGTACTAGCAGCATATCGGTCCCAGTAGTACCATTTCATAGCGGTGTCCGCCGCTTTCCCCCTATTCCCCGCATCCAGGAGGTCGACAGAACGGTATTCCTCCACCTTACGGATCCATTCCTCCACCGTAGGTCTGCGCGTCGATTTCCATAAAAGTACGCAACGCAACAAGCATGAAAAGTAGAACCGAGCGTTTCAAAGTCTTGAGTGGAAAAGGAATGTGCAGAAGGAGGAAGCATTCAGGGGTGAGCGGCAGGTTTACATCCGTAACCTGAGAAATAATGTCTCGAATTCTAGCCCAGTAGGTGCTTAGGTGCGAGAAGGACCACCATATATGGAGATATGTACCAATCTGTAGTTCACAACGCCAACACACTGAAGTGGTCGACGGGTAAATCCGGTGAAGAAAACTAGGGAACGGTACCAAAACGCAGCAATCTTGTACGAAGTTTCCTGGACCCTCGTCACACAGCTACCTTTATGGATCAAAGCAAACGTTTGAGTCCGTTGTTCCTCAGAAATGACAATGTCCAGTTCTTGATCCCAGCGTGTGACAAAAGAGGGGATTTCAGAATCTGCTGACTGCAAGATAGAGTATAAGGTCGATATCCCGTGGGCCAACTGAGCCCCTGTTCGACAGAGTAATTCAAACGGAAGCAGTTGACGGCTTAGGCTATATCCGGAGTGAAGTCCTCGTAAGTACGACTTCACTTGTAGGAAGTTGAAGTTATCCAGTGGGGAAAGGGGACCCAATGGCGACGCAATAGGTAGCACATCCAAGTTACCATCTGAAGGTAAGTCCATCGCTCGCAGTCTATTCCCGTCCGTCAAGCGAGCTCTCAGGGATGGTCGTATCCCAGCAGGCAGAGATGGGTTGCGAATCAGTGGTAGGAGGGGAGAGATGGCCGTTGTGAGACCATAGAATAGTTTATATTTGTGCCAAAGACGTAGGGTCACCGACACAGGGTTCGGATCAACTCCAACAAAACGGCATGTGCCAAGAGGGAGCCACGGAAGAGTCCATAACGGGCAGCCCGCTAAAGGAAGTTCGATGTCCAGCCATCGTTTGGTAGAGTACTCTGCTGACCAGTCTATTAGTCGTGTCAAATGACTTGAAAGGTAGTACCGTCTCGGGTCTGGTAAAGCCAAGCCTCCTTTAGGTTTTGGTTTGCATAGGATAGCAAAGCTCCCACAAGGTCGCCCCCTTGGCCAAATAAATTTAAGAAGCGCCGTACGGAGGGCAATGAAGAAGGTCAATGGGATCAGGATCGCGCCAAATAAGTACAGAAGTCTTGGCAAAAGGTTCATCTTAAGGACAGCAATTCTACCCAGCCAAGAAATCATTCGTCCAGTCCAGTCCGATAAGTCAGAGCGGAAGGTCTTCAAGATGGAAAAAAAAATTAATTCTAGGATCTGTTTAGTCGAGGGAGCCAACCAAACCCCCAGATACTTCATCCGATGGGCACAGTATCGAAAAAGGTAATTGCCTCGAATCCTTCGTATGGCAGTTTGATCTAACGAAATATTGAGGAACTCCGATTTATCTCGGTTGATCCGGTAGCCAGCTACTTCGCCATAGGCTTCAAGAACCATGGTGAGTGCCAGTAAGGATGAGTCAGGGTCCGATACCAGGAAAAGAAGATCGTCTGCGTATGCTGAAACTTTGTGACACGAGTCCTGTCCACAGAGACCTTTAATATCAGTAGTACGACGGATCGCCGTTAAGAGTGGTTCAAGAGTGAGGGCAAATAGCAACAGAGAGAGTGGGCATCCCTGGCGCGTCCCATTGTGAATGTCAAAGACCTCTGACAGCATGCCATTGGCCCGCACACGGGCTGTGGGATTATCATAAAGCACCTGTAGCCATCCAAGAAAGGAATTCCCGGTTCCAATCAGCCGTAAGACGGCAAACATGAAACTCCATCTGACTCTGTCAAACGCCTTCTCTGCATCTGTAGAAAGCAAGAGAAGGCCTTCCACCTGAAAACATAACATGTAAACATTCATCGTGCAGGGTGGAAAAAGTATGTGAACCCCTAGCCTAATGACTTCTCCAAGAGCTAATTGGAGCCAGGAGTGAGTCGACCTTGAGTCCAATCAGTGTGATATTATTGGATGTGTTGCTGAAAGCTGTCCTGACCTTTAAAAACACACACCAGTTTTGGGTTTACTGGTTTCAAGAAGCACTGCCTGATGTGAACCATGCCTCGCAGAAAAGAGCTCTCAGAAGACCTACGATCAAGAATTGTTGACTTGCATGAAGCTGGAAAGGGTTACAAAAGTATCTCCAAAAGCCTTGATGTTCAGGTGTCCACAGTAATCAGACTGTCTACAAATGGAGAAAGTTCAGCACTGTTGCTACTCTCCCTGGGTGTGGTCGTCCTGTAAAAGATGACTGCAAGAACACAGACTTTTAAAAAACGACTGGATGACTTCCTGCAGACACAGAATATTAAGGGTTATAATATTTAATATGTGGGTAAAAGCTTCTTGATCCAAGGAGAAATCTGACTGCCATTCTGGGGTCAAGAAGGAATTTTTTTCCCAGTATGTTGCATATTGGCGAGCACTTCAGACTGGGTTTTTTGCCTTCTTTTGGATCAACAGCAGTAGGTTATGTGGGAGAGGCTGAACCCGATGGACGCATGTCTTTTTTCAGCCTATATAACTATGTAACTATGTAACAGCGCAGAATGCTTAGTGAGGTAAAGAAGAATCCTAGAGTGTCAGCTAAAGACTTACAGAAATCTCTGGCACACGCTAACATTTTTGTTGACAGATCTACAATAAGGAAAACATTAAACAAGAATGGAGTACATGGGAGGACACCACGAGGAAGCCATTGCTGTCCAAAAAGAATATTGCAGCACGTTTGAAGTTTGCAAAAGAGCACCCTGGATGTTCCACAGCAATACTGGCAAAATATTCTGTGGACCAAAATTGAGTGGTTTGGAAAAAACACACAACACTATGTGTGGAGAAAAAAAAAGACACAGCACACCAACATCAAAACCTCATCCCCACTGTAAAACATGGTGGAGGGAGCATCATGGTTTGGGCCGCTTTGCTGCCTCAGGGCCTGGACGGTTTGTTGTCATTGATGGAAAAATGAATTCCAGAGTTTATCAAGACATTTTGCAGGAAAACGTAAGACCATCTGTCCCGCCAACTGAAGCTCCGCAGAGGATGGGTGATGCAACAGGACAATGACCCAAAGCATACCCAAAGTAATTCAACAAAATAATGGCTTCAACAAAACAAAATACGCCTTCTGGAGGGGCTCAGTCAGAGTCCTGACCTCAACCCGCTTGAAATGCTGTGGCATGACCTTAAGAGAGCGATTCACACCAGACATTCCAAGAATATTGCTACACTGAAACAGTTTTGTGAAGAGAAGTGGTCCAAAATTACTCCAGATCGTTGTGCAGGTCTGATCTGCAACTACAGGAAACGTTTGGTTGAGGTTATTGCTGCCAAAGGAGGGTCAACCAGTTATTAAGTCCAAAGGTTCACATACTTTTTCACCCTGCACTGTGAATGTTTACATGTTCTGTTCAATAAAAACATGAAAACATAGGTTTGTGTTGTATTATTTTAAGCAGACTGTGTTTTTCAAATTGTTGTGACTTAGATGAAGATCAGAGCACATTTTATGACCAATTCATGCAAAACTCCACGTAATCCCAAAGGGTTCACATACTTTTTCTTGCCACTGTATATAAATTCCAGACATTTTTGTTCAGTAGTTTTCTTGCAAACAGCATTTCAATTTTGACACTTTCAATCGTATGGATTTGGTTTTTACCCAGCTGGCGGTTTGCTGACTTTCTCCTGCGGCTGCTCTGCGCTGTGCTCGTCTGCTGCATTTGGCAGTCCTACAGCGTTTTTGCTGCAGATGTTCGGCAGGGTAGCAGCGGTCAATTCCCTGCACTTCAGGGACCCTGTGGTGAATGCTGAATTCACCGCAAGGTGGGGAAATTTGATTCTCTGAAGTGCGGGGAACGAGACAGCACAAAAATGTCGGCGACATTCCCCTTAAGACCGAGTACCGATACATTTATTTAATGTCATGTGACGCTTTCCAATAAATATATTTAAGGATTTTGCTGAGAGCCTGTACAATTTATCATAATATTGAAATACACACACACACTTACCCTCAATCGCTCACAGTTGATACAGGCACAGCATATACACTGTATATAACACACAGTGAATGTTATAGGCAGTGTACATACAGCTGGGTGAGCTGTGCGCCCCCCCCCTCCCTCTGATCTGGGGACTTTACAGGACTTTTCTCTTTTTTGATTAGGTGGCTGGGCTGTGATTGCATGCTGTGAACATGACCCGCAGCATCGGAGTTGAGCGCTCCTCCTCCCTCCCCTCTGCAGTGGAGAGGAGGGGGGCCGGGCCATCATCTGTGTGTGCGCCTGTCACGGGGGTCTGATTTATAACCCCCAGACAGACGCAGACGCAGTGACCGGCCATGAAGTGTGTACGCTGCTGATACAAATCGCAGAGTGCGCACCGCTTTCCCCGAGCGGACAAAGCCTTTGAAAAGGCTTCATGTCCGACAGGTGGAGTACCCAGCAAGCGGGTCTGCCAGAAGGGAAGGCTATGTATACAAACACGGGTGCGAGGACAGCATTTCTTGTCGTCATGGCGACCCTGGCGCTCAGGTTTGTCGACCCCTGGGTTAATGGGTAGGTGTCATGGATTCCCTATGGATATAGGTATATGATCCCATTACGCAGGGTTGCCATAATATTCCGATCCTTGTAGTGGTCGGTTATAGGGACTAGGTGGAGAACAGACTGAGACAAGAGTATAATGTTTGCAAACAGACGCCAGATATTGGTATACAATACTGTGGATCCAGATGACAAAACACAGGAGTAGTAGATTTCTGTTTATACCTCTGAATCTAGCAGAGTAATTGTTTGAAAAACATATCCAGTGTTCAAGGTCTAGCCCGACCCCCCCTCCTTCCACTTAAGTCAGTCCATCATCCTGTCACTCTCCGTAAAAGGACCTGCCCCACCTCCAAACTTCCTCTTTTCTTGCTGCTGACAGATAAGTATACTGCATTCCATTTCTGTCTGTCTTTTCTGTTATTTGGGACACCTGGCTTTAACCAAGGTGTCCTCCGTGTTCCTGTGTGTTTAGGTTGAGATATCTCCTTTTGTTGGTGGTCTGACTGCCCCGGCTTGCGATCTCTCAGCTGCATGCTGTTTATTTTACCATCGCAGGTGCCGCACGGCTCCAGCCTTCACCGGGGGAGGGGAGCATGCGTGTCCAGCACTCGCACTTTTCCTCTGGCTTCACATCCTGCTTCTTGCAGTTCCCTTGTGCGGAGTGATTATGCCGCGTTCTAAGACCACCATGCGCCAGTCAATCATCCTCAGCGCAGGAGTCAGATTCAGAGAAGGGCTCCCCGCAGCGTGACCCTGTATAGGAGCAGGCTCCCTTCCCCCTGGGCTCTGATATTTCCTCTGCAGAGGTACCCCGGCCCCTTGAACCACAGGTGCAGGCCTGCATTTAATCTGCTGTGCTTAAAGCAGTATCAGCACTTTCTGTTACAGTTACAAGCATTTATAGGTGTTATATCCTCAGCCCCGGCTATGCTTCCTGGGGGGGTCTGGGCAAGGTTCAGTGCCAAGAGCTGGTCGAATGCCAGCACCAAGTAATGGCCGAGCGGCGTCCGAGGGGGCGGGGCCTGGCATGGTCACGAGGAGCCGCCGGGTTTAAAGCAGGGCGCAAGGAGTTGCCTTGTTGCCCTGACGTGGAGTTCTGTTCCCGCATCGCTTCCTATCATTCATTGTTGCCTAATCTGTTGCTGACCCAGCATGCCTACGATCCCTGATTCTCTGACCATAGAACGGTCAGAGACAAGCCGGGTCAAAATCAGGAGATTTTGACCCGGCTTGTCTCTGACCATTCTATGTTCTATGCTATAGCGGTGACTAGTGTTGTGCGCTGTAGGTTTAACCGCATGCACGCTGTTTGGGGTTTTACTCGTTTCGTGGGGAGATTCCCCTCTCGCCCTGGTTTTCGTACTGCAGCCTTATCGGGGGGTTGCTCCAGGTCTAGAGGGGTCTGAGTTACGATCTGATGCGGTTGTACCATCTGCGAATACGAAAGACTGTTGGTTATCAGCTTGTGTTCAGCTTGCTCGTTTTGCCAAAAGTACCCAGGCTAGTACGATCCCTAAACCTGTGTGTGTATCTACAGACCCTGGTATTATTATTATTATTATTATTATTTATTTATAAAGCGCCAGCATATTCCGCAGCGCTGTACAATAAGCACAGTACAGACAGGGTTACAATACATTGAACAACATTTGACAAACAGTACAGGAGGAGATGAGGGCCCTATTCCCGTAGGAACTCACAATCTAGGAGGGTTGGAAACAGGAGGAGAGGACTGTAAGGTGAGAGTGATTGATGGTTGCGTCAGTGAGTTGGTGGTAGGCTTCCCTAAATAGGAATGTTTTCAGGGAGCGTTTGAAGGAAGAGAAGTTAGGGGAAAGTCTGACAGCACGAGGGAGAGCGTTCCAGAGAGTGGGGCTGCGCCGTGAGCATTCTGCAGTCTATCATGGGAAGAGGTGATGCGGGGAGAAGCTAGGCGCAGGTCACTGTTTGACCTTAGGGAGCGGGCTGGGGTGTATTTGGTGATTAGTGAGACAGGTAGTGGGGCGCTGAGTTAGTGAGGGTTTTGTAGGTAAGGATAAGGATTTTGAACTTAATTCTGCAGTGGATGGGGAGCCAGTGAAGGGACTCGCAGAGGGGAGCGGCAGAGACAGAGCGGCGGGTGAGGTGAATTAGCCTGGCGGAGGCGTTCAGGATGGATTGTAGGGGGGAGAGGCGGGACAGAGGGAGGCCAGATAAGAGATTATTGCAATAGTCGAGTCGGGAGATTACCAGGGCGTGTATGAGTTGTTTTGTGGTGACAGCGGTAAGAAATGGCCGAATTTCTGGAAATATTACGCAGTTGGTATCGGCAGGAGGAGGAAAGAGACTTGATGTGGGGGATGAAGGAAAGAGCAGAGTCCAGTGTAACTTCAAGACAGCGAACTTGGTTTGATGGGGAGATGGGGATACCCTCCACCGTGATAGAGAAGTCAGGAGGTGGGGAGGCATTAGAGGGAGGAATAAGTAGGAGCGCAGTCTTTGACATGTTGATCTTTAGGTGGTGGGAGGCCATCCAGGAGGAGATGCCAGATAAACAGTCACTGACTTTTGAAAGGAGTCCCAGATCAAGAAAGTTCCCAGATCAAGGTGGTCTGAAAACATAAAATCTGTCAGTGTGTTGACTGCCCTGCAGTCTGATCAATTCATTGCCTGTCCTGCCGAATGTCTCAGTACTAACGTTTCTGTCTTGCAATCTGAGGTCTTGTTGTGTGCTCTAAGTTGTCCGTTGGTGTCGAAACCTTTGGAGCTTAGTAGCAGTTCTCTTGTCCTACTCCTTGGCTTTGGAGTAGAAGTTTGAAAGTACTGTTTATTTCGCTAACATCAAACCGATCAATCCGTCCAAAAGGATCTCAACCTCGCTACTCTTGTGTGAGCTCCACTGCACCCGTTACATCAGATGCCAACACGTTCTGTAGTGCTGTACAAAACGGAGACACAGAATAACAAATATACATGCTGTACACGTTACACACCAAACAGGAGAGAAGACCCTGCTCGAGAGCTTACAATCTATCAGATCCTTTTAAACATTCCCTTGAGAAAGTCATTGCTGATGCAAAATATAATGATGACCCGGCACACCCGGGAGATAATTCAGACACTCACTGCGGTGAGGCCCTCTGATGCCACCGCCAAGGGGAAACAGCCCGCCAAGAAACAGTGCGGCGGGGCTGGCATCCCTGCCAGGGACTGCTGCGGCGGGCACTTCCACACCTTGCAAGCGTACTCAAAGGTCAAATTATTCTGAGGGGGGGGGGCTCCAGCAAACGCAGCAGACCTGCGACCCCTCAACCCCGTCCTCCTGCAATCAGAAAGGGAGGAGGACGTGGGAGTTGCGCTAGAGGTTTATGCCTCTGAGGATGAAATTGTAGACACGTATCTACCTGATCAGAGAGCTCCTGAGCAACCAGGGCTCATTTATGACCCACAGGGCAATCCTCTATACTGCCCAGAGGACCTGTCACACACTCGGTCCGCCCGTGGGTGGGTCCCACTCCCCCATAGGAAAAAATGGGTGGATTTTCATGTACACTGCCCGCTTGATAAAGCCTCTCGTAACGAGATGAAAGCTGAGTGCCCCCGGCCCACTACTGTGGGGAAAAACCTACATGACCCCTAAGGTTGACAAGAAATTCATCGAATTTGCTACCCCTAAAGGATGGTCCCCAAAACGGGGCATAGATCAGGCCTTTCGCACCTGCCAGGACAAACTCCTGGACACCACAAGGCCCCTAGTTAAGCTGTTTGATGTGCCTGAACAAGCCAGATCCTCTTAACACCCTGCTAGACCCTCATGATGTCACCAATTGGGTCCAGAGGTCCCGGTCATTCCCTGGCAACACCAATGCGGCTTTATCGGCAGAAAGGCGCAAGTGCATCCTGCTTAGAAGGGACTCACAGCTTGCTGGGGTAGCAGATAACCTGGGTGCCAAGGCTCAAGGAATTTTGTTTGGAAGAGGTTTTTGAAGGATATGTCCCAAAATAATTTGGGTGCCTTTACCACGATGGACAAGGTCACCTCCTCAAAGTTTTCTCCCCGGGTGTTCTGGCTCGGGCTAGCAGGTCTCTGGGGGGGGGGGGTCGAGCTGCTGGTCGCACAGAGGTGAACTTCTCCCATCCATTCCCAGGCTCCAATGCTGATGGCTCTGCGGGGACTGAACAGCAAACTGCCTATTTCTTCCCCTCACGCTCCAGACCCTGGCGCAGCCGAGGTTTCTGCACGTTTAGGGGAGGGCGAGGAGGCCCTCAGGCACATCCAACAGGTAGATATACCACCGGATCTTTGCGGGTGGGGGGCCGCTTACACTTCACCATACAGGAATAAAGAAGCGTATCATCAGCCGAGTGGGTCTATCGCGTCATTCAGGTTTTTCTCTATAGACTTAATTTCTCCTCCACAACAACGATCTCTCCCATTAGTATTGTCAGAGGAGGACAGTGCGTTGGGGGATGCGGAAATGGCAGAACTCTCCTGCAATGACGCAGTAGCTCACTCAGCACTAGTATGGTTTATGGGGAATCTACTCCTGTTTCGATGTATGACGGCGGTCTCAGGTAGGTCCTCACCCTATAGGGTCTTATCTCTGCAACCAGATGACTAGCCTTGTAGATAGTTCTGACTGTTGCCTCTTTGACTGGGCCGTTTGCAGTCGTCTCCAGGGGCTTCCTCTGCTTCTGGAGAGGCACCACCTGGCGGTTTTTCGCTGTCTCCCGTTCGACTTAGCACCCTGGTGCTTCGCCAAGGTATTGAAGTCCGTGGTCGCTCGTCACCATTCGGATTGGTTGTCTGGACGGCATCCTCCTGATGGCGGAGTCAGAGGCTCTACTTTATTGCCGTATTTGAATGATGTTTCTTCTCCTTTAGTGCTTCTAGCGGCATTTCTGAGCCTCCTGACGGCTTTCCTGGACCTTCTGAAGGACCCTGCCGGGCTCCCGCACCCCTTGCTGACCCTAGGGTCTTGTCCCGTCGTGGCCTCAGGCAGGAGTTTCGGAATGCACTACCCCGCTCCTTCGCTCCGCCTAGTCCCCAGGCCCCTTATTTTGAGATGCTTAGTTCTGTGTTAGGTGGCTTTGTTGGTATTTGTGAGGGTCCCGTGTCCCTTTCAGACGCCTGTGAATATCGTATTCGATTTCTCATGGGAGGTTCCCGACACAGGGGGTGGGGCGCTCCATGCCCCTTAGGTTTCTCGCTTGGCTTTTTCGGCAATTCAGTTGGGATTTCAGGGTACTCTTCTAGGCACACATTTCCTGGTCTGTTCCCCTGTTCAGAAAGTTTGGAGTTTTTCTTGTCCTCTGCTCACTCGGTTCTCCTCTATCTGGGTTGGGGGGCAGTTACTCTTTTTGGTCTTCTGGCCTTTTCACTCCAGCGGCTCTCTGTGTACCTGTTGGTGTTCTTTGTGCTGGGTTTGTGGGTGCATCAGGCTAGGACTCTTCCTTTTCCGTAGGGCGACGGGTTCCCCTCCTTTTAGCTTCCTGCCCTGCATGCTTCGGTTGCTTCTGCCTTTTCACGCGCTAGCTTGATTTGCTGCTTGGTAAGGATGGGGTAGATGTGTCTGTGTTTGGGGCGCGCACGTTCTGTTCCGCTGTGGCTTCTTTGGGGCTGTGTCTGGCTGTCGCCTCAATGCTTTGTTACGGGTCACTAGGTGGTCGGGGGGGGGGGGGGTCACTTTTCATATCCTTTTCTCCTGTGGTTCATTGGTGATCTGCGACGTTGGGCCACCTTTGAACTTGCAACAGAAGCCGCTTAGTCCGTGTATTAAAATTATGGAATTTAGCTAGGTATGACGGTTAGAATTTTAATAACGGACTCAGAGGCAAGTGTTGCCCACCCGAACCTCCTGGGCGGACTCTGGTTTTCTGGCGCTGCATTCTCGCCTCTCGTGAGGTGTCTTACCTCTTTTCTTTTAGCTTTGTAGACGTGGAGTCTTCTTCCCTGGATCTCGGGCCACTGGGTCTCTCCTCAGATGTTGGATTTTGTTTTCTTTCCACGTCTTGTTGGACTGTTTCCGCAAGACCGGGGACATGGTTTGGCTGAGCTGTTTTTTTGAGGATTTATAGTGCGCTGTTGGTCATCTTGGAGGAATCGTTCCTTCTGGTTTCTACTCCCGATTTTTGATTTTGTTGTTCCGTGTTTGGTTGGACTGTCTCAGCAAGAACGAAGAAGTTTGGAGGTGGGGTAGGTCCTTTTATGGAGAGTGGCAGGATGATGGACTGAATCAAGTGGAAGGAAGGGGGGGGGGGGGGTCGGGCTAGACCTTGTACACTGGATATGTTTTTCTCTTTATTTCAAACAGTTTCTAACACTGGCTCCCCATCCACTGCAGAATTAAGTTCAAAATCCTTATCCTTACCTACAAAAGCCTCACTAACTCAGCTCCCCACTACCTGTCCTCACTAATCACCAAATACACCCCAGCCCGCTCCCTAAGGTCAAACAGTGACCTGCGCCTAGCTTCTCCCCGCATCACCTCTTCCCATGATAGACTGCAGGATTTCTCACGCGCAGCCCCCACTCTCTGGAACGCTCTCCTCGTACTGTCAGACTTTCCCCTAACTTCTCTTCCTTCAAACGCTCCCTTAAAACATTCCTATTTAGGGAAGCCTACCACCCAACTCACTGACGCAACCATCAATCACCCTCACCTTACAGTCCTCTCCTCCTGTTTCCAACCCCAACCCTCCTAGATTGTGAGTTCCTACGGGAATAGGGCCCTCATCTCCTCCTGTACTGTTTGTCAAATGTTGTTCAATGTATTGTAACCCTGTCTATACTGTGCTTATTGTACAGCGCTGCGGAATATGCTGGCGCTTTATAAATAAAGAATAATAATAATAAATAATAAATAACATGTTTTTCATTTATTATCTTGCTGCTGTTTAATAAAGCAAGAAAAGAGATTGCAACAGGAGCCTCTGAGTCCGTGTATTAAAATTATTAATGCCCCACCCCCAGTTTTGACTGTGGTATCTTATGTGCCCCCTTATATATTGTTCCAAGAGTCGCCCCTGGAGGACTGTAACTTGGAAGAGGTCAGACTTAGGCTGGAGTCAGACGAGCACACTGATTGCGCACAGTAACGGATGCACTTTGTAACGGATGAGATTGTGGTTACATTGTATCAATTAGTTTTGACTGATGTTGAGGAGAAAAAAAAAAAGGGGGCTGTATGGAGGGGTTTCTCTACGTCCGTGTAGCTTTTTCACGTCAATGCCGTTTTTGCATCCGCTGCAACAGGTGTTGCCCGTGCATGAAAATGTGCGCACGTGCTTCGTGTGTTGTTCTCTATGGACTCCTTTGAAAAGCTACAACTGACAGCAAACAGTGCGGTCAGACAGACGTGAAAACTGCGCTCGTCTGACCCCAGCCTAATGTCAGATGAACGCAGTCTGAGCGCACTCTGCGTGCGTGCATAACGGACAGACGTACTGACAGAAGATACTGTAGACACCACACGGTCTGTTTGTCTTGACGGATGTAGAAAAAAAGCGAACTATGGGAAAATTAATATGAAAAATGATAAAAATATGAAAAGGATATGAAAAGCCGTTGTGTGCGTCAAGGTGCTGGACGTTGCAAATGCGCTGCGTCTGACATCTCATCACTCGCACAGAACGCTACGCGGCGCACTCTGCGCATCTGTGGTAGCGGTTTTACGTTCTTGCCTAACTTGCATCCGTTTGCCACGTGTGTTGTGCGTGCGCAGTTCGGTGCGGACGCACTTAGTGTGTGGGTCTCTATTTCTCATGATTCTATGCTACGACGGACGTTAAACTGTGCGGCAACACGGACGTGATCACTGCGTTCCTCTGACACGGGTCTTAAGCTTTAAAAATAAAAAACACCACAGTAACTTGTTCAGGAATTTTCTGAGGGAGCCAATTCTAGATCATGCAGGATTGTTCAGAATAATTTGAAAGAATTGAAATCCATATGCTCTTAATTTTACGGCTAAATAATGAATATCATGAAATATTTTGACAGTGGTCTAAAGAAAGAATTGTTGCATGCAATAACATTTTATATAAATGACACCCACCTTACAATGAGCAAATGCAGCTCGGAGAACATACAGAAGAGACTTTGGGAGAGATTGAATGTTCTCTAAACTTACAAGTTTGTCTTGGGAACAGATGTGATGCACGCAGGCTGCTAAAGCCTTCAGACACTGAATCATAGTCTAAACAAGAATAAAGTACATTAGTTTTTGACTTTTGTTAAAGAAAGAATAGTGTAAGAATAGGGATAATGAAAAACATGAATAAAATAGAAATATGAATTACGTAACTGAAAACAATGGTATCACATTTTCTACACTGTCTACATGCGCCAAAGTATTCTTAACCTCCCTGGCGGTGTTCCCGAGTGTGTCTCGGGATTAAATTTCACCGCTGAGAGCGGTAACCCAGAGACACACTCGGGCTGGATACATCACCTCTCCCTGCGCTCCCTCGCTGATCTCTGCAGTCTCCTCCGGCGATCGCAACCTCATACTTCCTGGATTCATTCTCACGAGGAGGGAACCAGGAAGTAATGAGGGTCGCGATCACCGGAGGAGACTGCGGGGACATCGAGGGAGCGCAGGGACATGTGATGTATCTAGCGGCATCCCGATTGTTGCTCGGGGTTACCGCTTCCAGCATAGGAATTTAACCCCGAGCCACACTCGGGATGTCGCCGGGGGGGGGGGGCGCAAAAAAAAAAGAAAAAACTGACCGCTTTCAGACAAGAAATTTCAAAATAAATAGATCGCCAGGGAGATTAATGTAGTTCTAAAATCAAAGTGTCAAAATATAGTCGCATCCCTTCAGTAAACACCCTACAATGTGATGAAACAGCTTACAGACATAATGAAAACTAAGAAAAGCAATGAAAGAGAGAGATGGAGGTAGAGACATAAGTAGCGTGGTGTGAGCAAGAGGGAGAAAAGAACAGACCACTTACCTAAGAAAGAAGGGGAAATAGAAAATTAGCAGAAGCAAGACCTTTAAGCTGGGTGTCCACCGGCACTGTATTTGTGCGATCATCGGATATCATCCGACCGATCCTACAATATGCAGGTGAATCAGCCCTCTTCCACTGCATCCGACTTCCATTTGACGAATTCAGACGATTCTTTGCGACTACAACAGACTAGCGATCCTTCCAAAATATTTGGAATTATTGGACGATGCCAAGACAATCTGGTATAAATTGGCACGGAAAAGATGCAATGTATAGTTAAAACGCTGTGCGGCGGGGAAACATGAAGAAGATGCACTGTATAATTAAACTGCTGTGCGCAAAGCCCATAGGATTCAATGTAAAAAATATTTTCGCTTTTATTCAGCGGTTTATTTTTTTTAATCCACAGCAAAAAGACTTATTGAATTTTTAGATTTTTTTAAGCAAGATTTTGGGTCCCGATATTTTTTAAAAAGACCAGGCTTTTTTTCTCTCAAAACGCGTCTCTCCCCCCTATTTGAGCGGACTGCATTCAGCGTTACTGTCCCTGGTGTTGAAACCTAATTCAGCACCAGGCACAGGGAGTCCCGTCGGGTCCCCTCCCCACTGCTTCGGCTGCGCGCAAGGGGCTGTACTTGGTCCTGAAACTCCACTTCAGGACCAAAAACAGGGTTTTTTCTCTCCCCATGGCAGGGTTTTTCCCATCCCTTTTTCATTTTTTTTTCCCCATTCGGTGGCCTGTCCATCAGCCGATCTGGGTCATCCAGAGATGCTTCCAGTGGATAAGGAAACAGAAAAAATGTGTGACAACCCTTTAAAAATAAACAATAATATGTATCTGATTTTGCTCTAGGAACGTCTCCTCCTCTAAACGTTCAAGTAAGATCAGGTTAAAGTAGGGTAAGAGCAAATCTAGATAAACAATAAGAATAACATGGCGTAATAACGTCACAACATTGACATATCACACTGGCCCCCTAAGGGTTACACTCACAAAATTGTGGAAATATTCAGGCTCATCAATAATGGCTGCTATCTGTTATCCCACTCTGGTCGCTTTTTAGAGTTGCCGGGCTCGGGACATAACCTCTGTGTTGCTTCCTTGGTGGGAAAAGAAACAGCTGCTGCCAATTGAAAGCGCTGGTGTAATCATCATATGAAGTCCCAATAGTCAGCAGAAGGACATATGCACTGACTCATCCGTAATTCTAATGGAACTTTATTAAAACAATAAAATTGGGTAAAATCACCAAAGATTTGACGCGTTTCGTAGTCTCTAACCACTTCAAGAAGTTCAAGGGATTCTTGAGGAAGTGGTTAGAGACTACGAAACGCATCGAATCTTTGGTGATTTTACCCAATTTTATTGTTTTAATAAAGTTCCATTAGAATTACGGATTAGTCAGTGCATATGTCCTTCTGCTGACTATTGGGACTTCATAAGGGGAATAAAGGACAGCCCATGAAGTCGTGCATTCCCGGCTCACCCTGACATCCCATAGGAGGCCAGGGACCATGAAAGAGGCTAGGAGGCCTGGGGCCAAGAGGATGGCCAGAGCCTAGGTTGCCACCCTAGCGGCTCGCCCAGGTTACTACCAAGTGTCCCATAAATAAAAAATAAAAAAAAGGGGTGGTAGAGGGAAGGTAATCCTGATGTTCCAGCAGACAACCCATAAATCCCAAACATCGGCAAGTAGGTCTGCACTTCCACTGACAAACAAACAATTAAGGAGAAAAAAGGGGGGGGGGAAATCAAAAACCTCAGAGAGTCCGAAAAACAGGAAAGGTCTCCGACAGAGTCTCAAGGTTGAAAGGAAGGGGGTGTAAGCAGGGCATAACATCAGGTGTGGGGGTACACACTCAGCAAGGGGTGAAACACATCCGGAGAGGGGATTAAGGAAAAGGTGACATCAGCCAGGAATCCGAAAGAGTCAACCAACCAGCTCAGCCATTGTCCAGGGAAAGAATAGGACAACGAGGATCCTGTGGTAAACCGGGCGATTCCCTAGGGGCAGCTGCGAGTCCCAGCGCAGTGAAAATGGCCCATGCCTCTTCCAGTGCCATCGCCGTAAAGGTCTTGCCCTCGTGAGTCACAATCAAGGAACCCGTGGTCCCCCCAGCGGTAGGAGATCCTGTAATCTCGGAGTATGGAGGTGAAGTCCCGGAGGCTTCATCAGGCCGCAAGTGCCAAGAATGGTAAATCCCAATAAAGAGTGATGTAGGCAAAAGCGTAATTGACCTTATATGTAGGGCCAGCCGTAGCAAGGATCCGGGTGTGAAGATCCAGATCCCTGACGACCAGGATGACATCTCGAGGTGCCCCTACTGGTGCAGTGGCCGCCCTCTGGACACGCAGGGCCGAGACTAGACCAAACCAGAGGCCGACGAGGGATCAGCAAGTGGAAGAAGGTGAGTCACTAGGCCACGAAGGTAACCCAAGAGGTGCCCTGCTTCGACAGACTCCGGGATCCCACGGAGATAGATGTTCCGGCGACGATGTCGGGACTCCAAGGCTATCACTGCAGAATGAAGATGGACGACCTGCATCTGCAAATCAGCAACTCTGGCATCCGTGCCAGCCAACGCCACCGTCGTCTCCTGAGAACGGACCTCCACCACAACAAGTCGAGTCTGCAGGGATTCCCCCGCCAAGCTCAGTTCCCGCAGGTCGCTGCGCCAGAGGCCTCTGAAGTCATCCATCACCTTCTGCAAGACAGTGAGGGTGAGCGGCTGGGCCTGCGGAAGCGCTGCACCCACGTGTATTTCCAGGATGGAGGCCGAGTAGAAGTCCCGGGGGAGCCAGACCGGGACGGGGTCTTCTCACGTCGGCCGCCCTCTTCTCCACCACCCCTCACTCCTAGTGAGAGCCTAATATCTGGATTCCACTCTCCTCCGTAGCGGTCGGTTTCTGGGATTTCTTACCCATGACGAGTCCGCTGCAGTGCAAAAGCCAGCGATCAGGGCAGGAAGGCACAGGCCTCAAAATGGCCGCCGGTAGCAGCAGGCCGAGAGAGCAAAAATATCCGATTCACGTCGCCGTGTCACAGGTAATATGATCCGCGCCAGTCAGCAGGGCGTCTGATGAGAGTGTGTCGATTTTAGGACATCAGGACAGCCACAATCACCCCAAAATCAGTGTCGTGGCCTGGAGCTCAGCTGAATGGCGTCTGCTCTCCTCGGCGTCCAGCCACGTCCCCCCCCGGCTTTTGCTTTTAAGATCTGTCACAGCAGACAGGCCAGCTTAAATCGTCACTGAAGCTAGAGCACCCCTTTACAAAATATAGCAGTTGTAGAAAGCAAAGACCAACAAATTATCGAACACTGACAATAATGAAAACGTTATTTAAGATACTGTAGCCCAACAAAACTATTCTCTTTAAGTCTTCCTTCAGCACAGTATCCATTTTTAATAAATGTAAGATACAGCAGCATTCCATGCTCAGATTGTGTATTAGTACATTAAAAGGTCTCGGCACTCCTATACACCTCACACCAAATTAATTTTGCCTAACGCTACAAGAGATCTGGTCTTACTTTACAATTTCCACTAAACCAAATTTTGCACCAAATGAATCCTACCTCTATTTAAAATGACAAGAAAAACCTACATTAGAGAAAAGCAAAACAGACAAAATATAACCATACAAAAAAGGAGTCTATGATAAAACCTTAGACAAGTACTTTTAGATTTACCTGCAAATTATTTCGTAATGAAGTCTTGAGTTGCACATTCTGACTTGATAATGAAGATGCCTGTCTTGAAATTTCATAAATTAAACCATCAAACAGTTTTTGTGCCTAAAACAGGAAGTAAAACGGCTATTTAGGAAAAAATCTTGAAGTCATGGCTCTACATTTTATGTAACATTTTATGTAACAACTGTAACATTTTAATGTTCTTGAACCCAGGACATACTTGAAAACAAGAGAAATCTCAATGTATCCTTCCAGGTAAAATCCTTTATAAATAAATAAACAGTATAAAATCTATGAAGAAGGGGTTAGCAAAGCACACTAAATAGCAAGTTCCCAGTTGTCTTCGTTCATAAATTCAACAAATACAGCTACAGGTAGGAGCTGGTTGCTCATCAACCAAATGGAAATCAGAAGTCATGCTGATCTACATTTCGGGAGAAGACTGCCCACAAAGAGGAAATTGACCGGCGTCTATGTGGCGGAAAGACCGCTCTCATAGCAGATGGGGTGCGGCAGTAGGGATAGATCGATTAGATCGGTAGCCGATAATCTGTATCAGCCTTTTATTTGCCGATAATTGGCCCACTGCAGGCCTTCGCCTGTCCACTAACAGTATTACAAAGGAGCGTGATGACAACAAAACAGGAGCTTCCCTTCCATCTCTCCAGGAATTCCCTATACAGAGATGTAGGGGTCTTTTGGACCACTGCATTTCTGGTACCGTACATCCTACAGCAGGGCTACAGCTGGGAAGGCATGGGGGTGGGGGATACCCACATAAACTTGTAAAAAAATCCTGTTTTTCCCATTTTAAAAGAAAAATATTAAAATACAGAGTGTGGAATATCTTCTTTTACAATGATACACAAGGAAGGTAGCACTTAACCTTTACGAAGCACAGAGTGTGGGTGCTTCTCAAGACAATGTAATACAACAAATCAGGAAGAGAG
Organism: Leptobrachium leishanense; assembly: GCA_009667805.1. Lineage (NCBI taxonomy): Eukaryota > Metazoa > Chordata > Amphibia > Anura > Megophryidae > Leptobrachium > Leptobrachium leishanense. The sequence continues at coordinate 111,944,696 of CM019070.1, forward strand.
CACTCCAGTTAACACATTCAAAGACTTCAACTGTAATGACTTTAAAATAATTAAAAGACTCCAGGAGTACAACAGGTGTGGACTTTACTCACTGACTGCCCAGCCAGGACTGAGCACAATATCCTGAGACCTATTTCCTGTCTGCAGGTTGTACAGGACAGGATTTAAGGTGGATCAATACATTAACTGTTTAAGGTGGAGCAGAGTAGTACAGGCCCAGACTGGCCATCGGGCAAACCGGGTGTTTGCCCGGTAGGCCGCAAGTCCAGCCTCCTGGGCTGGTCGGCCGCTAGCCTACCTTGCCGGTCGGCCGTCTGACATAGCCAGCAGCCCCGCAGGGCAGCCTAGCCCGACAGAAGAGGGTGGCCCCGCCATCTGGAGACCAGGCCCTGACTTTGAGCCACTGGAGGAGGCGCAGACAGGGCCGTCTTTAGAGTGATGCAGTTGCTCTGGGCCCAAAGCAGCTGCTCCTTGAGCCCGCAAAAATTGTTGTCGCCGCATGGGCTGCCTCCTCTCCGTTGTGACAGGTAACCCGCATAGAGGAAGTGAGGCCTCACAAGAGAGGAGGTGAGGCATCTTGGGAGTGTTTGGCTCCTCCCATCCTCCTCACCATGCAGTTCCCCCACATGAAGACAGGATTCAGGAAGCAGTCAGTGCTCTGCCCTGCCGCTGCCAACCTGTCAGAGTGACACTACAGCAGCATGCAGTAAAAAGCAGGGCTCTGTTTACAAGGCCTCCAGCTCCCCCACCCCTCCAGCTTGTCTGTCACATGTTCATTTGTATATATGATGTGTGTGCGTGTGCATATATGATGTGTGTGTGTGATGTGTAGATTATGTGTATAAATTACGGTTAATCCTAGGATTACCCAGGTAATCCTGACATTACCCAGGCGTCATTAGCAAAAATCCGAAGTGAAATGAAATTTCAGACTTTACCCAGGTAATCTGCAAAGTATCCAGAGGCCTCTGGGTACTCGTTTTCTGCTCTGTTTTAACCGGGTAATTCGCATATTACCCTAGTGTTGCTGGATAAAGTGTGATGTGCAACGAAACATCGGACTTTATCCGGGTAATCTGCAAAATATCCAAACGCCTCTGGGTAGTCTGCTTTTCTTGGGTTTTCAGTAGGTTACAGTTGACTGAATTCTGAGGATTACCCGGTGTTGAGGAATATTTTAATCTTTCTATGTATGCATATTCTTATATCAAATTGATCCTCAGATAAACTCTTTATCTTGAAGTCTTATTTGGGTCAGAGTAGGAAACAGATGTTGAACACCTGCCTCAATCCTTGCATTTATTGAGGAAGGAGGCATTAAGTCAACATCCTTGTGGCCTGAGACAAAGACTCTAAGAGTTACCGGCCTAAGCTCTCTTTGATGTAAGGAACTGATCATTGATTAGGTGTAACGGGATGTGTAAAGTGTCAATGTCTAGGGTTAATTTGAAGGATGTATTGTTATCTAAATTCTTTGTCTGAGACAATTTGGAAAATGCGCCTAAAGCTTATCCAATTCTGTATTTGAGGGGCGGTCTTAAATCTGACGTGTATTTCTGTATTTAACTCTGAAAACTGTGAAACCAGCAGATATTGAATAGTAAAGAGATGTGACATCAGCGTCTTGAGCTCAATTAATTTCTCATAATCCATGTATACATTGGGAATATGCTTTCTACAACTCTGAACAAGGAAAAGGCCCGGCCGGGTACAAGGAAGTAAATGAGAGCTAATGGCTGAGATAATTCCAGACAACAGGAGAACAAGGATAATTATTCCTTATCACCCGGATATAGATGCAAACGGTTATCTGACCAATAACAAAATTGTGTTTTTTGTTATTTTTAATGAAATTGTATCCACAGTCACATACCACACTAAATAATTGTCAGGTTACTCTGTGCATTAATTGACTGAAAATTAATTTATGAAGATAAAAGATATGATATAAATGAGTAAACTGATGGTTATTAGGTTTTATTAATGATATATAACACATAATAAAGATCATGTAACTCTTTCACATTCATATAAGAAACATATCCTGTCACTCTGTATATTCATTATATCCTTAATACATTTTATTGTTTGTCTTTTGCCAGTTTCATTGATAATATCCATAGATAAAAGCAACATTCACTTTTACCTAAGCAGGGTTGGATGCTCTGCAGATTACCCAGGTGAAGCTGTGGATAGTCCTCAGACTTGCACATTATCCGGGTAAAGTGAGAATCTTTCAGCTCTTCCAGGCTGTTATCGAAGGGGCAAGGGCAGTTGGTTAGTCCTAACATTACCCGGCTAAAGTCCAAAATTTTCATTTTTTGCAGCTTTACTCAGCGGTTTTGGGTAATGTCAGGATTACCCGGGTAATCCTAGGATTAACCTCACTTCGGGCTTTACCTGTAACATATATATATATATATATATATATATATACTCTGCTGGGTATACATAATTCTGGAGGCTCTGCTGGGTATACATAATTCTGGAGGCTCTGCTGGGTATACATAATTCTGGAGGCTCTGCTGGGTATACATAATTCTGGAGGCTCTGCTGGGTATACATAATTCTGGAGGCTCTGCTGAGTATATATAATTCTGGGGGGTCTGTGCTTGGTTATACATGATTCTGGGGGGGTGTAATATACAGTATATCTGAGGTCTGTGGGTGTGGTCAGGGTGTAATTGTCAGTGTAAGGCCAAGGCATGGCACACATGCACATTGTCTTTTTTTGAGAAAGGAGCGCATAAGAGTGTGTGTGTAATATAGATATATATATAGCAAAACAGAAAAAGAGCACACCAAACAACATATTCAAACAGTACAAAAGAAACCACGACAGCAGCTAAATTAATTTAAAAGGGTTGTCAACCCTTTGGGAAAGCACCCCTCCCTGTCACAGGTGCTCCACCCGCAGGTTCTATTTAACCTTGATCTGCAGAGAGCTTCAGAAAGGACTGGGTCCTCAATAAGTGAGTATATCCCATAAAGAGCAGTCATTAGGTTGGCATGATAGCACCTGCCAGGGGTGGAATACATTGTCGCTGTTGGCAGGCTTCCCCAATCCATGGCCATCCATTGCAAACTAAACTTCCACCATTGTTCAACAGAGCTCAGTATTAAAATTGTGAAAGGGTTAAGAACTGTAGTGATTTTGAAGTGGATAAGAATTGTTTGTAAACATCTAAAAAAGGGTTAAATCTGGTCAAATCTCAATGCTTAGATGAATTTAGTTGCTGTAGTGAAGTGGAAATAGGCTGGAAGACGGCCGCCATTGTACACAGGCGGCCATCTTGTTCAGAATATTGGTTCACTTGTATATAACTAGACAGGTTTGTAGCTGAAACTAGAATGAGGTATACGTAGAAATTTAGGAATGCGTTTAGATTAGCAGAAAAGCAATTAAAGCTTTATGAAAGATCTCTGCTGTTCCTGGCACGGAGGAGAAAAGCGAAGTAGATCCTCCAAGGTCGTTGGGGCCCGCAGAAAGACAAAGGAGTAGAGATCAGGCCAGGTGCCATCTGTAACAAGTGATTGTAGGCGCAAGGGAGGAGGGCGCAGCCCGGAACAGCAATTAATTTTGATTTACTGAAACTAACACAAAGTTTGCCAATTTACAGCCAATTAATGAAATGTCTTTGTATTAGCCAAAGGGAGGTATTAACCCACGTGGGGTGGAATAAAGTGTCATTGGGAGGTGGGCTAACTGGGATGTACCTAACTACGTATTTTTGGGTATAAGATCCCTTGCACGGGTGAAAGGGGGGGCTCACTCTTTGCGATTCAATCCTGTGTGGGCACTTGTGTGACGACACAATAAAGTTTGCCTTTCCTGAAGAGACTCGTGTTCTGACAATCCTTACTTGTGCCCGGTCCGGCGCCGTCTTGAAAGTGAATCTGTTTTTGTCCGCCTACATTTTTGGGGGCATCGTGAGCCGGGATACGGGCCCTTTCCGGGCACACAGTAACGGGCTGCTGTGAACACAGTGCAGTGCTTGACTGCAGCGGGTGCGAGAATCCGATGGTTGGGCGTCCGTTGAAGGTGAGCTGACATCTGCAGGCGCCAAGCAGGATTTCCTGTTCAGTGGACCTCGTCTCGTCCCAAACGGACCCCGACCAGGGAACTGGGACACCGAGTCTGAGGAAACAGCAAGCAGCGCCGGCGATAGGTAACGTGTCTTCTATGTTTTGTATGTCTAAAGGAGATACCGGTATCTAAGGGAAACGTCCGACTGAGATAGACGGATAAGAGGATGCGATGGCCACCATCCTATTGGCATATCTAGCCCGCCGCTGATAGCACTGACATTGCTAAGGAGCCAGAGTGGCTAGCGGGTGTCTGGATTCGGGGGAATTGAATGCCAATCAAAGGGTAGTTCTGTAAGAGAGGGAAAAGGTAGCCACGTGGAGTTGCATAAGTCAGTAGTCAGTGTTTGTAAACAGAGCTTCACCACGTGGGTAAAAGGGAAAGGAGGAGGGATTTTCTGTGACTGGGCTGAGAGCCTGAGTCAGTGCCTAGTGTGTACGTCGTGTAGTGAAAAGGGCTCATAATGGAGCCAGCGGTAGCTGCAGAGATAGTGGTGCCGGGTGGGTGAGATTACCCATAAGGCAAATTGGAATTGCAGACGGCAGTAGAGATATAGAACGGGGTGCACATAGTCACAAGCAGTTAAGAGTTAGAGTTCAAATTACGGGGTATAAGGAGCCACAGAGGAGGGAATGACCCCTCGGCTAGTAGAAAGAGTTGAAGTGTCTATGTTCTGTTATGTGATGAAAGCATCTGATACGGTATGTGTTGTGAATGAATTGACTCGAGTGCTGTGAGTGAACGTGCGCCTACTCGCTCCGCGAGGAAGCAAATACGAGTTTTGACCCCGAACGTACGTTTCCGGCTCAGGCGACTGCAGACGGCTACTGAAGGGGGAAGCGCCTGCAGACACGGATGAATTGGTGACTGAAGTATCAGACTGTAGATTTTAACTGTTGTTGAAATAATATATCTGTATTGCAAAGAGTACTGTTTTCAAGAATAATACTGGGTAACGGGTCATCTAAGCCCAAGAAGGTGAAGGAGGGTGAGACGCCCCTAGAATATATGGTGCGGAATTTCGAAGCATTATATAAAAAACTCATGACTATGGTGTAGAAAAAAAAAAAAAAAGAGAAGTTAAAAGTAATGTGTACAGTTGTGTGGCCGTTGTTAGTCCCAGGATGGCCAGAGCAGGGGTCAATGGACCCGGAGTTGGTACAGAAGGTACATTCCCAAGTCACAGAGCAGTACGGACATCCTGAACAATACCCGTATATAGATATATGGAGATATTGTATTAAAAACAAGAGTCATTTTATAATGATAGCGGGGAGAAATAAGAAGCAGGACCCCCAAAATAATGGAGAGAGAGAGAGAGAGGTGTTAGTAGAACAACCGGAAGAGAGTGATGTTTTACCCCCGTCCTATCCATCATGTTATGGGGCAGCTAGGAAAGTTTTGAGTGCCGCGGTTGCGCGGACGGAGAGGGGGGAGCGGGCAGCTGCTGTGTCTCGGTCAGCTCCCTCTGCTCCGTCCTGTGTGACTGAGGAAGAAGAGCAGGGCGCCGCGAATGGAGGAGATAGAGAGGCTCCACCAGAAAAGATTGAGATGCCCGATGGGAGCATATATAAATTAATTAATATTTTACGGAGTGAGATGATTGCGGTGCTGTATGGCTTGTGTGTGTGATTCGGACTGATTTTGTCCGATTGTGTTTATAATTGATCTATTAAACTAAAGTAGGAATGACTGAGAGGTTGTGAGATTGGGCTTCGTACTTGGGTTTTTTTTTTTCCTCTCTCCTCTCTTCCCTGGTGTATAGGCCCCCTCCTTTCTGACAGACTGTTTGAAAGGGCGAAGGGGGAGGGAGTCACTTTGTTTTTCTTTGCTCTCTGATAGCTGGAAAGAATAACCCTTTGTGTATCTGTGCAGCGAATTCAAAGTAAAGAGGAATAGAAAAAAAAAAAAGAATTACTATATTTAGCTAATTTTAATGTGTGTTACAATGGAATATTTGTTTGAAGTCTGTTGAGTGCAAGATATATGTTTATATTTTGTGTTGATATTATTCCAAAAGTTTTAGTTTTGTTCAGAGCTAGAATTAAATAAAAAAAAAAAAAGGGAAGTCCTGGTTTTTATATTGTTACACACAAACAATAATAAGTACGTAATAATATACAATATTGTCTATCAAAATATAAAATTTATTAACAAATTAAATTGAAATATATGAAACGGTTAAAAAATTAATATTAAAAGAAAAAATTCAAGAAATAATTAAAGTAGTTTTTCTTTACTGTTTCTAAAAGGTATGTTTTTGTTTAATTTTTGATGGAATGGTTATTTTATTGTTATAAAATGTTAAAAGTGGTCTTATGACAATAGAATAATTTTTTTTTTCAGATGTGGTATTAAAAGTCTGTTTTAAGCTACGAAAAAAGATCTCTGAAAATATTGTTTATACAATGTGTATATGTATATGCCCGAATGTCCCATCCGGCTCCTGGAGCGGGATATCTTTTGCAAATTGCAAGCCCAAATTATGTTTTTTCCCGGGGGTCACGCTCAATTAGACCTGCCGGAGAGTGGTGGCTCTGCTCGGCAGCATATTCCAGCCAGTCCGCACAATCCACAATCTGTGAAAATCGCAGTAGTTATGTCAAAGGAGGAAGAATGGCGCACGGCACCTACTCTGTCTGCCACGCCGGATCCGCACGCACTACTCCTTGGAATTCCTGAGGTGGGGGCGGAGGAAAACCCGCAGATGAGTTGAATCACAGCCCGGCGCAACACCGGTGGCTCTAAGACAATATTATATCCCACAGAAAGCCAAGCAGAATATACAGATATATTTACAGAGATTTAAAGATCACGGCATATTAAAATTCTGCGTGTCACCATGGAACACACCCCTATTGCCAGTCTTGAAAGAGAGGACACAAGAGTATCGCCCTGTCCAAGATTTTGAGCTGTCAACGAGGCCACAGTAACACTACACCCTGTGGTTCCTAATCTATACAATTTACTGGCGTTAATTCCCGGAGATACACAATATTACACAGTGCTTGATTTAAAAGACGTTTTTTTTTTGTATATGCCTGGCTCCAGCAAGCCAGCCCCTTTTTTTGCATTTCAGTGGGAAAAGTCTACCACGGGGGCGCGCCATCAAATGACGTGGACGCGCCTCCCTCAAAGTTTCAAAAAAATTCGCCCACGATTTTCAGGTGCGCGCTTAGCCAAGATCTCCTCGCCTTCAACGCTCAGCCAGACCAAGTAGTGTTACTACAATATGTTGATGATTTATTACTGGCTTCCCCCACAGAAAAAGACTGTTTATCCGCCACAAAAGCCTTGCTACATCTGCTAAGCCAAGCAGGTTACAGAGTTTCTAAAAAGAAAGCACAAATATGTAAACGCAGTGTAAAATATCTGGGCTTCCAGTTAACAGGTACCAAACGTGCACTGGGGGCAGAAAGAAAAGAAGCAGTGTGCCGCATACCCCAACCAAAGACCAGGAGGCAAGTCCGTGAGTTCCTGGGAGCTGCAGGCTTCTGCCGCCTGTGGATCCCCAACTTCGCAGATATTGCCAAGCCGCTTCATCAGGCCACGAAGGGGGGGGGAACAAGATCCCTTTCATTGTAAAGAAGAGCAAACAGCAGCGTTCCAGAAATTAAAGACTCTGCTGATGGAAGCTCCTGCACTGGGTCTGCCAGATCATAGCAAGCCCTTCCAGCTGTTCGTGCATGAACATAATCAAACAGCAACAGGAGTATTGGTCCAGACCTTTGGCTCATGGCTGAGGCCTGTGGCCTACCTCTCCAAGCAACTCGACCCTGTGGCCTGCGGCCTACCCCTATGCCTGAAAGCAGTGGCTGCCACCGCAATGCTGATAGCAGAAGCAGACAAGCTGACCCTTGGACAAGTTCTTTATGTCAAGGTGCCCCACGCTGTCAAGGCTCTGCTGGATGTCAAAGGAGGTTACTGGTTCAGCAACAGCCGGATGACGAAGTACCAAGCCATGATGTGTGAAAATCCACGGGTTCATTTGGACCTCATCGCTACTTTAAACCCTGCTACTTTACTGCCTGACTGTGAAGAGGATCCAGATCATGAATGCCTCCAAGTTATGGAAGAAGTGTTCAGTAGCAGGCCAGATTTGAAAGACGTACCCCTAGACAAATACGACCTACAGCTATTCACTGATGGTAGCAGCTATATGGATGATGGGAAGAAAGTCTCCGGCTATGCAGTAGTCTCAACAGAAGAAGTCATCGAAGCAAAGCCACTGCCAGGCCATACATCTGCACAATTGGCTGAAATAACAGCTTTAACCAGAGCCCTTGAAATTTCTGAAGGCAAAAGAGTAAATATCTATACAGATTCCAGGTACGCCTTTATGACAGTCCATGCACATGGTGCACTCTATAAGAAAGAAGCCTACTCACGTCTTCAGGACAACAAATTAAATATGCGGCTGAAATCGCGGCCCTCCTGGAAGCAGTGTGGAAACCAAGTGCTGTCAGCATCATGCACTGTCGTGGCCACCAAAAAGGCCGTGATGAAATTCCAAAAGGTAACAGACGCGCAGACCAAGCCGCAAAAGCAGCTGCAAAACCGCCACCGCCAACAGGAGATCAAGCTACAGTACTGATCTGCAAGCAAGAACCTCAACCTTCCATGCCAAATTACGAGTTCTATATGAATTTGAAAAAAGTTTGAACCCCACGGCGAGTTCATTGAAATAATACGGCACAAATGGCAAGATGATTATGAACTGTTAGAACTCAATCATGATTATATTCAATGGCTTTTCCCAACTCGGACATAAGGCCGAAATTTCTACTCTACTCCCCTAAATCCGCAAGAGACACGCCTAATGGTTAACACCTCCGAAGTTCAGCAAAGACTGCGCAGAGCCTACAAGATGATGCTGAAATTCTTCGGCGTAAAAATAGTGGGGGGGAGGAAGACAAAGAAATAACCGAAGTTGAACGAGCAGAAAATTTCGCGTCACGTTTTGAAAATTTGACAATCAATCCTCACAATAATCTACGGATCACACGAATACTGCACAGTCTGGGAGAATTGGGAGCAGAAGAATATCAAGTCCCACTGGTGAGGTTCTTCCTCAAGGAGATCCTTATCAAGAACAGACTGCCAAGAATGAAGAAAAGTGCAATGAACTTTTTCATACCAGCAGTAAGAGATTCACAAGACAGACAAGATTTGTTATTTTTCGCATGGCGATACTATTTCCCAAAAGTATCCAGAACTGTTTGCAACAACTTGCCCGGCTACTGGGCATCACCTGGAAGCTACATACCGCCTACAGGCCCCAAAGTTCGGGAAAAGTTGAAAGAATGAACCGTACCCTAAAGACTTTGATGTCCAAACTGTGCCAAGAGACGTTATTGAGCTGGTTGGACTTGCTGCCGATAGTCCTTTTGCACATTAGGTGCAGACCAACCCCCCAATTGAAGCTAAGTCCGTACGAACTTATGTTTGGACGGCCAACCCCTCTAATTAATGGACTAAGGGGGGACCTTCGGGCATTGGGAGAAACTAAACTAAATGATCAGGTAGTAATGCTGGGTAAATCAATGCAGAAATTAAATACTTGGGTGGGGGATAATATACCGCATTTTCTGTATCCTTCACTGCATAAGTATTGTCCGGGTGACTCAGTATGGGTAAAAGAGTGGAAAAATGATCCACTAGGTCCAAAATGGAGAGGTCCTTATCTTGTCCTGTTATCAACCCCCACAGCAGTAAAGGTTGCCGAGGTGGTCCCGTGGATACATCACTCCAGAGTGAAAGCAGCTGCAGCCAGTCCTGAACCAGCATGGAAGGTCGTTACCAACGAGACCAACCCGCTGAGGCTGAAGCTGACAAAGACCACAGCCATGAGCACCTAAATGATCCTAACCCAGATAATACAGAGGATCAACAAGTGGGTGTTTTGATGGGCACAGGTCCTGACCACCCGCCAACGGGGGATACCCACAGGGTGCTTTTTAGGGGCCCGGCCCCCACCCTTGATTATCCAGAAATGTTTTTTTACTTTTGAAATTCCGGTGGGGAGGGATTGGGTTTATGTGACTGTGAAAAGAATTGCCCAAGGAATTCTGACATTCGGGGCATTTGTGGTGCTGATTTTATATCTTGCTAATTTGATTTATGGACTCTCGCGTGGAGCAGGCCCTAATTGTACGGGCAATGTGGGGAAAGTGAATATTTCCCATATCTGGAATGGTACGCACCCGGTGATGGAGAACCGTACCATGTGGAGACAAAAACGAGAGGCGCTATCTGGAACCAACCCAAGAGGACACTTACTTGTGCAATTCAAATATGACTATGCTAAAAAGTCTAGGCAAACCGCATGCTGGGTGTGTAGTAGACTGCACCCAGAGACAATTCATATACCATTTGCCTCTGTTCCAATGAATTTGAGTATGTTTGTATCAGGGAATGTCACAATACATGCTGTCGATGCACCAAGGGAAAAGACAGAATCAGTCAGTCCCGGGTACCCCATAATAGGACCAGTGTATCCACCAGAATGGTGTTTTCAACTAGGACCAGATAAAGAAATAAATAACGAGGGTGGGTTATGTAACTCAAGTCAGTTCAACTGGACATCATACATTTATATATTCAAAACAGGACAAAAGGCGAATTATTTATATATACGATGCAGGCAACTCACTAGAGACCAAGAGGCGGTGATTAGGAATGTGACCAATGGAAGGCAGGGTGCAGTGGATATGATGAGACGGCTGAGACAACTTGCGATAGAGATATCAAAGGGAACACTACATTTATCACCATTTATAGTGAAAGGAGGGTACCAGGTGTGCTGTGAAAGGGTGTGTTACACATGGGTACCACCAACAATAACGGGAATGTGTTATTTGGCTAAGCTGGTCCCAATCCAGAGACTAAGGGGAAAGACACAAACACAGACACAGAACTACACCCTAGGTACCCACTGGTGTTTGAAAGACCAAAGAGAGAATTGTTCGCGAAGATGGATCGAATATGGACATGGTTGCCAGCATGGACTGGATGGGGAGGAGAGATGATGAGGAGATTGAATAGCTATGTCAATCTGATGGATGAGATTCTGAATAGAACCAGTATGGATATCCAGCTGCTGAATCTGGAAATGCGTGAGTTACGAAAGGTGCAGATGATACATGATATGGCGCTTGAGCAGATCAGTGCGGCCTTGAATGGATTGTGTGAAATGACAATGCACTATGAATGTTGCACCTTCATCAGAAACACTACACATGAAGTCCCAGATTATTACCAGGTAATTCAAGATCACCAAGAGAAGGTAGCACAGTTGCAGGGTATAGCCAGGAGGATTGCTGCCGAAGGCTGGAATCCGCTCCGTGGGTTTGGAGCAATGGGAGAATGATTTGGTTCCATCTTGAGATTTATCTCACGGATTGGATCCATGATACTCATGATAGTGGTGATCTTGATCATAGGGATACGATATATACCGCATAGGGCTATGTTTATGGCCACTGTGCAAAACAGCACTGACACCTACACAAACACAGAAGATACCACTGATAATCCCACAGGGTATGTTCCCAGTGAAAGAAACCCCCCCAGTACAAGGAGTTTCAGAATAGTGGAGTGTAATGGCTACAAGTGCCAGGAAAAGATCCTGACACTTGAGCCAAGGGGGGAATGAAGTGGAAATAGGCTGGAAGACGGCCGCCATTGTACAGAATATTGGTTCACTTGTATATAACTAGACAGGTTTGTAGCTGAAACTAGAATGAGGTATACGTAGAAATTTAGGAATGCGTTTAGATTAGCAGAAAAGCAATTAAAGCTTTATGAAAGATCTCTGCTGTTCCTGGCACGGAGGAGAAAAGCGAAGTAGATCCTCCAAGGTCGTTGGGGCCCGCAGAAAGACAAAGGAGTAGAGATCAGGCCAGGTGCCATCTGTAACAAGTGATTGTAGGCGCAAGGGAGGAGGGCGCAGCCCGGAACAGTAAGAGCAATTAATTTTGATTTACTGAAACTAACACAAAGTTTGCCAATTTACAGCCAATTAATGAAATGTCTTTGTATTAGCCAAAGGGAGGTATTAACCCACGTGGGGTGGAATAAAGTGTCATTGGGAGGTGGGCTAACTGGGATGTACCTAACTACGTATTTTTGGGTATAAGATCCCTTGCACGGGTGAAAGGGGGGGCTCACTCTTTGCGATTCAATCCTGTGTGGGCACTTGTGTGACGACACAATAAAGTTTGCCTTTCCTGAAGAGACTCGTGTTCTGACAATCCTTACTTGTGCCCGGTCCGGCGCCGTCTTGAAAGTGAATCTGTTTTTGTCCGCCTACAGTAGTGGTTTCCTTTGTACGGTTTGAATATGTTGTTTTGGTGTGCTCTCTGTTTTGTTGTATCATATCGTCTTGAGATGCACCCGCACTGAAAGCGTAGTTAAGGTTGAGTGCTGCCCCTCTCGTGTTATATATTATATATATATTTTTTTTAAATTCAGGTAGTGGGGGTAGTGTGGGGTGAGTTCCCTCACCTTTTTTTCCCCAGGACATGACCCCTGGAGGGGGCTGGGTAGGACTTTCCCCCGGGCGCCTCATGACCTTGCTACGCCTCTGATCAACCATCAAGAGAGTTGAGGAGAAACCCCAAACTTAATATGGGATTAAACCCACAATAGGCAAAACAACAAAAAAGTTAGGCGGTTCTCCTTAATTGGATGTCCTCCAAGTAGAGGTTAAAATACACTTTATTAATATATAAATTCTAAAAAAAGGCCTTAAACCAGACTATAAATTGAGAAAAGGAATGCAATTCTGAATGAAATAATGCTTGGCTCTCTCTACGTGTCCTCAATGCATAGAATTTCTCTTGTGGGAGACAGATTTATACATATGAGCAAAAAAAAATTTATAACATAAATTTAAAATAATTAGGGATGTGTGAATTAAATCACATATGTAATTGACCGGATACACAAATAATCGGTGTGGATTAGATCACATAAATTGCTTAGATAAACAAATCCCTTAATCATATCCCTGTATCTGCAGTATTTCTATGCTGTCCCTCTTCGGACAATACAATGGTAGCAGGAGACTACAAATCCACAACAGTAGGTGAAGGGTTAAATCCCAAATAGAATGCTGTTCAGGATATTATTTAACTGTCTCCGCATACTCGCATTGTACAGGAGTTTCTCATATGAAAACAATATAACAGATCTGGACAAATACTCAAGGATATGTGGGTCAAATCACATAAGTTGCTCAATCACACATACTGTATATCCCTAGATCATATCCCTATATCCTCAAAATTTCTATGCTGTCCCTATTGGTCCCTACGGCTTTCATACAGCACATGAAACAATTTAAAGCCAACAAGAGACTACCAGTCCATTCAAGTAGATAAATGGTTAAATCCCCGGGATCAATCAGCACAATATCCTTCGTATTGCATAGGTATAACTGCTAAAAAATTAAGCTACCATCACCATATTGCGCTCAATAGTCTCTTATCCTCATAGAGCATGTATAATATGAATAATACAGAGGAACTCTCCTAGTAAGGTGTGGGTCACCTGAAAAAAGAGAAGGCAAATAACTCTGCACTGCCATTTGTTATATTCTATTAACTCAGACCCAGCTACTCTAAAAACCGGCCTGCCAGTGTTTGGGTTCCCTTCGATAGTGCTGTGCAGGAGTCTCTGTCTAGCCCTGGGCTGTCCTCACCTCCTGTCCGTATTCCTATTGTCTGCAGTAGTGTCTCCTGCATATTGGGCTTTGAACCCTGAATATGGCTCACACTGGGTGACGCTGTGACAAATTTGCACCTAGGAGAAGGGGTTAGTCCAATGTGGCTTGCTCTTTTTTTTTTCGAGCTGGTATTTAAATAAAATAAGTTTTTTCAAAAGACAAGTGAAACTAAAGGGATTCAAAAATCCCTTAATCGAGATCACGAGTCGAAGAGGGTGCCGGGATCCGTAGCGTACTCTGGTCAAAAGTAGAGGAAGACTGGGAACAAAATAGTGCTCAATGTTGTTCTACAGCTCAAGTACACCCCTGCTCATGCAGGGTAGAGTTTCCCTCCATCGAGTCCATTTTACCCTAGGAGCTGATGTCCACCACAGCACCATTGCAGATATCCAATGGCAGGAAATTACTCCAGTTTAAGGCCCCCGGCACACGAGCGTTATTTTTGCGTCCGTCTGTGCGCAAAATTTGACGTCCGTTATAGATTTGCAAAGAAGTTAATCTGAACACCACACGATGCACCTGCGCACTGTTTCACGCACGGCATTCGTGTACTGCAACGGACGTCAAAAATGGCATGGACGTAAAAAAGCTAGACGGACGTGGGAAATACGTGCTGCTTCCTGTGAGCGTTAACAATTACGCAAGTGCGAAGGCCGACACGCTTATTAACTTAGTCTGTTTGAACACATTTATCTCCCGTGAAAATTTGCGTCCGTTGCGGACGCACATTTTCAGTACACACAATATCTCCCGTCAAAAATTACATCCGTTAACGGACGCACTGTGCGCAGTACCTATACGCTCGTGTGCCGGGGGCCTAAGCTGCTGTTTACACGGCGGCCGACTCTGCTCCAGGCTCACGGAGCTGAGAAGGCACAGGCCTTCCCTGCATGGAGTTCCATTCTTCGACTACGGGCTTGCCACAGATGGATACCCTAGCCTGCCCTGTGGTGCACCGCCGGGATACCAGCCTTTTCCGTTCTGTGACACCGGATGAAAGACCCGTTAAGAGTGTGTCACTTTTTCCAGCCATCTTCCAGAAGTAATTAAACGTTTGGTCCACCGTCGCTACCCGGGTGACTCTTTTAGTTTTTAATCCCTTGCCGTGAAATGGATCTCCCCGGCTGGAGAAGTTTAAGCAGTGTTTTTTGCCTTCCCTTTATTGTGAGAGTCGTCCCTCCCCATGACATTTTTCTAATGATTTTCACTTCCCCCTTGACACCCTTTTCTTGTTTCCTTTTACGGCTGTTCTTGGTGACTTTTCTGCTGATGTTCCCCGGATGGGGATGACTTTTTGACCACCGGAGACACTTCTTGCTGACCCTTTTTTGACTTTTCGGTTTATTATTTTGCTCTTATGTGCCTTTATTGCTGACTTTATTGACCCTGCGCGGCCATTATTTTATGCATGTTTTTCTCGCTATGTTCAAAAATCTAAAATAAAGAATTTAAAAAAACTAATGAATGCACACTGCTTAGAATTAGCCTTGCCAGCACAGGAAAAATTAAATGCTGTAAAAGGTTAAAATCACAGGCATGAAGAAACTAACACATCAGTTTTGATCAAATTCAAATGAGAGATCACTTCAAACCTTTGGAAGAATTTGAGGGAAAACACTCCGTTCCAGTTCATTCAGGCTCACATGAGGCAGAAACATTTCCGTGAAGATATTTAATACCCCTAAAAAATAAAACAAAAACTGAAAAAAACAGTAAATTATTCATTTTACTTTTCCAGAAAAATAAAAATTGTCAAATAATTGCATTTCTGAAGGGGCATACTATGTCGGAATACAGCATTTAGGCCTAACTGCCGCCAAGACAGCATAGTCCACCCCTTTGCATCAAGAGGTTAACATGCTAAATTTAGATAACGTTATTTGCATCGGCTATTAGTGGATAAGCATATACGCATTTATATAACATTTAACTCATTAACCCTTAGTTGTCCCTTATGCCCATTGTCCTTGAACACTGGCTTTGCCAAATTGGTCCACGATCTATTGGCAGGCCAGCATCCAAATCATCACAGCATCCTTCTCCAATAGGCACAGAGGCCATGTATAGAGTGGGCAAGAGTGCTAAGGAGGGTGAGGGCACAAAGGTGAAGGGATCTTCGGTTAAATGCATATTGTAAATAAAATGCAACTTACTAATGTTCTCCGTCCAAGTGTCTGAATGCTGATAAAAGGAGTAAAAGGAATTAAGGAAAATAATGTATTGTAGTACAAATAAATAAAGCTGTGATAAACTGCTCACTGGAACCATAACATCTATTTTACCAGTCGTGCAGTTTTGCTTTTTCCCAGTTGATGAATCGTTGATTTTCTTCAATGTGGGGCTGGGTGATAACCCACAATTCAACGGAGATCAATTTTGATTTTACCATTCGGAAATAGAGGATACTGTTTTTTTTTTTTAATTAACAGAGCGTCCCTCTGAACTGATACTGGAGCCCTATTCCCTTGTTGACGGCAAGACGGAGACTGGAGGAAAAAAAAAAAAAGCACAAGTCTATTTTCCTTCAGTCTCCTTTTAACTGCATTTATTCCGCACTAGCCACTTTATTAACGTCTGGCCTAGGAATGAAACAGAGGTGCAGCAGGATACTCCATGGAGTTTGCACTCTCTGAATTGCGCAGATCAACACTGGTAACTATTTGTTCCCAATTTCCTACTGTTCATGGTGAGAGAAAAAAGCAGAAGGCGCCGCTTCACTTAAAAATTACTTAACAGCAAGATCTTGCAGTCTGTATTTTTTTGAGATACTGGCTCCAGGATAGAAGAATTAGATACCATGGAACAGTCGTATTCAGGATTGCCAGTAATAACAGGTACTGTAGAACCAAATGTATTTAAGTAGTATATACACATCTTTTACTTTACAGACACTGTTGTGACTTGGAAAACACACCTCAAGCTAGTTTCCCCAGGTCACTTTGTGCCTGGACTGCAAGTGATGGCTCTGACAACAAGGACTCCGGAGTGGATAAACCAACAGAGACCGGAAAAATATATTACAGGGATACTCTATTGAAAAACAAAGCTCCCTTTTTTGCCCTGAAATAATCAGACAGATGTTGCCGACAGTCTCTGGCCAATTGTTTTTATTTTAGGTTTCTTACTCACCTTTTGTCCCTTGACTCACACAGCACCTCCTCTTCAGCTCTGGGACTCCCAAACCTGGAAGTCTCTGAAGCTTTTCTGCACAATTTGCACACCTACACAGCTTGCGTAGTATAGGAACAACAAATTGCATTGCTTAGCGCCCGAGCAAAACGATGGATCGAAGCTGAGCTCATGCATAGATCCAATCCATAGCTGACGCTCTGAGACAACTTAGATCACGGGTGGTCTCAGAGAGTGACGTAAGCAAGTTCTCATGGTGACGACATCACTAGTATCTCCAGAAGAATATAGACATTTTAGAGAGAGTTCAGAGAAGGGCTACTAAAATGGTGTACAGCTTGAAGGAGAAAAGTTACCAGGAAAGGCTTAATGATCTTAACATGTATAGCTTGGAAAAAAGACAAAACAGAGGAGATATGATAGAAACATTTAAATACGTAAAGGGAATCCACAGGGTAGAGGAAGGAAGTATATTTAAATGGAAACAAAGTAGCAAAACAAGAGGACATAGTCTTAGATTAGAGGGGCAAAGGTTTAAAAGTAACATCAGGAAGCATTATTTTACTGAGAGGGTGGTGGATACATGGAACAGCCTTCCAGTTGAAGTGGTAGAGGCCAAAACAGTGATTGAATTTAAGCAGGCATGGGATAGGCATAAGGCTATCCTAAACAAAAGATAAATCCAGGTAAAGTATCCATGTAATTGGGCAGACTAGATGGGCCGAAAAGGTTCTTATCTGCTGACATTTTTCTATGTTTCTAGTGATCGACAGCCGTGAAATTCAAATATCCCGGTACGCGGAGTGAGCAGAGGGCTTTCATGTAGGCCAGCTCTTCACAGCTGTCACTTGGGCAGCCTTCGTCCAGAATTGAATGACAGCCAGTGCTTGTTTTCTGCCGGTACAACCCTGTACTCAGTAAAGCACCGGAGGCTCCATTAGGAAGCCTAGCAGCTGCAAGATCCGTGGCTCTGTTTACTAAAACAGAGACATGGCATATTGCATGAGATGGAGCCGACACGCTGCGGTGTGCCACACCACAGGAGGTTGCTCCACCAGCAAAAGTCACTCAGAGCTACCAGAAGAGGAGAGTGGTGCTAATGAGCTCACGTGACAGTTCGCAGAGCCAGGGCACCACACCATGAATGCAGAAGCCCCAGACAGGAAACCTGTAGTCACCTGGAGAGCCTCCACTCACCAGCACCAACACCCACTCACCACCAAAATAAGTCCTGCACAAGGTAGGAGGGTGCTTATTTTTAAATTACATTCTATATACCCTGACCACTTTGGCTCATTTAAGTGGTTACTTTGTGTTGAGTGAAGGGACAGATCTTTGTCAAGGGGGAGTCATGAAGGATCTGTTTTATATGTGGGGGCATGCAGGTGCTGCTTTTTATTATGTGGGGGCATGCAGGGGCTGATTTTTATTATGTGGGGGCATGCAGGTGCTGCTTTTTATTATGTGGGGGCATGCAGGTGCTGCTTTTTATTATGTGGGGGCATGCAGGTGCTGCTTTTTATTATGTGAGGGCATGCAGGTGCTGCTTTTTATTATGTGGGGGCATGCAGGTGCTGCTTTTTAATATGTAGGGGCATGCAGGTGCTGCTTTTTATTATGTGAGGGCATGCAGGGGCTGCTTTTTATTATGTGGGGGCATGCAGGGGCTGCTTTTTATTATGTGGGGGCATGCAGGGGCTGCTTTTTATTATGTGGGGGCATGCAGGGGCTGCTTTTTATTATGTGGGGGCATGCAGGGGCTGCTTTTTATTATGTGGGGGCATGCAGGGGCTGCTTTTTATTATGTGGGGCATGCAGGGGCTGCTTTTTAATATGTAGGGGCATGCAGGGGCATGCAGGGGCTGCTTTTTATTATGTGGGGGCATGCAGGGGCTGCTTTTTATTATGTGGGGCATGCAGGGGCTGCTTTTTAATATGTAGGGGCATGCAGGGGCTGATTTCTAGCATGCACGGGGCATGAAGGGGTTGTTAATTTAGTATGTGGGGGCATGAAGCAGCTGATCTTTAGTATACTGGGACATGAAAGTGACAATTTTGTGCATGAAAGAGCTGATTTTCAGTAAGCGGGAGGCATGAAACGGCTAATACTTGGCAAGGGAAACATGAAATAAGGGTTTATTAACAAAGCAATGAAATTTCAGTGCTTCGTACTTCAATTTTTCCAACCCGTCGGTGAATTCACTATTCACCGAAGATGTAATCGCCGAAGGCCGACAAACGCTGCTGTAGTGACCACCGAACACTACCGAAAAATAAAATAAATAAAAATCTGAGCTCTACTATTCTTCTGATAGGTGTTCAAAAAAAATATATACTTTTTTGCTGAAAAATAAATGAATTAAAAAAAAAATAGGATTCAATGTAAAAAAATAAACGATGTTCAAAATTGTCAAACTGAACCACTGAAAATCAGGGCATTTCACTGACATTTCAGTGCAGTTCTGTGGTTCTCTGAATAACCATTACTTCACTATGGGACAATTTCGCTGCCGCAGAAGATCTACAAATTGCAACGTACTGCACCGTATTTTGGTGTCAATTCACCAGTATTTGGTGACTTGACAATTTAAGAGAATAGACTAACTGCACCAAAATTGCACCATACTGTTAAATTCACTGTTTGGCGGTTATTGAATAACCCCATTGGTCGTCAATTGAGCGCGCTGTGCACAACCCACAGAACTTGCACTCTAATGTGCATTATAACAGTTCATGGTAACACCTTTTTTTCTAGCGCAGAAATTCCTAATATAATGTTAGCAAAATCTGTGATCAAATATATTGGGAATGATTCTCAAAACAAACGAGCACAACTTGCAGTGAGCTTGACAGGTGCAAGTTAAACTCATTGAATTATAGTGAATACAGACAAGTTAATTATACACTGTATTTTCAGTAATAGTTTTTTGTTTGCTATGCGAGGTGGTGAGAAGCAAACACTTCATGTAAAAACCGTTTGCTATTATGGAATATAGAATATTACTTGGTATAATCATGTCATACTAGAAGGATGCTGTGTGGATGCAGAGGGCGCATGCGCACAGTCACTGCAATTCAAGTCAGGAGCATATTCATAGTGGACGCGGTGCAGTTAAGGGAAGGGGTCTTTTGTTAGATGTGTCCGCTAACAAGCAGTGTGCACTGCATCGGGTCAGTAGCAGCTTCCTTCCTGCAAGGTCAGGGAGCGGCGCCTGGCTCTACATCATGCAGGTGACGCCGGGACTCTTCCCGCACATAGCCGACATGTCCCGGTGGCGTGTGAGTGGCCGCACAGGTTTGTGTGCATTGCATAACCGTGTCATTATGCGAAACAGGATATGATGAGCTGCGGCAGAACTACAGGCAACTCCCGCCGACACTCGTCCGGACTCCAGCGGCATATCTCCTGCAGCCTGTCTGCCAGCGGCATCCCGGAATCCATGAGCGAAAATTCCCGCCACTGTGGTTTGCAAGAGAGACACCACGTGATCTGACCAGCCTGCTTCCTTTTACACACCTCGCGAGATTTGAGGCCCGTTCAATACCTCAGCAGCTGCTGAATTGCTGCAGCGCAGCAATTCAGTTTGCTGCAGCAGTGTCATTGAACGCTTTGGATGCGAATCTTGAATCCAAAATGGCCGACGATTTCTTAATGAAAAATTCAGATTGTTTTTCGGATCACTCGGACAAATTATGATAAAGAAAAGCAGTCAGCACAATTCCGTTTTGTATGCACACACCACAAATGAGTTTTTAATGAATAAACGTTATGTTTACTTCTGAAACAATATATAAATTGAACTGTAATATATGTCTATGTGCAGGGGGAAATAATAAATAAATATTTTGTGCTTTGGTGAACAAAAACCTCAAAATTAACATTGCTGTACGGAATTATTACTTGCTTCATGGCGGCAGCCATCTTGCTGTACGGAATTGTTACTTGCTTCATGGCGGCAGCCATCTTTAATACATCACACTCAGCTACTTGCAGCATCTCCTCGGGTCACTGCAAGTGCTAGGTTAGCACTGCTGAGCGGTTGAACGGCGTTCAATGGCAAGTTGCTAACTTAGCACTTGCGGCTGAGGTATTGAACGCGGCTTAGGCGTCGGTGGGCTAGTCCCGGTGCTTGTCGGGAAGACGCTGGTAGCGCTTGTTGACTGTATTATAATGGTAGCGACTACTTTGAATTCTAAGGACCGGTCCGTGCTGAGGGATTCAAAGTAGCTTGCTCTCACTGGGCAATCTAGTTTGCGAACATGTGAAAGGACCTTTTGCCCCCTAGTGGCGAGGTCCTGCATAATGACTAAAACTAGCCTGATCACACTGAAGCAGCTATTTGTAAAACATCTGGAAGGACCTTTTTCAAGGAGTGTTCAAATTAGCTTTTTCAGTGTGATCAGGCTAGTTTGACTCCCCTCTCAAGGACCTTTTAGGCTAGGGTCAGACGAAAGCAGTTTTAACGTGCGTTTAGACGCACAAAATCACGGCCGTGCTAGCAGCAAATGACGTCCAATGCCGGGGAACACACGAAGTACGGCCGCACGAAAGTTCGTCCGTGCAACGCAAGTGGCAAACGAACGCATTTTTTCTAGAACGTCAAACCGCTAGTACGGACGTACAGAGTGCGCTGCGTCCGCTAGAGGCGTGTGTGCGTGATTGGGAGACGTCAGACGCTGCTAATGTCCGGCCAACATAACGTCCAAACACAAAAAGTGTTTTATTGATGATCCGTACAAAATCACGGACGAAAAGGCGCATCGTATGACCGCTATCGCGTATTCCGTGAAAAAATGCGTCCATTCGTTCGAACGCACTTTTTCACAGACAACACGAAAAATGCGTTAGTCTGACCCTAGCCTTAACCCCAAGTAGTCCAGTCAAGCCAAAAGGACCTTGTGCCTCCTGGTGATCCAGGGAAAGGAGATACATTGCTCGCAAACTGTTATAGAAACATAGAAAAATGTTGGCAGATAAGAACCTTTCGGCCCATCTAGTCTGCCCAATTACATGGATACTTTACTTGGATTTATCTTTTGTTTAGGATAGCCTTATGCCTATCCCATGCTTGCTTAAATTCAATTACTGTTTTGGCCTCTACCACTTCAACTGGAAGACTGTTCCATGTATCCACCACCCTCTCAGTAAAATAATGCTTCCTGATGTTACTTTTAAACCTTTGCCCCTCTAATCTAAGACGATCAGGGTTATCCAAAGAGATTCGAAAAGTCACCGCACGTTCGGTGACTTTTCGTTCTCTTCAATTCGGTTCCTTTTGCCGATTGCATTTCGGTGACCCTGCGGTGTATTCAGCAAAGAGCACAGGGTCCCCGAATTGCAGGGAAAAGCTGCCGAAAACCTGACGAAAACTAACCGAATGCATGCTGAAAACAAGCAAAAACATCTGGATTAACCTTCGAAAAAGCCGAACAGGAGCCGAAAAGGAGCCGAATCACACAGAGCCGAAGCAGCTGTGACGTAGAGGAGGCAGTGAATAAATTAGAAAAACCATTTGTATGAATCTGGGAAAATGAAAAGCTGTTTGCAAAGAAACTACTGAGCGAAAATGTCTGAAATTTTCACAGGAGATCCAGGGAATGATAATAAAGAGGGCTGTTACAAAAAAAATAAGTAAACTGAAAAAAAAAAAAAATCGGACTTTTTAAAAAAAATAAAAAAAAGGAAAAATGCTTAAAGTATCCTAAAAAATCAATGAATAAAGAGACTTTTTGCTGCAGAATTTTATAATGAACGGTTTATTACATATTGAATTAAAACAGGAATATTTTTAACAGTGAAGCCTATGGGATTCTCCTGAATAAATTTGCCGAATTAAACCACCGAATGGCAGGGCATTAGGGGAACCTTTCACTGCTGGTTTGTGTTCTCTGAATAGCCGAAGCAGTGCTTTTTCATGGGGATTTCACTGCCCTCGAACAGTCACCGTATGTGCAGGCAATTCGCCAGGATTTGGCGAACTGCCTGCTCTCTGGATAGCCGAATGGCCAGGAAAGGTAACCGAACGCTGATTTTCAGCGTTCGGTTACCTTTCTCAAGCAATTCGGATCTCTTTGGATAACCCTGTATGTCCTCTTGTTTTGCTACTTTGTTTCCTTTTAAATATACTCCCTTCCTCTACCTTGTGGATTCCCTTTACGTATTTAAATGTTTCTATCATATCTCCTCTGTCTCGTCTTTTTTCCAAGCTGTACATGTTAAGATCATTAAGCCTTTCCTGGTAACTTTTCTCCTTCAAGCCGTACACCATTTTAGTAGCCCTTCTCTGAACTCTCTCTAAGATGTCTATATCCTTCTGGAGATACGGTCTCCAGTACTGATTTTCGCGCCGGTAAATTACTATTTATTTCCGGATACATTGTTACCATTTGCGCATGCGTATATACGACATTAAAACATAGACTACAAACAAAGTCCTTTAAACCGTGTCGCTATAAAAAATGCCTAAAAATCACCAAAAACTAAAATAGAATAGTCTAATGCCATCCTACAAATATATCACCTAACTATACACGAAAAATGATCATAGTCAATTAAATCTAAATCAAATAAACATCGGTGTGGTAATGAGATTACAAGTGGATCTCATAACACACACGATGTTGCTATAAAGGATACAGTATACTCCACAATTATCACAGGGTAGTCAAAGAAAAAGTATTATTTCCTATTGCTCACACTGGCTTACAAAATATAGGATAATAGCAGAAGCAATAAACCCTGTATTAACAATAAAAAGAAATGCTGGAATAATAAAAGTCCAGAACCTGGACCAGATAAATCCTAATAATTCCAATAAAATTACAACATACAGCAAAAGATAAGTAGGAATAGTGATAATGTAACATTGTATAGAGAGGAAAGTAGCAAAGGCATTCTTTCAATCTGTCAGGTCAGAGAAGATCGACCTATTCACACTAAATTCAGGACCAAGAAGGATTTAAAGCTCATTATATCATTATCTGCAATGACTGAACTTATTAGAAAAAGGGGAAAACAAAGGGTTAATGACCCAGATGCAGGACGGAAAAAAATCCTGATTCATTAAGAGGAACAGCAACTACGGATAGACTATGGAGGGGGCAGAACTCCGTTGTTTTTACTAGAACACTTGAACAATTCTGTCCTCCCATCCTTAGATCTAATGTTAAACTCTGACCGCAAATTGATTTACCCTCTACACTGTCCGTGTTTACCATTGATTTTATCTAACCCTTATCCCCTGGTGTGAACACATCTTGTCCCTGCAGCGTCTTTAGAGTTTAGGATAACGGAGTTCTGCCCCCTCCATAGTCTAACCATAGTTGCTGTTCCTCTTAATGAATCAGGATTTTTTTCCGTCCTGCATCTGGGTCATTAACCCTTTGTTTTCCCCTTTTTCTAATAAATTCAGTCATTGCAGATAATGATATAATGAGCTTTAAATCCTTCTCGGTCCCGAATTTAGTATGAATAGGTCGATCTTCTCTGACCTGACAGATTGAAAGAATGCCTTTGCTACTTTCCTCTCTATACCATGTTACATTATCACTATTCCTACTTATCTTTTGCTGTATGTTGTAATTTTATTTATTTGCCTTAAGGTTTTTTAATACTTGAATTTAATACACGGTTTTAAACACTAGAGGGCATTATTACCCTGTAAACATTTATATACACATATTCTGTACTGGAATAATTCACCAGAAAGTTAAAAAATAGATTAGCACTTTATTAGCATAGATGCACTTTGACAAATTCATGCAATTGATTTATAAATCTGCACACTTAAATAGCACTTTTCTATCTTAAGCACTTTTTCAGAGCACTTTATATCCATGTATCTATAACCATTGACACAGGAATAAGTAGAGTTTCACCCTCTTTTACAACACCCTGTAATTAAACAACATACTATATGACTGCACTCTGCAGCTCCCATAATAGCTCCTTTTAAAGCTACTATTCATCAAAGTTTCAGTTCATCGTGTTGTGCATTTACTACCCCTCATCATTAAGAGAGATTGTTATCTCCTTTGATTTGAAGAAACTCCCCTAAGTGCAATATATCCATTTGTGGCGCTGATAACACATAGTTAACTACCCAAACTGACTCTTTGTTCACCTCGCTCACTTTTTTTGGTTAGTTTTTATGTTGTTTTTCACATACAGGGTCACTCCTCCTCCTTTCCTACCTTCTCTGTCTTTTCTATATAAAGAGTACCTCGGTATTATGTCCCAGTTATTTTTCTCACTGAACCATGTCTCAGTAACCGCCACTAAATCTACTTTTTCAGCTGCCATCATTGCCTCCAGTTCATTGATTTTATTGACTAAACTGCGAGCATTTATAGACACGACTCTGAGCTTGTCATTTTTTACCCCGCATGTTGCTTGCACCCTCAGATTTAGTTTTGGGGGACAATCGGGCAGATTGTTTTTTTACCCTTTTGTCCCCCCCTCCTAGTTTAAATATTCCTTTGTGAAACCTTTGAACTTCTCACTGAGAACATATGTTCCCCTATGAGTAAGATGCAAACCATCTTTTTTATACAGTTCCTTTCTGCTCCAATTAGAGCTATCATGGGACACAAAGCCAAATCCTTGCTCTCGACACCATTCCCGAAGCCACAAATTACATTCCCTAGTGCGCATCTGCCTATCCTGAATGTTATGCACAGGCAGAACTTCAGAGAATGACACAGTGGATGCAATCTGCTGTATTTCACCTCCAAGAACACAAAAATCTTCCTTAATCTCAGAAACCTTATTGCTAGCCAAGTCATTTGTCCCTAGATGGACTAGAACGTCCACTTCCCCTTCCTGCTTTGTTTGTTTGACAATATTGAGAATACGTCTCCTGTCCCTACGAGCAGTAGCCCCAGGAAGACATCTCACCAAACCGATACTCTCCAGCTCAACACCTCTTATGATAGAATCACCCAGCAACAATTGCCTTCTATCAAGTCCCACCTTTTCCTTTTTGTCCTTGGTTGCAGTCTTGCATACCTTAGGCATAGGGGATGATGGTTCCTCAACTATGGTGTCTGAGCCTACTTCCGTCTTACCACTACACTCTGAAAGTGTAACGTTGGGGGCTTCCAGCCTCTCCAGTGTGCTTGAAGGCAGCATGTCTGATGCTGCTCGCTGACCAACACCCGGTTTAAATAGAGACAGGCACGGAGGTGGCTGCATGAGGCGCGGCTTGAGAGGGGGGCGCGGTCTGGTGAAGGTCTTTAAAAACCCACAGTTCCTTCTCAGCAGTGCCAGATCGTGGTTATCCATACCTGAGCTCCCTGTACCTGAATTCTCTCGTGATTTAACCTGTTACTGACCTCTGCTTGTTTTCTGACCATTCTGCCTTCCGTTGCCCTAGACTATTTTCCTTGTACTACGCTACTGCACTGATATCGACCCGGCTATTCCATTTGACTATTCTGTTCTCTGTATTCCTGACTCTGGCTCCTCTGACTACCCCCGTGTTGCTGACCTGGTTTTGTATTACGACATTGTCTTTGATTAACCCTTTCTGTCTAGCTAGTATACTTATACCTGGCCAATTTTTAAGGACCAGACAGTTAGGGATTGTTCTACGGCTACTCTGTTGGTAGCCTTTTGGCTCTGTGGAGCATTGGGCTTTAAGGGCTGCGTGGTGGGATCTGGGAACCGTGACAGAAAGTGCCTCAAAAGAATTAAGAAGAGCCACAGACTGTGGGACATGCCTTCTATCCACAACTCTAAGTCTACCAGATCCTACAGTAGTCCATCTGCCGCTCCTATGAGGCCTCTGTGGCAGTGGCTTTGTAACAGTCATAGCCTGAGTTAGTCTAACAGATAATTTACAAATCTCAGACTTCAAACAGGCAATTTCCTGCTGCAATAAAGAGAACTGCCTACATATCAGGCAAACTCCAAACCTCCAAAAATTGGATCTAAAAACAAATGCATGACAGCTCTTACACTGGACCAAGCCTGCCATTATAAAATGAAAGAATGGATTTAAAACCAGCAAATCTTACCTTTTCATAGGTTTTCTACCTCCTGTCTAACCTCAGACTACCTCCAGAGTATCTCCAGAATATCTTAAAGTGCCTCACTTGGAAGGCTTGCACTTAGAAGGCTTCACAAGCTTTATTAGACAAGCTAATATCAGTAATCTTTATATAGTCACCTAAAAACACCTCCCCCAGCAAGGCGTGGATAAAATTAATCTAATAGCAAATAGCACCCAAATGATTCCAATTCTGTGCTAATCAGTAAGAAAATGAGTCACCAGCCTAACCTAATTTACTCACCAGACCTAACTTAAAACCTTAAGATGAATAGAAAAGATCTAATTTGAAACAAAAATCAAAATCACTCACCAGAATATCTCAAAGTGCCTCACTTGGATGTACAGGTCCCTCAGGACTTTCTCTTTAAGACAGAATTGCACCAATCCCTATTTCAGATGCATCAACCTCAAACTGAAATGGAAGGCCTGGTACTGGATGCCTTAGTAGAGGTGCAGAGACAAACGCTTCTTTAAGTGACTGGAATGCCTGCTTGGCCTGGTCACTCCAAACCTGATTCTGAGCACCCTTCTTAGTCATGTCCGTGATGGGAGACACAACAGAAGAGAACCCTTTAATAAACCTCCTATAATAGTTCATGAATCCAAGAAATCTTTGTATGGCTTTCAGACCTTGAGGTAGTGGCCATTCTCTGATGGCAGATAGCTTTTTAGGATCCATCTCAAACCCATTTGGTTTGATGATGTAATCCAGGAATTGTACTGAAGTTATGTCAAACAGACACTTCTCTAACTTACAGTATAGTTTATTCTCCAGTAACCTTTGCAACACTGTCCTTACATGGACATGGTGTGCCTCAACATCAGGAGAATATATCAGAATATCATCTAAATAGACGATTACAAAGACTTGCAAAAAATCCCTCAGGACATCATTTATAAAGTCTTGGAAGACTGCAGGTGCATTGCATAGGCCAAAAGGCAAAACTAAATACTCATAATGACCACTGCAAGTATTAAAGGCAGTCTTCCATTCGTGGTCCTCCTTGATTCTCACCAAATTGTACGCACCACGAAGATCCAACTTCGTGTAAATTTTGGCATCTCTTAAGCGGTCGAACAACTCGGATATCAAAGGGATGGGATAGGCATTACGTATAGTGATTCTGTTTAACCCTCTATAGTCAATGCAAGGTCTTAAATCACCCTCCTTTTTAGACACAAAGAAGAAACCCGCTCCCGCAGGAGAGGAAGAACGACGTATGAACCCTTTAGCTGGGTTTTCACGTATATATTCTTCCATAATATCATTTTCTTTCTGAGTAAGTGGATACACATGACCCCTTGGAGGCATGGTGCCTGGTAATAGGTCTATGGCACAATCATACGGCCTGTGAGGTGGCAAGATCTCGGATTTACCCTTATCGAACATCTCCTTTAAGTCTTTGTACCACTCGGGTACTACAGTAGAGCGTGGAGGAGCAGTGGCTACATTCAAGCTACCAACTGTAGCAGTCTTGCCCAGACATCTGGACCAGCATTTTGATCCCCACGATTCCAACTCCCCTTTTCCCCAGTTCACCACTGGGTTGTGTTTAGCCAACCATGGATAGCCCAATATGATAGGCACGGTAGGAGACTCAATAATTTGTAACTGTATTTTCTCTTTATGCAGAACACCGGTGCTAAAAGATACAGGAACAGTTTGATGCCTGACATGAGGTCTTGTCAACCTCCTACCATCAATACTCTCAATGAGAAGTGGTACCTCTCTCTCAACCAGAGGCACTTAGTGAATGGCAGCAAACCCAGAGTCCAGAAAATTTCCTGCAGACCCAGAATCCAGTAATGCCTCAGTGTCAAATTTGACCTTTTCCCAACCAATGATTACAGGCACTACCACTCGATATTTTTTCTTTCTTTTCTTATTAGATACGAGAGACACGACAGGGGTACCTAGAACCAGCCTTTCAGGGGATACCATGCTCGCTTGTGACACGTTAGACCTCTTAGGTCTCTTGGGGCATTGTGAACAAAAATGTAGTTTGTCTGCACAGTAGAAACAGAGGCCTTCTCTAAGGCGAAATTGTCTCCTCAGATAAGCTAGAACGACCTACTTGCATAGGCTCTGGTTCAACAGGCATGGGTCTGGGAGGAGATACAGCATGAACAGACCTGGGAATAGAACATGTACTGTGAGGCTGTTTATGTGACTTACTACGATTAGACCTTCTGTCTCGTATCTGATCATCAAGAGCAATACAATAGTCAATCAGATTTTCTAAGTCTTCAGGCAAAGACAAAGGTGCTAATTCATTCATAACATTCTCGGACAGGCCTTTGAGAAACGCCGTAACAAGCACTTCATTTTCCCACTGTAATTCTGCTGCTATTGTCTTGAATTCTATGGCATAGTCAGCAACTCGGCGGTTGCCCTGGGAAATACGCCACAAGGCTCTAGCTGCCCCTGTAGCCCTTCGAGCAGGGTCAAATGTACGTCTCAAGTCATTCATAAATGCAGCATAATTATAAATCACTGGTTTCTTTAATTCCCATAAAGAGGTTGCCCACAGTAGAGCTTTCTCAGTCAGGTGGTTAATCACATAACCCACCTTAGCTCTATCTGTAGGACACATACCTGGATTTAACTCAAACATGATATCAATTTGGGTTATGAACCCTCTGCATAAACCAGAATTTCCACTGAAACACGTAGGTGTCTTTAAACTCACATGAGATACTCCAGAAGCGATCATAGAGGAGACAGATACAGTTTGAGGAGCCTCATTAACTGCAGGAGTGGAGGAAGGTGACGCCTGACCTAACTCCTTAGGTTGATTCAGGAGTAGGCCCAAAGCCTGAGCAAATTGATCCATTCTATGATCCTGCTCCTCTAGTCTACGATCTTGCTCTTCCTGTCTATGGAGTTGTTCCTCCTGTTTATTAATCAAGTCACCTAGTTTGGACAGGAGTTCAGATAATCCTGCCAGATCCATTTGACCCTGTTGTAATGTAACGGTAGCTGTATCGCTTACCCAAGAATAGCGAAGTTGGGATCTTTGAGGACAGACGTATCTGCTTGAATAATACAAAAAGGTTTATAACTACAGACTGTAACAAGGAGACACAAGGACTAACTGATTTGCCTCGAGGCTCTGAAGGATTCAAGACCAACAGGTTACCTAGGACACGCTCAGAAACAGCAGACGTGGAATGACAGTCTGTGAAGTATTCAAGGTGCAGGGCAGTCAAATGCAGAAACCAATCGTTTTGGTACATACAAGGACTAACTGAATTGTCTCTAAGCTCTGAAGGTTTCGAGACCAACAGATTACCTAGTACACATTCAGAAACAGCAGACGTGAAATGACAGTCCGTGAAGTATTCAAGGTGCAGGACAGTCAGAGATGCAGAAATAAAATAAAACAGAAATAAACAATAGTTTGTAATTGTGGTCTTAGCAAAACCATAAACCTAAGTAGAAACCTGGATAAAGGGACCCCGAAGGGTTGCAAACAATACCCCTAAACGTGAGGGGTTAGAATCCAAAACAGCTAGTGATCAACCCAGAAACCAGCAGGGGTGTAAATCACTAAAACAAGTGATACAACGTAAAAAACACAATAGAGAGAGAGTAGTTTAAAGCCAAGCCGGGTCAATAACAGGAGAAGGAATCGCATACAAAGCAGGGTCGTCAACAGTAAAGTCAAATATAATAATCAGGAAGAAGCGGTGTGTGAAATGAACTCCACAACAGGGCCATGAGGCCATTCCTAGAGCCCTGTTTTAAAGCCTGTGGCTCCTGGTAACCACACCTGACCCCGCCCCCTCAGATGCCGATCTGCCAGCAGAAAGTGCTGCCATCCGACCAGCCAGCGGTCCCCCTTCTTGCCCAGACCCCCCAGGGGGCACAGCGGGGGCTGAGGATATAACACCTTTATTGTTGTCTGCACCCTTTATAGGTGTCCTAATCCGCATCATCGGTGACCGAATTTGCATCATCAGTGTCCAAACTTTATATTGATGTCCGAACCCTATATCTGTGTCCGAACCCAATATCGGTGTCCGAACCTTATACTGATGTCCGAACCTTATATTGATGTCTGAACCCTTTATCAGGGTCCGAACCCTTTTATAGGTGTACAAATCCGCATCATCGGTGACCGAATCCGCATCATCGGTGACCGAATCCGCATCATCGGTGACCAAATCCGCATCATCGGTGTCCGAACCCGCATTATCAGTGTCCGAACCCTATATTGATGTCTGAACACTATATTTGTGTCTGAACCCTTTATCGGTGACCGAACCCACATCATCGGTGTCCGAACCCGCATCATCGGTGTCCGAACCCTATATCAGTGTCCTATCCCTATATTGATGTCCGAACCCTATATCGGTGTATGAAGCCGCATCATCGGTGTCCGAACCCGCATCATCAGTGTCCGAACCCTATATTGATGTCCGAACCCTATATCAGTGTCCGATCCCTATATTGATGTCCGAATCCTATATCGGTGTATGAAGCCGCATCATCGGTGACCGAACCCGCATCATCAGTGTCCGAACCCTATATTGATGTCCGAACCCTATATCAGTGTCCGAACCCGCATCATCGGTGTCCGAATCTGCATCATCGGTGACCGAACCCGCATCATCGTGTCTGAACACTATATCGGTGTCCGAGCCCTATATTGATGTTCGAACCCTATATTGGTGTCCAAACCCTTTATCGGTGTCCGAATCCGCATCATCGGTGACCTAAACTGCATCATCGGTGTCCGAATCCGCATCATCAGTGTAGGAACCCTATATTGATGTCCGAACCCTATATTGATGTCCGAACCCTATATTGATGTCCGAACCCTATATCAGTGTCCGAACCCTATATCAGTGTCCGAACCCTATATCAGTGTCCGAACCTTTTATCGGTGTCCAAATCTGCATCATCGGTGACCGAACCTGCATCATCGGTGTCTGAACACTATATCGGTGTCCGAGCCCTATATTGATGTCCAAACCCTATATCGGTGTCCGAACCCTTTTATAGGTGTACGAATAATCGGTGACCGAACCCGTATCATCAGTGTCTGAACCCGCACCATCGGTGTCCGAACCCTATATCGGTGTCCGATCCCTATATCTGTGTCCGAAACCTTTATCTGTGTCTGAACTCGCATCATCGGTGTCCAAACCCGTATCATTGGTGTCCGAACCTGCATCATCGGTGTCCGAACCCTATATCGGTGTCCGAACCCTATATTGATGTCCAAACCCTATATTGAGGTCCGGACCCTATATCGGTGTCTGAACCCTTTATTGGTGTCCGAATCCGCATCATCAGTGACCGAACCCGCATCATCGGTGTCCGAACCCACATCATCAGTGTCTGAACCCTATATTTGTGTCCGAACCCTTTATCGGTCTCCGAACCCTTTATCGGTGACCGAATCCGCATCATCAGTGTCCGAACCCGCATCATCAGTGTCCGAACCCTATATTGATGTTCAAACCCTATATTTGTGTCCGAACCCTTTATCGGTGTCCGAACCCTTTATCGGTGACCAAATCCGCATCATCGGTGACCGAGCCCGCATCATAAGTGACCGAACCCGCATCATCAGTGTCTGATCCTGCACCATAGGTGATCGAACACTATATTTGTGTCCAAACCCTTTATAGGTGTCCGAATCATCAGTGACCGAACCCGCATCATCGGTGTCCGAACCTGCACCATAGGTGTTCGAACCTGCACCATAGGTGTTCGAACCCTATATCGGTGTCCGAATCTGCATCATCGGTGACCGAACCCGTATCATCGGTGTCTGAACACTATATCGGTGTCCAAGCCCTATATTGATGTTCGAACCCTATATTGGTGTCCAAACCCTTTATCGGTGTCCGAATCCGCATCATCGGTGACCTAAACTGCATCATCGGTGTCCAAATCCGCATCATCAGTGTCCGAACCCTATATTGATGTCCGAACCCTATATTGATGTCTGAACACTATATTGATGTCCGATCCCTATATTGATGTCCGCACCCTTTATAGGTGTCCTAATCCGCATCCTCAGTGACCGAATTTACATCATCAGTGACCAAACTTTATATTGATGTCCGAACCCTATATCTGTGTCCGAAACCTATATCGGTGTCCGATCCCTATATTGATGTCCAAACCCTATATTGGTGTCCGAACCCTTTATCGGTGTCCGAACCCTTTATAGGTGTACGAATAATTGGTGACCGAACCCGTATCAGTGTCCGAACCCGCACCATCGGTGTCCGAACCCGCATCATCGGTGTCCGAACCCTATATTGATGTCCGAACCCTATATTGATGTCCGAACCCTATATTGATGTCCGAACCCTATATTGATGTCTGAACCCTATATCAGTGTCCGAACCCTATATTGATGTCTGAACCCTATATCAGTGTCCGAACCCTATATCAGTGTCCGAACCCTTTATCAGTGTCCAAATCTGCATCATCGGTGACCGAACCCGCATCATCGGTGTCTGAACACTATATCGGTGTCCGAGCCCTATATTGATGTTCGAACCCTATATTGATGTTCGAACGCAATATTGGTGTCCAAACTCTTTATCGGTGTCCGAATCCGCATCATCGGTGACCTAAACTGCATCATCGTGTCAGAATCCGCATCATCAGTGTCCGAACCCTATATTGATGTCCGAACCCTATATTGATGTCCTAACCCTATATTGTTGTCCGCACCCTTTATAGGTGTCCTAATCCGCATCCTCAGTGACCGAACTTTATATTGATGTCCGAACCCTATATCTGTGTTCGAAACCTATATCGGTGTCCGATCCCTATATTGATGTCCAAACCCTTTATCGGTATACGAACCCTATATTGATGTCCGAACCCTATATTGGTGTCCGAACCCTTTATCGGTGTCCGAACCCTTTATAGGTGTACGAATAATCGGTGACCGAACCCGTATCATCAGTGTCCGAACCCTATATCGGTGTCCAATCCCTATATCTGTGTCCGAAACCTTTATCTGTGTCTGAACTCGCATCATCGGTGTCCAAACCCGCATCATTGGTGTCCGAACCCTATCTCGGTGTCCGAACCCTTTATAGGTGTCCGAATCCGCATCATCAGTGACCGAACCCGCATCATCGGTGTCCGAACTCGCATCATCGGTGTCCGAACCCTATATTTGTGTCCGAACCCTTTATCGGTCTCCGAACCCTTTATCGGTGACCGAATCCGCATCATCAGTGTCCGAACCCTATATTGATGTCCGAACCCTATATTGATGTCCGAACCCTATATTAGTATCCAAACCCTTTATCGGTGTCCGAACCCTTTATCGGTGACCAAATCCGCATCATCAGTGACCGAGCCCACATCATCAGTGACCGAACCCGCATCATCGGTGTCTGATCCTGCACCATAGGTGATCGAACACTATATTTGTGTCCGAACCCTATATCGGTGTCCGAACCCTATATCGGTGTCCGAACCCTATATCGGTGTCCGAACCTGCCTAATCGGTGTCCGAACCCACATCATCAGTGACCGAACCCGCATCAGTGTCCGATCCTGCACCATAGGTATTCGAACACTATATTTGTGTCCGAACCCTATATTGGTGTCCGAACCCTATATTGGTGTCCAAACCCTTAATCGGTGTCCAAACCCTATATCGGTGTCCAAACCCTATATCGGTGTCCGAATCCGCATCATCGGTGTCCGAACCTGCACCATAGGGTTTCGAACCCTATATTTGTGTCCGAACCCTTTATCGGTGTCCGAACCCTATATTGGTATCCGAACTCTTTATCGGTGTCCGAGCCCTTTATAGGTGTCCGAATCATCAGTGACCGAACCCTATATTGGTATCCGAACTCTTATCGGTGTCCGAACCCTTTATAGGTGTCCGAATCATCAGTGAAACCCGCATCATCGGTGTGT
Source organism: Leptobrachium leishanense (assembly GCA_009667805.1). Lineage (NCBI taxonomy): Eukaryota > Metazoa > Chordata > Amphibia > Anura > Megophryidae > Leptobrachium > Leptobrachium leishanense. The sequence continues at coordinate 111,979,603 of CM019070.1, forward strand.
CCGAACCTGCACCATAGGTGTTCGAACCTGCACCATAGGTGTTCGAACCTGCACCGAAGGTGTTCGAACCCTATATCGGTGTCCGAACCCTATATCGGTGTCCGAAACCTTTATCGGTATCCGAATCTGCATCATCGGTGTCCGAACCCTATATTGATGTTCGAACCCTATATTGGTGTCCAATCCTTTATCGGTGTCCGAACCCGCATCATCAGTGTCCGAAAACTTTATCGGTGTCCAACCCCTATATTGGTGTCCGAACCTTATATTGATGTCCGACCCCTATATTGGTGTCCGAACCTTATATTGATGTCCGACCCCTATATTGTTGTCCGCACCCTTTATAGGTGTTCCTCCGCCATCTTCGGTGACGGAATTTACAATCATGTGTCCGAACTTTTTATTGATGTCCGAACCCTATATCTGTGTCCGAAACCTTTATGGGTGTCCGACCCCTATATTGATGTTCAAACCCTATATCGTGTCGAACCCTATATCGGTGTCCAAACCCTATATTGATGTCCGAATCCTATTATTGTGTCCGAACCCTTTATATGTGTCTGAATCCGCATCATCAGTGACCGAACCTACATCATCAGTGTCCGAACCCTATATTGATGTCTGAACCCGCATCATCGGTGTCCGAACCCGCATCATCAGTGACCGAACCTACATCATCAGTGTCCGAACCCTATATTGATGTCTGACCCTATATCGGTGTCCGAACCCGCATCATCAGTGTCCGAACCCTATATCGGTGTCCGAACCCTTTATAGGTGTATGAATCCGCATCATCGGTGACTGAACCTGTATCATCAGTGTCCGAGCCCTATATTGATGTCTGAACCCTATATCGGTGTCTGAACCCTATATCGGTGTCCGAACCCGCATCATCGGTGTCCGAACCCGCATCATCAGTGTCCAAACCCTATATTGATGTCCGAACCCCTTATAGATGGCTGGAGAAAGGTAACCGAACGCTGAAAATCAGCATTCGGTTACCTTTCCTGGCCATTCGGCTATCCAGAGAGCAGGCAATTCGCCAAATCCTGTCCGAACACTATATCGGTGTCTGAACCCTATATTGATGTTCGAACCCTATATTGGTGTCCAAACTCTTTATCGGTGTCCGAATCCACATCATCGGTGTCCGAATCTGCATCATCAGTGTCCGAACCCTATAACGGTGTCCGAACCCTATAACGTGTCCGAACCCTGTAACGATGTCCGAACCCTGTAACGTGTCCGAACCCTGTAACGGTGTCCGAACCCTGTAACGGTGTTGGAACCGCATCATCGGTGTCCGAACCCACATCATCAGTGTCCGAACCCACATCATCAGTGTCCGAACCCGCATCATCAGTGTCCGAACCCTATATTGGTGACTGAACCCTATATCGGTGTCCGAACCCTATATCGGTGTCCGAACCCTATATCGGTGTCCGAACCTGCCTAATCGGTGTCCGAACCCACATCATCAGTGACCGAACCCGCATCAGTGTCCGATCCTGCACCATAGGTATTCGAACACTATATTTGTGTCCGAACCCTTTATCGGTGTCCGAACCCTATATTGGTGTCCAAACCCTATATCGGTGTCCAAACCCTATATCGGTGTCCAAACCCTATATCGGTGTCCGAATCCGCATCATCGGTGTCCGAACCTGCACCATAGGTGTTCGAACCCTATATTTGTGTCCGAACCCTTTATCGGTGTCCGAACCCTATATTGGTATCCGAACTCTTTATCGGTGTCCGAGCCCTTTATAGGTGTCCGAATCATCAGTGACCGAACCCTATATTGGTATCCGAACTCTTTATCGGTGTCCGAACCCTTTATAGGTGTCCGAATCATCAGTGACCGAACCCGCATCATCGGTGTCCGAACCTGCACCATAGGTGTTCGAACCTGCACCATAGGTGTTCGAACCTGCACCGAAGGTGTTCGAACCCTATATCGGTGTCCGAACCCTATATCGGTGTCCGAACCCTTTATCGGTATCCGAATCTGCATCATCGGTGTCCGAACCCTATATTGATGTTCGAACCCTATATTGGTGTCCAATCCCTTTATCGGTGTCCGAACCCGCATCATCAGTGTCCGAAACCTTTATCGGTGTCCAACCCCTATATTGGTGTCCGAACCTTATATTGATGTCCGACCCCTATATTGGTGTCCGAACCTTATATTGATGTCCGACCCCTATATTGTTGTCCGCACCCTTTATAGGTGTCCTAATCCGCATCATCGGTGACCGAATTTACATCATCAGTGTCCGAACTTTATATTGATGTCCGAACCCTATATCTGTGTCCGAAACCTTTATGGGTGTCCGACCCCTATATTGATGTTCAAACCCTATATCGGTGTCGAACCCTATATCGGTGTCCAAACCCTATATTGATGTCCGAATCCTATATTTGTGTCCGAACCCTTTATATGTGTCTGAATCCGCATCATCAGTGACCGAACCTACATCATCAGTGTCCGAACCCTATATTGATGTCTGAACCCGCATCATCGGTGTCCGAACCCGCATCATCAGTGACCGAACCTACATCATCAGTGTCCGAACCCTATATTGATGTCTGACCCCTATATCGGTGTCCGAACCCGCATCATCAGTGTCCGAACCCTATATCGGTGTCCGAACCCTTTATAGGTGTATGAATCCGCATCATCGGTGACTGAACCTGTATCATCAGTGTCCGAACCCTATATTGATGTCTGAACCCTATATCGGTGTCTGAACCCTATATCGGTGTCCGAACCCGCATCATCGGTGTCCGAACCCGCATCATCAGTGTCCAAACCCTATATTGATGTCCGAACCCCTTATAGATGGCTGGAGAAAGGTAACCGAACGCTGAAAATCAGCATTCGGTTACCTTTCCTGGCCATTCGGCTATCCAGAGAGCAGGCAATTCGCCAAATCCTGTCCGAACACTATATCGGTGTCTGAACCCTATATTGATGTTCGAACCCTATATTGGTGTCCAAACTCTTTATCGGTGTCCGAATCCACATCATCGGTGTCCGAATCTGCATCATCAGTGTCCGAACCCTATAACGGTGTCCGAACCCTATAACGTGTCCGAACCCTGTAACGATGTCCGAACCCTGTAACGTGTCCGAACCCTGTAACGGTGTCCGAACCCTGTAACGGTGTTGGAACCGCATCATCGGTGTCCGAACCCACATCATCAGTGTCCGAACCCACATCATCAGTGTCCGAACCCGCATCATCAGTGTCCGAACCCTATATTGGTGACTGAACCCTATATCGGTGTCTGAACCCTATATTGTTGTCCGCACCCTTTATAGGTGTCCTAATCCGCATCATCGGTGACCGAATTTACATAAGTGTCCGAACTTTATATTGATGTCCGAACCCTATATCTGTGTCCGAAACCTTTATCGTTGTTCGACCCCTATATTGGTGTCCAAACCCTTTATCGGTGTCTGAACCCTTTATAGGTGTACGAATTCACATAATCGGTGACCGAACCCGCATCATTGGTGTCCGAACCCGCACCGTCGGTGTCCGAACCCGCATCATCGGTGTCCGAATCCGCATCAACGGTGACCGAACTCACATCATCAGTGTCCGAACCCTTTATAGATGTTCAAACCCTATATCGGTGTCCGAACCCTATATTGATGTCCGAACCCTATATTGGTGTCCGAACCCTATATTGGTGTCCGAACCCTTTATATGTGTCTGAATCCGCATCATCAGTAGGGATGAGCTGTTCGGTTTGATCGGTCCGGAGTTTGCATCGAACATCGCCTGTTCGCGAACTACGAACAGTTCTGCATGTTCGCCGCGTGTTCACCCACAATGCACCACAATGGACCACAATGCACTTTTCCACTGGCCTGAAGCTTGTAATTGGCTACAGCCTTGCACCTGACCACAGGTCAGGTGCAAGGCAGGTTCAAGACTATGCCAATCACGGCTCAGAGTCCTGATTGGGCAAATTTTCCTGGCACTCCCTCCAGGGAGATCAGAACAACAAGAGAACACTAGAAACTGCTCAGTAGCTATTGATTTCGAGACCAAAAGATCTACTGTGCAAAAACACATAAACTAAACACACACAAGAGAATGGTCCAAAAACATAAGCCAGGTCATACACGAGAAGTCCAGACAGAATATCTTTAGGGGACAGACGTAAGTGTAATCCAATAACCAGAACCAGAAGTCATACACGAGTAATCAGAATTTCTATATAATATCAAGAACAGTGAGTTATATTTCAAGAACAAGGAGCAGGAACTTAATAGGTGTAACCTATCCAGACCCAGGGAGCAAGAGACTTACTAGACCTATATATATGGCTGAGAAGGTCATGTGACCGCAGACCAATCAGCCAACAGATAGTCTGTAGAACCTGAAAGTCAAAAACAAGAATCCCTGCTACAACCAGCAGGGGGCAGGACCGAGACATGACAGCGTTTGAGAGGAGATGGTTGTTGTGTTAGTGTGTGTTCTCACTGCCAGTCTGCCACCAGCTACTGGGGGAGATCTAATTTCTACAAAATATCTGGGAATTGTTCTAATCTGAATAGATTAGAATTGGGAACCTGAGAGGTAATAAACAGAAAAACTTTCATAGTGCATATTGAAAAGTACAGATTAAGGGTGCCCCCCTCTTTTGTCCGCACTCACAAGATGCTAAAACTTTGTCACTTATCGTATCCAAGACGATTATCCCACTCTGCTGGCGCTGTAACTGGAACGAAAGACCTGAAGACTCTTGCCGCCACAGGAATCAACTGGACATCTCACCAGGATAAGCAGTATTAAAGCAGTATTTTATTGGGCAAATAAAATAGATTCCAACACGTTTCGTGTATAAACATACACTTCATCAGGGAAAATATAAATTAAAATACAATTACAACAGAATAAAAATCCATTATTAGTCCCCATTCTCTTCCTCTTTTTATATTCTTTCTTTCTATCGTCAAATTGTCTCCCTTCCGGTTCTTGCGTTGGCGTGCGTCTCACGAATGGAACACAGGACATCCGGTTCATCCCTGGAATGCAGAATATCCGGTCCGTCCCTGGAACGCAGAACATCCGGTCCGTCCCTGAAACGCAGTCCCCGCGTCACCGGAAGTAGCGTATCGTAATTTGCTTCATTGCACCAAAAGCACAATATCTGGGTGCACTGATGCCTTTACCAGATTCATATCTTTTTAATATAGGACCACATGGTCCACCCCTGTAGTCTTCCACAATACCACAGAGGGGTTACTGTATGATGGCACTTGCAGGCCTGGCACCAAAGGCACAATATCTGGGTGCACTGATGCCTTTACCAGATTCATATCTTTTTAAGATAGGACCGCATGGTCCACCCCTGCACTCTTCCACATACCACAGAGGGGTTACGGTGTGACGACACTGTTGCCGACGCTAAAGGCCCAATTTTAAAGCACCTATTGTTACATTCATCCAAAGCCTGCATAAGTTTCACCATAATTTAGCCCAAAAAATCACTAAACTTTTTCTGCGCGTCCTAAAATGTCTTTTCATACAGGCTGCCGCCCCAAGCAGTTGTTTATGAATAGATTAAAGGAAAAGCATTTACCGTAATTTGAAACGTAATTTTTTTGTTTTTAAATGTTTCTATACATCCTAAAAATCTGCTACTTCACGGGCAGGTTATGGGGACCTCCTAGGCACGATATTTGAAGGAATTTCTGGTTTTTATTTTTAACCCTTATTTCATGGAAAACTCACTGTCCCTTTTTAAAAAGTTTTTTTTAAAACTTTTTGTCCTTGTTTACTGTTCCGCAGGGCACTACCCGGACCCCCATACACCTTTTATGGCAAATATCTAGCATATATGCCCTCTTGGAGGGCACTCTAAAAATCAAACTTTTGAGTCCCATTGACTTGTATTGAGTTCAAGTTTGAATCATCAGTGACCGAACCGGCATCATCAGTGTCCGAACCCTATATCGGTGTCCGAACCCTTTATCGTGTCCGAACCCTTTATAGGTGTACAAATCCGCATCATCGGTGACCGAACCCGCATCAGTGTCCGAACCCTATATCGGTGTCCGAACCCTTTATAGGTGTCCGAACCCGCATCATCAGTGACCGAACCCGCATCATCGTGACCGAACCCGCATCATCGGTGTCCGAACCTGCACCATAGGTGTTCGAAGCCTATATTTGTGTCCGAACCATTTATCGGTGTCCGAAACCCTTTATCGGTGTCAGAATCCGTATCCTCGGTGACGCTATATCGGTGTCCGAACCCTATCCTTGTTATTCAAAGAGATCCGAATGGCTGGAGAAAAGTAACCGAACGCTGAAAATCCGCATTCGGTTACCTTTCCTGGCCATTCGGCTATCCAGAGAGCAGGCAATTTGCCAAATCCTGTCCGAACACTATATCAGTGTCCGAACACTATATCAGTGTCCGAACACTATATCGGTGTCTGAACCCTATATTGATGTTCGAACCCTATATTGGTGTCCAAACCCTTTATTGGTGTCCGAATCCGCATCATCGGTGACAGAAACTGCATCATCGGTGTCCGAACCCTATATTGGTGACTGAACCCTATATTGATGTCCGAACCCTATATCGGTGTCTGAACCCTATATTGATGTCAGAAAACTATATTGTTGTCTGCACCCTTTATAGTTGTCCTAATCCGCATCATCAGTGAACAATTTACATCATCAGTGTCCGAACTTTATATTGATGTCCGAAACCTTTATCGATGTTCGACCCCTATATTGATGTCCGAACCCTACATCGGTGTCCGAACCCTATATTGATGTCCGAACCCTATATCGGTGTCTGAACCCTTTATAGGTGTACAAATCCGCATAATCGGTGACCGAACCCGCACCATCGGTGTCCGAACCCGCACCATCGGTGTCCGAACCCTATATTGATGTCTGAACCCTATAGCGGTGTCCGAACCGGCATCATCAGTGTCCGAACCCTATATCGGTGTCCGAACCCTTTATAGGTGTACGAATCCGCATCATCGGTGACCGAACCCGCATCATCGTTGTCCGAACCCGCATCATCAGTGTCTGAACCCTATATTGATGTCCGAACCCTATATCGGTATTCAAACCCTTTATCGTTGTCCGAACCCTTTATCGGTGTCCGAATCCGCATCATCAATGTCCGGACCCTATATCGGTGTCCGAACCCTATATCGGTGTCCGAAACTTTTATCGGTGTCCGAGCCCACATCATCGGTGTCCATACCCGCATCATCGTTGTCCGAACCCACATCATCGGTGTCCGAACTCTATATTGGTGTCCATTTATCGGTGTCCGAACCCTTTATAGGTGTCCAAATCCACAGCATCAGTGACAGAACTCGCTTCATCGGTGTCCGAACCCGCGTCATCGTTGTCTGAACCCGCATCATCGTTGTCTGAACCCTATATCCGTGTCCGAACCCTTTATCGGTGTCCGAACGCGCATCATCAGTGTCCGATCCCAATATCGGTATCCGAACCCTATCAGGGTTATTCAAAGAGATCCGAATGGCTGGAGAAAGGTAACCGAACGCTGAAAATCAGCATTCGGTTACCTTTCCTGGCCATTCGGCTATCCAGAGAGCAGGCAATTCGCCAAATCCAGTCTGAACACTATATCAGTGTCCGAACCCTATATTGATGTTCGAACCCTATATTTGTGTCCAAACCCTTTATCTGTGTCCGTTTCCGCATCATCAGGAGACCGTATCTCCAGAAGGATATAGACAACTTAGAGAGAGTTCAGAGAAGGGCTACTAAAATGGTGTACGGCTTGAAGGAGAAAAGTTACCAGGAAAGGCTTAATGATCTTAACATGTACAGCTTGGAAAAAAGACGAGACAGAGGAGATATGATAGAAACATTTATATACGTAAAGTGAATCCACAAGGTAGAGGAAGGGAGTATATTTAAAAGGAAACAAAGTAGCAAAACAAGAGGACATAGTCTTAGATTAGAGGGGCAAAGGTTTAAAAGTAACATCAGGAAGCATTATTTTACTGAGAGGGTGGTGGATACATGGAACAGCCTTCCAGTTGAAGTGGTAGAGGCCAAAACAGTAATTGAATTTAAGCAGGCATGGGATAGGCATAAGGCTATCCTAAACAAAAGATAAATCCAGTTAAAGTATCCATGTAATTGGGCAGACTAGATGAGCCGAAAGGTTCTTTTCTGCCGACATTTTTCTATGTTTCTATCAGTGTCCGAACCCTATAACGGTGTCCGAACCCTATATCAGAGTCCGAACCCGCTTCATTGTTGTTCGAACCCGCATCATCGGTGTCCGAACCCACATTATCAGTGTCCGAACCCTATATTGGAGACTGAACCCTATATTGATGTCCGAACCCTATATCAGGGTCTGAATCCTATATTGATGTCCTAACCCTATATTGTTGTCCGCACCCTTTATAGGTGTCCTAATCCGCATCGTTGGTGACCGAATTTACATCATCAGTGTCCGAAATTTATATTGATGTTCGAACCCTATATCTGTGTCCGAACCCTATATTGATGTCCGAACCCTATATTGGTGTCCGAACCCTTTATAGGTGTACGAATCCGCACCATCGGTGTCCGAACCCGCACCACCGGTGTCTGAACCCGCACCACCGGTGTCCGAACTCGCACCATCGGTGTCCGAACCCGCACCACCGGTGTCCGAACCCGCACCACCGGTGTCCGAACCCGCACCACCGGTGTCCGAACCAGCACCACCGATGTCCGAACCCGTACCACCGGTGTCCGAATCATCGGTGACCGAACCCGCATCATCGGTGTCCAAACCCTATATCTGTGTCCGATCCCTATATTGATGTCCGAACCCTATATCGGTGTCCGATCCCTATATCTGTGTCCGAAACCTTTATCTGTGTCCGAACTCGCATCATTGGTGTTCAAACCCGCATCATTGGTGTGCGAACCTGCATCATCGGTGTCCGAAGCCTTTATCGGTGTCCGAACCCTATATTGATGTCCGAACCCTTTATAGGTGTCCGAATCCGCATCATCAGTGACCGAACCCACATCATCGGTGACCGAACCCGCATCATCGGTGTCCAAAACCTATATTTGTGTCCGAACTCTTTATCGGTGTCTGAACCCTTTATATGTGTCCTTTATATGTGTCGGTTCGGCGCAAGGTCTTGTTACCAGTGGGGTACCTCAGGGGTCAGTACTTGGACCCATTCTCTTTAATATTTTTATTAGTGATATTGCAGAAGGTATTAATGGAAAAGTATGTCTTTTTGCTGATGACACAAAAATTTGCAACAGGGTTGACGTTCCTGGAGGGATCAGCCAAATGACAAATGATTTAGGTAAACTAAAAAAATGGTCGGAGCTGTGGCAATTGAGTTTTAATGTGGATAAGTGCAAGATAATGCACCTGGGACGTAAAAACCCAAGGGCTGAATATAGAATATTTGATACAGTCCTAACCTCAACATCTGAGGAAAGGGATTTAGGGGTCATTATTTCAGAGGATCTAAGGGTAAGTAGTCAATGTAATAGAGCAGCAGGAAATGCTAGCAGAATGCTTGGTTGTGTAGGGAGAGGTATTAGCAGTAGGAAAAGGGAAGTGCTCATGCCACTGTACAGAGCACTGGTGAGACCTCACTTGGAGTACTGTGTGCAGTACTGGAGACCGTATCTCCAGAAGGATATAGACATCTTAGAGAGAGTTCAGAGAAGGGCTACTAAAATGGTGTACGGCTTGAAGGAGAAAAGTTACCAAGAAAGGCTTAATGATCTTAACATGTACAGCTTGGAAAAAAGACGAGACAGAGGAGATATGATAGAAACATTTAAATACGTAAAGGGAATCCACAAGGTAGAGGAAGGGAGTATATTTAAAAGGAAACAAAATAGCAAAACAAGAGGACATAGTCTTAGATTAGAGGGGCAAAGGTTTAAAAGTAACATCAGGAAGCATTATTTTACTGAGCGGGTGGTGGATACATGGAACAGTCTTCCAGTAGAAGTGGTAGAGGCCAAAACAGTAATTGAATTTAAGCAAGCATGGGATAGGCATAAGGCTATCCTAAACAAAAGATAAATCCAGGTCAAGTATCCATGTAACCGGGCAGACTAGATGGGCCGAAAGGTTCTTATCTGCCGACATTTTTCTATGTTTCTATGTTTCTAATCCACATCATCCATGACCTAACCCGCATTATCAGTGTCCGAACCCTATATCGGTGTCCGAACCCTTTATCGGTTACCGAACCCGCATCATCAGTGTCCGAACCCTATATTGGTATCGGAACCCTTTATCGGTGTCAGAACCCTTTATCGGTGTCAGAACCATTTATCGGTGTCAGAACCCTTTATAGGTGTCCGAATCCGCATCATCAGTGACTGAACCCGCATCATCGGTGTCCGATCCCTATATTGATGTCCGAACCCTATATCGGTGTCTGAAACCTTTATCGGTGTCCGAACCCGCATCATCGGTGTCCAAACCCGCATCATCGGTGTCCAAACCCACATCATCGGTGTCCGAATCCTATATCGGTGTCCGAACCCTTTATAGGTGTCCGAATCCGCATCGTCAGTGAGCGAACCCGCATCATCGGTGTCTGAACCCGCATCATCGTTGTCTGAACCCTATATTTGTGTCCGAACCGTTTATCGGTGTCCGAAGCCACATCATCAGTGTCTGAACCCAATATCGGTGTCCGATCCCTATAAAGGTTATTCAAAGAGATCCGAATGGCTGGAGAAAGGTAACCGAACGCTTAAAATCAGCATTCGGTTACCTTTCCTGGCCATTCGGCTATCCAGAGAGCACGTAATTCGCCAAATCCTGTCCGAACACTATATCTGTGTCCGAACCCTATATTGGTGTCTAAACCCTTTATCGGTGTCCGAATCCGCATCATCAGTGACCGAAACTGCATCATCGGTGTCTGAATCCGCATCATCAGTGTCCGAGCCCTATAACGGTGTCCGAACCCTATAACGGTGTCCGAACCCTATATTGTTGTCCGCACCCTTTATAGGTGTCCTAATCCGCATCATCGGTGACCGAATTTACATCATCTGTGTCCGAACTTTATATTGGTGTCCGAACCCTATATCTGTGTCCGAAACCTTTATCAGTGTTCGACCCCTATATTGATGTCCTAACCCTATATTGTGGTCCGCACCCTTTATAGGTGTCCTAATCCGCATCATCGGTGACCGAATTTATATCATCTGTGTCCGAACTTTGTATTGATGTCCGAACCCTGTATCTGTGTCCGAAACTAGGCTTGTGCACCGATTTTTTTTTTTCGGTTCGATTCGTTTCAATTTTTCGGATTTTTAAACTTTTCGATTCGGCTCGTTTCGACCGATTTCTGTTTCGATTCGGTTCGGCTCGACTCGTTTTTCGTGTACATTTTTTTCGGAATTTCAACCATTTTTCGTATTTTCGTGTCACTTAGCCCGTTTCTTGTATCGACTTTTCGTATTTTCGGAAATTTTCGTTTTTCGGAATTGTAAATGGTTTCGGAATTTCGACCACTTTTCGTATTTTCGTGTCACTTAGCTCGTTTTTGTATCGACTTTTCGTTTTTTCGGAATGTCTGTTCTCCTCGTTTCAAAGCAATAAATTTCGATTTGACACATTTCAAGTACATTCGAAAATTCCGATAATATTTAGCTTCGGCTCGGAAAACTTTTTTGATCTGCCATTTTCGGATCTAAAAATTTTCGGAAAATCGGCCGCATCCGAAAACACGAATCGGGAAATTTCGTGAAAATTCCGAAATTCCGAAACACAAAACGCACATCCCTATCCGAAACCTTTATCGGTGTTCGACCCCTATATTGATGTCCAAATCCTATATCGGTGTCTGAACCCTTTATAGGTGTACGAATCCGCATAATAGGTGACCGAACCCGCATCATCGGTGTCCGAACCCGCACCATCATGGTCCGAACCCGCACCATCTGTGTCCGAGTCTGCATCATCGTGACCGAACCCGCATCATCAGTGTCCAAAGCATATATCGGTGTCTGATCCCTATATTGATGTCCGAACCCTATATCGGTGTCCGATCCCTATATCTGTATCCGAAACCTTTATCTGTGTCCGAACTCGCATCATCGGTGACCGAATCCGCATCATCAGTGACCGAATCCGCATCATCGGTGACCGAGCCCGCATCATCAGTGTCCGAACCCTATATTGATGTTCAAACCCTATATCGGTGTCCGAACCCTATATTGATGTCCGAACCCTATATTGATGTCCGAACCCTTTATATGTGTCTGAATCCGCATCATCAGTGACCGAACCCGCATCATCAGTGTCCGAACCCTATATCGGTGTCCGAACCCTATATCGGTGTCCAAACCCTTTATAGGTGTACGAATCCGCATCATCGGTGACCGAACCCGCATCATCGTTGTCCGAACTCGCATCATCGTCCGAACCCGCATCATCCTTGTCCGAACCCGCATCATCAGTGTCCGAACCCTATATTGGTATCCTAACCCTTTATCGGTGTCCGAAACCTTTATATGTGTCCGAATCCGCATCATCGGTGTCCGAACCTGCACCATAGGTGTTCGAACCCTATATTTGTGTCCGAACCCTTTATCGGTGTCCAAATCCGCATCATCAGTGAGCGAACCCGCATCATCGTTGTCTGAACCCTATATTTGTGTCCGAACCGTTTATTGGTGTCCGTATCTGCATCGTCGGTGACCGAACCCGCATCATCGGTGTCCGATCAGTATATTGATGTCTGAACCCTATATCAGTGTCCGATCCCTATATCTGTGTCCGAAACCTTTATCTGTGTCCGAACTCGCATCGTCCAAGCCCGCATCATTGGTGTCCGAACCTGCATCATCGGTGTCCGAACCCTATAATGGTGTCCGAACCCTATATCGGAGTCCGGACCCTATATCGGAGTCCGGACCCTATATTGATGTCCGGACCCTATATTGTTGTCCGCACCCTTTATTGTTGTCCGCACCCTTTATAGGTGTCCTAATCCACATCATCGGTGACCAAATTTACATCATCAGTGTCCGAACCCTATACTCTGTGTCCGAATCCTATAGTGATGTCCTAACCCTATATTGGTGTCCGAACCCGTTATCGGTGTCTGAACCCTTTATAGGTGTACGAATCCGCATCATCGGTGACCAAACCCGCACCATCGGTGTCCGAAGCCTATATTGGTGTATGAACCCTATATTGATGTCCGAACCCTATATTGATGTCCGAACCCTATATCGGTGTCCGAACCCTATATTGATGCCTGAACCCTATATTGTGGTCCGCACCCTTTATAAGTGTCCTAATCCGCATCATCGGTGACCGAATTTGCATTATCAGTGTCCAAACTCTATATTGATGTCCGAACCCTATATCTGTGTCCGAAACCTTTATTGGTGTCCGACCCCTATATTGATGTCCGAATCCTATATTGATGTCCGAATCCTATATATCGGTGTCCGATCCCTATATTGATGTCCGAACCCTATATTGATGTCCGAACCCTATACTGTACGAATCCGCATAATCGGTGACCGAACCCGCACCATCGGTGTCCAAATCCGCATCATCGGTTTCCGAACCCTATATCGGTGTCCGAACCCGCATCATCAGTGTTCGAACCCTATATTGATGTTCAAACCCTACATCGGTGTCCGAACCATTTGTGTCTGAATCCGCATCATCAGTGACCGAACCCGCATCATTAGTGTCCGAACCCTATATTGATGTCTGAACCCTATATTGGTGTCCGAACCCGCATCATCAGTGTCCAAACCCTTTATCGGTGTCCGAACCCGCACCATCGGTGTCCGAACCCACACCATCGGTGTCTGAACTCGCACCATCGGTGTCTGAATCCGCATCATCAGTGACCGAACCCGCATCATAAGTGTCCGAACCCTATATCGGTGTCCGAACCCTTTGTAAGCGTCCGAATCCGCATCATCAGTGACCGAACCCGCATCATCGGTGTCTGAACTCGCATCATCGTTGTCTGAACCCTATATTTGTGTCCGAACCGTTTATCGGTGTCCGAATCCGCATAATCGTGACCAACCCGCATCATCGGTGTCCGAACCCTATATCGGTGTTCGAACCCTATATTGATGTCCGAACCCTATATTGGTGTCCGAACCCTATATTGGTGTCCAAACCCTTTATCCGTGTCTGAACCCTTTATAGGTGTCCGAATCCGCATTATCAGTGACGGAACCCGCATCATCAGTGTCCGAACCCACATCATCGTTGTCTGAACCCTATATTTGTGTCTGAACTGTTTATCTGTGTCCGAACCCTTTATCGTGTCCGAATCTGCATCATCGGTGTCCGAACCCGCATCATCAGTGTCCGAACCCAATATTGGTGTCCGATCCCTATATTGGTGTCCGAACCCTATATCGGTGTCCGATCCCTATCAGGGTTATTTAAAGAGATCCGAATGGCTGGAGAAAGGTAATCGAACGCTGAAAATCAGTTACCTTTCCTGGCCATTCGGCTATCCAGAGAGCAGGCAATTCGCTAAATCCTGGCGAATTGCCTGCACATATGGTGCCTGTTCGGTGCCTGTTCGAGGGCAGTGAAATCCCCATGAAAAAGCACTGCTTCGGCTATTCAGAGAACACAAACCAGCAGTGAAAGGTTCCCGATATGCCCTGCCATTCGGTGGTTTAATTCGGTAGGTTTATTCAGGTGAATCCTATAGGCTTCAATGTTAAAGGTATTCCCGTTTTAATTCAATATCTAATAAACCGTTCATTATAAAATTCTGCAGTAAAGAGTCTCTTTATTTATAGATTTTTTAGGATATTTTAAGCATTTTTCTGGAATTTTTTTGTTTTAAAAATTCAGATTTTTTAAATTTTCTTTTTAAGTTTACTTATTTTTTCTGTAACAGCCATTTTTATTATCATTCCTTGGACCTCATATGTAAATTTCAGACATTTTCGCTCAGTAGTCTCTTTGCAAACAGCGTTTCACTTTTCAAACATTCAAGCAAACTGTTTTGCTAATTTATTCACTGCCTTCGTCTTGGGTGTCAGCTTTTTCTGGCGGCTTCTCTGCGTGTGATAGACTCCTGGTCGGGTTTTTCCATGGTTTTTGGCGGGTTAATCCAGATGTTTTTGCGTGCATTCGCCGGGTTTTGCGGTTAGTTTTCTTCGGGTTTGCGGCAGCCTTTCCCTACAATTCTGGGACCCTGTGGTGCTTGCTGAATACACCGCAGGGTCGCCGAAATGGGATCGGCAAAACGAACCAAATTGAAGAGAACGAAAAGTCACCGAACGTGCGGTGACTTTTCGATTCTCTTTGAATTACCCTGTATATTTTTGTCGGAAACCTTTATCGGTGTCCAAACCCGCATCATCGGTGTCCAAACCCCCATCATTGGTGTCCGAACCTGCATCATCGATGCCCGAACCCTATATCGGTGTCCGATCCCTATATTGATGTCCGAACCCTATATTGGTGTCCGAATCCGCATCATCGGTGATCGAACCCGCATTATCGGTGTCCGAACCTGCATCATCGGAGTCCGAACCCACATCATCGGAGTCCGAACCCACATCATCGGAGTCCGAACCCACATCATCGGAGTCCGAACCCACATGATCGGAGTCCGAACCCACATGATCGGAGTCCGAACCCACATGATCGGAGTCCGAACCGACATGATCGGAGTCCGAACCCACATGATCGGAGTCCGAACCCACATGATCGGAGTCCGAACCCACATCATTGGTGTCCGAACCCACAACATTGGTGTCCGAACCACATCATCGGTGTCCGAAGCCTATATTGGTGTATGAACTAGGCTTGTGCACCGATTTTTTTTTCGGTTCGATTCGGTTCGATTTTTCGGATTTTTAAACTTTTCGATTCGGCTCGTTTCAACCGATTTCGGTTTCGATTCGATTTGGTTCGGCCCGTTTTTCGGGTACATTTTTTTTTCGGAATTTCGACCATTTTTCGTATTTTCGTGTCACTGTGCTCGGTTTTTGTATCGACTATTCGTAATTTCGGAAATTTTCGTTTTT
The DNA here is from genome assembly GCA_009667805.1 of Leptobrachium leishanense. Classification (NCBI taxonomy): domain Eukaryota; kingdom Metazoa; phylum Chordata; class Amphibia; order Anura; family Megophryidae; genus Leptobrachium; species Leptobrachium leishanense. Next base: position 111,995,658 of record CM019070.1, read on the forward strand.
CGGAATTGCACATTTTTCGGAATATCGACCATTTTTCGTATTTTTCGTGTCATTTTGCCCGTTTTTTGTATCGAATTTTCGTTTTTTCGAAAAATTTTCGTTTTTCCGAAAATTTTCGTTTTTCCGAAAATTTTCGTTTTTCCGAAAATCTGTTCTCCTCGTTTGACACATTTCAAGTCCATTCGAGAAAATCCGAAAATATTTCGTTTCGGCTCGGAAAACATTTCGGATCTGAAATTTTCGGATCTAAAATTTTTCGGAAATTCGGCCGTATCCGAAAACACGAATCGGGAAATTTCGTGAAAATTCCGAAATTCCGAAACCCGAAACGCACATCCCTAGTATGAACCCTATATTGATGTCCGAACCCTATATTGATGCCTGAACCCTATATTGTGGTCCGCACCCTTTATAAGTGTCCTAATCCGCATCATCGGTGACCGAATTTGCATTATCAGTGTCCGAACTCTATATTGATGTCCGAACCCTATTTCTGTGTCCGAAACCTTTATTGGTGTCCGACCCCTATATTGATGTCCGAATTCTATATATCGGTGTCCGAACCCTATATTGATGTCCAAACCCTATATTGGTGTCCGAACCCTATATTGGTGTCCGAACCCTATATCGGTGTGTGAACCCTTTATAGGTGTACGAATCCGCATCATCGGTGACCGAACCCGCACCATCGGTGTCCGAAGCCTATATTGGTGTATGAACCCTATATTGGTGTATGAACCCTATATTGATGTCCGAACCCTATATCGGTGTCCGAACCCTATATTGATGCCTGAACCCTATATTGTGGTCCGCACCCTTTATAAGTGTCCTAATCCGCATCATCGGTGACCGAATTTGCATTATCAGTGTCCGAACTCTATATTGATGTCCAAACCCTATTTCTGTGTCCGAAACCTTTATTGGTGTCCGAATCCTATATATCGGTGTCCGAACCCTATATTGATGTCCGAACCCTATATTGGTGTCCGAACCCTATATTGGTGTCCGAACCCTATATCGGTGTACGAACCCTTTATAGGTGTACGAATCCGCATCATCGGTGACCGAACCCGCACCATCAGTGTCCGAACCCGCATCATAGGTGTCCGAACCCACATCATCGGTGACCGAACCCTATATTGATCTCCGAACCCTATATCGGTGTCCGAACCCTTTATCGGTGTTCGAATCCTTTATAGGTGACCGAACCCTATATCGGTGTCCGAACCCTTTATCAGTGTCCGAATCCGCATCATCGGTGTCCGAACCCTATATCTGTGTCCGAACCCTATATTGATGTCCAAACCCTTTATTGGTGTCCGAATCCGCATCATCGGTCACCGAACCCGCATCATCAGTGTCCGAACCCGCATCATCAGTGTCCGAACCCGCATCATCAGTGTCCGAACCCGCATCATCAGTGTCCGAACCCGCATCATCAGTGTCCGAACCCTATATCGGTGTCCGAACCCTATATCGGTGTCCGAACCTGCATCATCGGTGCTTGAATCCGCATCATTGGTGTTTCGAACCCTATATTGATGTCCGAACCCTATATTGGTGTCCGAACCCTTTATAGGTGTCCGAATCCGAATCATCGGTGACCGAACCCGCATCATCAGTGTCCGAACCCTATATCGGTGTACGAACCCACATCATCGGTGTCCGAACCCGCATCATCAGTGTCCGAAATTGGTCTGCATGCGCACGCAACCACTATGTTGTGCGCACGCTAAAGATTTAGATGTGGGCTCGATTTCATAGGTCGTGAGCTCGACGTAACACTTTGTGCGAATGATTGAGAAAAAAAATAGGTGTATGGCATCGACGGGGCTCTGTATGGTTCAGTACGGAAACTAATGAGGAACGAGTGTTGGGTGGGGGCCAGCAGCTGAGGGAGAGTGCAAATTACAAGGAATGCTCTGCAAAAACCGTATACACTTATCAGTGAAACTAACAAGTTCACACAGAGGACACAGAAACTTAAACTCAATTAATTTTAAATATTCATATTCTCCTATATATATATTCATATATACATATTATATATATATATTATATATATATATATGAGAATATGAATATATATATATATATATGAGAATATGAATATTTAAAATTAATTGAGTTTAAGTTTCTGTATATACAGTTGTGTTCAAAATTATTCAACCCCCACTGAAATTGAGTGTTTTGGCCAGTTTGACATTGATTTTGATCATTCAGTCATCTTGCTTACAATTAAATCAAAGAGGCACGTGTAGGTCAGACAAATATAACATAACATTTATAATGAAATAACCACAAATGTCTCTTCTGTGCTCACATCATTATCAGTTTTATTCAACCCCCAAGTGACATTCAATTATTATTTAGTACTTATAACAGTAAAAAGGATGTTGTAACTAACAGCTTTTTTTTTTTTTTTTTAATAATAAAGTTTTATTGGTTTTTATAAAACATACATATTGAGATATTGTACATTCCATAGTATAGTTGCACATAGAATTAGAATGGTCATTCGTTGTTACAAGTAGATTTTAGGGTTGCGCTTAACAGAGGGAAGAGAGGGAGGAGGGGTGGGGAAAGAGGACGATGATAAAAAAAAAAAAAAAAAGGGGGGGGGTACAGTAAATAACCAGCCTTGCATACGGTAGATATGAGTGACGCAGGTTGTGGATTCACAGATGTCGACATATAACGCTTCTATGAGTGTCAGGGTGTCAGGAGAGTAACTCAGCACTTGGGCTGTCTGCAATTTCCAGGTGTCACAATTTCCCGGTTCGTGTATATCCTATTTAGCTAACTCCTCCACCCGACTTCTCAGCAGTAGATATGGCCACCGGAGTGTAGCCTCGCGATCTCGTGGCCCGAAAATCTAACCACCAATACCACGTGACGAAATATTTGTCATATTTATTGTCCATGGAGAGGAACATCTCCTCCATTTCGCGGACACCCTCGACCGCTTGTATCCATTCCCAAACCGTTGGGGGTGTAGTCGAGCGCCATCTTCGAGGGATCAAAGATTTAGCAACATTGAACAATTGTATAGCTAAAGATTTCCTGTATGTGAGTGTCGAGATAGGGACCAAGTGAAAAAGTGCGACTTCAAGGGATGGGCACAAGTTCAAGCCTGTGATTTCATTTACGATCGAGAATATAGATTCCCAGTATGAACTTATCAATGGGCATTCCCACCAGATGTGCACAAATGTGCCCGGTGATGCCTTACATCGCCAACAAGTCTTGTCAGCGGAGGGATAAATTTTATGCAGACGTGTAGGCGTCAGGTACCACCGCATAAGAAGTTTGTAGTGTGTCTGTTGGATGTGTAGGCTCCTAGAAGCATGTGCAGCAGTCTGAAAAATCAAGCCCCAATCCTCTTCGGAAATTTTGTTACCCATGTCTCTGTCCCATCTCCCTGCGTATAAGGGAAGACCCGGTGTGGAAGCATCCAACAAGGAGCCATACATTGTAGACAGCATGTGTGGAAGTTGCGGATCTGTCACACAGAGCGTCTCAAATGGTGATTCATCCGTCCGTAACGCCAGCGGGGTCCCTAGCGACTGAATAAAGTGTGTGAGTTGGCGGTATCGGTAGTGGGTCAGAGGTGTGATTGTGTCAGGTCTCAGCAGACTCGTTATCGGGTGTGGTTCATTCTTTACGAGACACGTCGCTAAAGGGAGGTAAGGTCCGTCAAGGTCCAGTGGCAGGAAGTGATGTGACATTCCCTCCGGAAAGTTCGGATTGAATGTTACTGGTGTGAGTGGAGATGGATGTGTGGAGAGAGCAAGTGAATTCCTCAAGGTCCTCCACTTACGAAGTATCGGTGTTACTATCGGGTGAGGCGAGATCAGTACTTTGGCGATCGGCACAGTCTGCCAGGGAAGTGTGGTTATGGGGACTGACAGGGATCTCTGTGCTAGTGGAACCCATAGTTTGTGCGGCGGGGACATGCTCCAGTCACTTAAGTTAAGAAAAAGTGCAGCCGTGTGATATAATTCTATGTGGGGCAAGCCAAGACCACCCCTATTTCGGTGTCGTGTCATGTCGGCATATGAAATTCGGGGTCGAGTGTTATGCCAAATAAATTCAAGGAAGCGGGTTCGTAGCAAGGCAAAGAACTGGGGAGGCATTCCAATCGGTACTGTCTGAAAGATGTATAAAAGTCTGGGGAGAATGTTCATTTTCAGAATATTTATTCTACCGAGCCAAGAGACATGAGGAAGTTTCCAACCTCGCAGATCTTGTGTTATTGTTCGTAGCAACGGCTCATAATTCGTAGCATAAAGTTGGTTTAGATTACTAGGTAGTGAGACTCCTAAATAACGTATCGAGCCACGTGCCCATTTAAAGGGATAGGCTTTTTCTATTGCCCTCTTTTGGTGTGCATTGACTCCCACTCCCAGAACCTCACATTTAGAGAGGTTGATCTTAAAGTTGGACAGTTTTCCATACGTATCCAGTTCCGTCATAAGGTGTTCTAGGGAGACTAAGGGTTTAGTTAGGGATAGAAGAATATCATCGGCGAATGCTGCTACTTTGTATTGGTGTAGGGGTAAAGAATGGCCATAAATGTGGGGATGGTCCCTGATTCTCTGCAGGAGAGGCTCTAATGTAAGGATAAATAATAAGGGTGACAACGGGCAGCCTTGTCGGGTGCCATTCCGTATATCTAGGTCAGGTGAGTATGTGCCATTAACCCTTAAGGAGGCCTTCGGTGTACTATAAAGATTCCTTGTCCAGGTCAGCCATTTTGGTCCGAATCCCAAAAATGATAATGTTTCCAAGAGAAAGGACCAGTCCACTCTATCAAAGGCCTTTTCGGCGTCTATTGATAGGAAGACCGTCGGCTTGTGGGAGGAGAGTGCAAGGTGAATAAGGTTAATGGCCCTGATCGTGTTGTCCCGTGCCTCACGAGTAGGGACGAATCCAGTTTGATCTGGGTGGATCAAGCCGGGTACGAAGGGGTTTAATCTCGTCGCCATCATTTTAGTCATAATTTTTACGTCAACGTTTAGTAACGAGATGGGCCTATAGTTACTAACTGAGGTGTGATCCTTTTCTGGTTTGGGAATTAACGCTATGTGGGCACGGAGGGTGGCCTGTTCCAGGGAGGTAGTTCCATCCAGAGAATTGAGCATTGCAAGAAGTCTAGGGCCCAGTAGGGAGCCAAATGTCTTGTAATATGCCACTGAGAACCCATCCGGGCCTGGGCTTTTACCCGCTTTCATTGTGCTCAGTGCTATTGAGAACTCCTCTGTCGTGAACGGTGCATCCAGAGCTGATGCAGATTCAGGGGGTAAAACGGAATGAAGGGAGTCTTTCAGGTAGGAGCGGATATCACTCTCCAATGGTGGGGATTCTCTTAATTGGTAAAGTGATGTAAAATATTTATGAAATGCCTCAGAGATGTCTTTAGTGAGGTGATGTTCCCTGCCGTCCCTGTCTCTTATTTTAGGGATGTAAGTAGCTTGGCGACGTTGCTTTAGGGCGTTTGCTAAAAGTCGGCCACATTTGTTGCCTTGAGTGTAATATGTTTGTTTAGTTAGCAGCATTGATTTAAAGGCTTGTTGGGATAGTAAGGAGTTTAGATGTGCCCTTTGTTCTGTTAGGTCTTTGAAAATGTCGAGGGATTGAACCGATTTGTGTGCAGTCTCCAAGTCATGTATGCGTTGAAGGACTGTGTCTAGGGTCTCCCTATGTTCCCTTTTGCGTTTTGCACCTATCTGGATAAGATGTCCTCTTATGACACATTTATGCGCCTCCCATAAGGTCGGTAAGGGCATGTCTGGAGTGGAGTTTTCTTCAAAAAACTGTGCGAGTGTGTCCTGCAGGTTCTGTCGAATCACCACATCCCGGAGTAGCGATTCATTCAAGCGCCACGTGCGGTGTGGAGGTGGAATGATTGAATATCCACCCACATCACCACTGGGGCATGGTCCGACCAGGTAATCGGTGCTATTTTAACTTTTGTGAGGTAGTGTAGTTGGTGGTGTGGGATTAAAAATGTGTCCAGTCTGGAGTATGAGTGAGCCACTGCTGAGTAGAAAGTGTAGTCTCTTACTGTAGGATTTAGGGCTCTCCATCCATCCACTAATTGGTGCTTATGGAGAAGGTGTAAAAATCTGCCTCGCAATGAGTCGTCCACAGCAGGGGTCGGGTGGACCCCCTCTCTGGAGGAGTCGAGAGAAACGTTAAAGTCTCCTCCACATATTAAAAGTCCTTCCCTGAATTTATCCAGTTTAGACAGAATAGATCGAAGTTCAGCGCATTGACCTCTATTTGGTAGGTATATATTAGCTAGAGTGATCTTCTGGTTACCCAGTGTGCCTTTAACGAAAAAAAATCTACCATTGGCGTCGTGTTGTTGATGAATTACCGTAAAGGGTATGTGACGAGCTAGTAGTATCGCTACTCCGCGTGCTTTAGATACATCGTAATTACTGTAAAAGCTTTGTGAGTAAAAGCGGGAGCTCAGTGAAGGAGCGGCATCTGCCCTGAAGTGTGTCTCCTGCAAGAAGACTATATCCCCACCCTGTCTATGGAGATCAGTGAGAGCTTTGCGTCGTTTCTGGGGTATGTTTAGGCCGCGTACATTCAGTGAAATAAACCGTATTTTGGTCATAATACAAGTAACAACAATTAATTGGTACTAAACTAATTCAAACAAAACGTGTTAACTAGCAACGTGGAACAGGAGAACCTTCTAAGAACAATAGTAATCTGTCACAGCAATCTGTCCGCAGAGATAATACAATAATGTTTTAAGTAAGTAACAAAAACACTTATATGGATGGTTATGATATGAGACCGTTGGTCGGTGTAAAACCGGCGATAGAACCACCAATCGTCCTGGTTTTAAGGTTTGCCTCCCCACCAACTCGTCAGTGGGAGCAAAAAGTCACCGCGACTTGGGGGGGGTGAAGGTCAATTGATTGAGACCAAAAAGTGGTCAAAAGGTTGAGTCGTCAAAAGTAAAAGGTGTAAAGGAGAAAGACATGGCACGGAATAGGAAAAATATATTTAGATCCAGTGGGGGAGATCCTTTGAGGTAGGTGGCTAGGTATATGTGTGTGTTAAAGTCCCGCCATATGTCGTCCTGAGGAGAGAAGACGATACCTGGAGGAGGGTGTATCAATGAAGAGGCGAAGTACTCTTACGCTCCGAAGGACCTATGTATCATCAGGTCCAAAACTAGGACTTGACCCTCTTAATCCTTGCTCCATATTGCCCACGGAGTGAAGTTCTATGACAGATGGGTCTAAAGTGTGCCAGGGTACAAATTATGGATTTGAGTGAAGAAGTCTTCGTCTTGTTGCGTTTTCTTTGAGGGAGCAAGTCTGACGTGAAACAAGGGTGAGTTTAGTTTGGGGGTTGCGTTGTGGGTGTAGATATTTGTGCTCTTGGCACTCCGCGCCCCCTTTTCGATGGTGTCTGCCATCGCGGGCGTTGAGGTTGAGTTGGGGGTGGTGCCATGTCTAAAGAGGCGCCGCCATACCAGTCCAGTATAGCTATGTCCTCCATAGCAAGTGCTTTCAGAAGAGGGGGTAGGTCAGCAGCACACCCGATGGTATAATGTACTCCCTCCACGCTCACTAGTAAAGCAAACGGGTATCCCCAACGGTACCTGATCTGCCGCTCCCGGAGTGCCTCTGTTACCGGTTTGAGTAGTCTCCTTGCTTGAAGTGTGGTCCAGGACAGATCTGGGTATAGCTGTAGGGTGTTACCATGGGAGTCCTTAAGCTCTCGTCTACGTGCTGCTTGCAGGATTTCTTCCTTTTGCCTATGATAATGTAGGCGGCAGATGACGTCCCGGGGCATAGTATTCTGTGTTCCCTTCGGCTTCAAAGCACGGTGAGCTCTGTCAAAGTGTACTGGAGCATCTGGGGGTTTCCCCATTATTTTATTAAAAATGATCCTCAGTATCTCCATAAGATGTTCGCCTCCTTCCGGTGATTCTGGTAGGCCTCTGAGTCTTAGATTATTACGTCTTCCCCTATTGTCCTGATCATCCAGAGCCCTATGTAAACGTTGTATATAGGTATTATGTGCTTCCAGGCCCGATTCCAAACGGGTCATACGATCTTCCATCACGTCGCGGTCCTCCTCCAACTGTAGCACTCTAGACCCCACCTGGTGTATATCAGCATCCAACTCCTCTATGCGCGCGGAGAACGAAGCTTCCAGTTTCCCCAGCATTCTTTCCAAGTCACCTTTAGTGGGTAGGCTGCGGAGGATGTCTCTCACAGAGTCTTCCGGGTCTTCATGCGGTTCCGCACTACTGGTGGGGGAGGATTCCTGAGACTCTCCCGTAAGCGGTGCCATCTTCGGGCCTCGTGGGGTGCCTCCAGTTGCTGGTTTCTCTGCGAAATAATGTGCAATACCGTCGGGTTTCGCCGTTCCTTGTGGGTCTTTCAGTCTTTGAGCTGATTGAGCGCGTTTCTTGTGGGTCATGATGTCTTCCGTCCCGTCGGATTTCCCCTTATTGAGCTCGTCCGTGCCAGGACTTTGTTATGCAGCGATCTATTCCATCGGCCGGTAGGCCCACGTTCTATCTTGAAAAAATTGAAAGGTTGCAGGTAGATCACCGTAGGCAATCAATAAAAATTTAAAGAGAAAGTATGCCGTGAAAAATTTATAAATCACTGAGAAAATTAAGTTATAAAAATTGGGAGGATGTAGAGAGCCAGGGACAGTCCATAAATGTAACTGAAAAATTTGGAGTCTCAATAATTGGCTGAAGAGTTCTTGAAAAATTTATGAAGAGATGATAAGGGACAGTGGTCCCACGAGGGATCACCAGAAAAATTGTGCAATGAATAAAGTTCCGAAAAATTTATTGAAGGGATACTCCGCTTTCCCTGCAGAGGCCAGGACGAAGCACCTCTACCCGTTTACTGGGAGAATCCCGCTGAGGGTTAACCTTGCCAGGCCACGTGAGGTAGAGGCCGGTTTCCACTCGTCCGGGGTGGACAGGAATATTGTGCCGTTGCTTCCTTTTTCTTTCCCCTTTTCTTTTTTTTCTTTCCCCCTTTCTCCTTCCTTTCTTTCCCTTTCCCCCCCTCCCTCCCCTTTTCTCTCTTTCCCCCTTCTTATCCTTCTCCTTTCCTTTTAAGTTTTGTTGAGGGGTATTCAGCGAGGTCTGATGGGGTGGGCACTGCCTCAGGTCTCAGGGTGGGGTGATGCGTAGTCTAGTGGCCGACCCCTTCCATCCAAGGTGTTGATGGGTAGATGTGCCTCTGCTCTCGAGGTTTCTCCCCTCGGTACGGGTGTCTACTGTGCTATCGGGCGTATTCCCACTTCCCAGGAGTTCCGGTTATAACAGCTTTTAAACGTGAAGCATAGCTTGACACAAGTGTCTTGCAGCGATCTACGGGTATCTTCGCCCATTCGTCATGGGCAAAAGCCTCCAGTTCAGTCACATTCTTAGGCTTGCGCACTGCAACTGCTTTCTTTAAATCCCACCAGAGGTTCTCAATCGGATTTAAGTCAGGTGACTGCGATGGCCACTCCAAAATGTTCCAGCCTTTAATCTGCAACCATGCTCTAGTGCAGTGGTCCCCAACCCTGGTCCTCAGGGCCCACTAACAGGCCAGGTTTGCCAGATATCTGAAGCACAGCACAGGTGTTATGATTTGCTGCTCAGTGATTGCAGGATTCAGTCTGCTTTTCCCCATGGTGATCTGCAAAATCTGGCCTGTTAGTGGGCCCTGAGGACCAGGGTTGGGGACCACTGGTCTAGTGGACTTGGAGGTACTCTTGGGATCATTGTCCTGTTGAAAGGTCCAACGTCTCCCAAGCCTCAGGTTTGTGACGGACTGCATCACATTGTCATCCAATATCTCCTGGTACTGAAGAGAATTCATGGTACCTTGCACACACTGAAGCTTCCCTGTACCTGCAGAAGCAAAACAGCTCCAAAGCATGATTGACCCCCCGCCATGCTTCACAGTAGGCAAGGTGTTCTTTTCTTCATAGGCCTTGTTCTTCCTCCTCCAAACATAGCGTTGATCCATGGGCCCAAACAGTTCTAATTTTGTTTCATCAGTCCACAGAACACTATCCCAAAACTTCTGTGGTTTGTCCACATGACTTTTGGCATACTGCAGTCGACTCTTCTTATTCTTTGGAGACAGCAAGGGGGTGCGCCTGGGAGTTCTGGCATGGAAGCCTTCATTACGCAGTGTGCGCCGTATTGTCTGAGCTGAAACTTCAGTACCCACATCTGACAAATCTTTTCTCAGTTCCTCAGCAGTCACACTGGGACTTTTCTCCACTCTACGCTTCAGGTAGCGCACAGCAGTCGAAGTCAGCATCTTCTTTCTGCCACGACCAGGTAGCGTTTCAACAGTGCCCTTTGCCTTGAATTTGCGAATGATGCTTCCTATGGTCTCTCTTGGTATGTTTAACATCTTTGCAATCTTTTTATAGCCATTGCCCTTCATGTGAAGAGTAATCACCTCTTCTCTTGTCTTCCTGGACCATTCTCTTGACTTCACCATGTTTTTAACCACACCAGTAAATGTCTAGAAGGAGCTGAGTATCACATTCATTTTAAAGCTGCCTAATTGGTGCTTATTATGCTTTATTGCTGCTCCGTGACATCCACAGGTGTTTTCAATACCTGATTGAAAACACTTGAATGAACCTCTGTTCTTCAGAGTGGTAGTCTTTAAGGGGTTGAATAATTGTGTCAATGAAGAATTCACAAAAGAAACATTTACTACTGTATTACAAAACCAATTGATGTAATTTTAGTTGCATATGGTTCTTTAAAAAGTCCTTGTAGGATTTCATTCTGAATACAATTACAAATGTACACTAAATTCCCTAAAACCCTTTACAGCATTGGGGGTTGAATAATTTTGAACACAACTGTATATACAGTCATGGCCGAAATTGTTGCCACCCCAGACATTTTTCCAGAAAATCAAGTATTTCTCACAGAAAAGTAATGCAGTAACACATGTTTTGCTATACACATGTTTATTCCCTTTGTGTGTATTGGAACAAAACAAAAAAGGGAGGAAAAAAAGCAAAGTGGACATAATGTCACACAAAACTCCAAAAATGGTCTGGACAAAATTATTGGCACCCTTTCAAAATTGTGGATAAATAAGATTGTTTCAAGCATGTGATGCTCCTGTAAACTCACCTGGGGCAAGTAACAGGTGTGGGCAATATAAAAATCACACCTGAAAGCAGATAAAAAGGAGAGAAGTTCACTTAGTCTTTGCATTGTGTGTCTGTGTGTGCCACACTAAGCATGGACAACAGAAAGAGGTGAAGAGAACTGTCTGAGGACTTGAGAACCAAAATTGTGGAACAATATCAACAATCTCAAGGTTACAAGTCCAAGGGTATCAAATTGATTACCTGACTAAAAACACCTGGTGCTATGCCCGTTTGTGAACAGAGGTCATTTAGAGATGATAATCTTTCCACGTACACATTAGTTTTTAATTCAATATCTAATAAACCGTTGCTTATAATATTCTGCAGTAAAGAGTCTCTTTATTTCTAGATTTTTTAGTATTTTTTTAAGCATTTTCTATACTTTTTTCAAAATTTCTTTTTTTTTTTTCAAACTCGAACCGAACACACCCAAAGGATCGAAATTCGCGAACTTTCGAACTGCCAAAGTTTGGGTCGAACTCAGAACCGTCGGAACCCGAACAGCTCATCCCTAATTCTGATACACTCATACACACTGCACATTGCATTGCTGGGAGTTTTATTGCTGTGGATTCTGTGATACACACTGCATATTACTGTGAGTTTTATTGCCCTGGAGCTCTGGGATACGCTCATACACACTGCACATTCCTGTGAGTTTTATTGCTGTGCAGTTCTGATATGCTCATACATAGTGCCCATTTCTGTGGGTTTTATTGCTGTGCAGCTCTGTGATACACTCATATGCAGTGCACGTTTCTGTGGATTTTATTGTTCAACCAATTAGAGCGGCTGTGATCCATTATACTTGACATGCGTGGCTGTTCTTTGTAAAAATGCTTGAATTTAAACATTTCATAATTCTATTTATCTCAATAGATACATTTGAAATGGTATACAAAATATACAAGTAGACACTTGGTATTCACTTTTACTATAAAGAGAGGAAAAGGCGGCGTTCTAAGAGGAAAGGGTGGAGCTTAAAGAGGAAGGGTGGGGATTAACCAGGAAGAGGTGTGCCCTTGACAGGAAGGGGTGCCTCAAATTTAAATTAGGGGGTGCACGAGTTTAGTCAGGCCTAGGGCAGCACAAAACCTAAATACACCACTGATCAGACCCCCAGTAATTAGCCAGGATCAGACCCCAGTAATTAGCCAGGATCAGACCCCAGTAATTAGTCAGCCAGTATCAGACGCCCAGTAATTAGCCAGTATCAGACCCCCAGTAATTAGCCAGTATCAGACCCCAGTAATTAACCAGTATCAGACCCCAGTAATTAACCAGTATCAGAACCCCAGTAATTAGCCAATATCAGAACCCCAGTAATTAGTCAGCATCAGACCCCCCGTAATTAGTCAGAATCAGACCCCCAGTAATTAGTATCAGACCCCCACTAATTAGTATCAGACCCCCACTAATTAGTCAGTATCAGACCCCCACTAATTAGACAGTATCAGACCCCAGTAATTAACCGGTATCAGAACCCCAGTAATTAGCCAGGATCAGACCCCCAGTAATTAGCCAGTATCAGTACCCCAGTAATTAACCAGGATCAGACCCCCAGTAATTAGCCAGGATCAGACCCCCAGTAATTAGTCAGTATCAGACCCCAGTAATTAGCCAGCCTCTGCTCACTCACACACACAAACAACCCACCCCAGCTTGTTACATAGTTACCATAGGTAAGTATGGTCTCCACTCTCTCCACTTCCCCTCCCTGCACATGCTGGACACTTCCAGCACAGTAGGGGAGGCTCTGCTTTGTGTGACTGTGGAGGGGGAAGGGGTGGGGCCAGCACATCCCCATGTGAGCAGCTGTCCTCTTCTTCCTCCTCCTCTACCCCCACGCAGAGCCTTTACTTCTGGCGCAGCATGTGGGAGTTTGATCCCACACGCTGCCAATCAAACAGGAGACCAGGTGCCTGACCCCTGCCTGGACTGTGGGGCAAGCAGGGCTAGTCCGGGCCCCCCACCCATCCGGTTCCATCCGGTTGTGGGCCCCCAGACTCAGGGGCCCAGGGTGCAGTGGCACCCGCTGCACCCCTGGTAGTTACGCCACTGTAGACAGACACAAGTGAAGTATACATTGCCACAACATTTACATATTTTAACAGGTCTATTCACTAAAAGGTGAAGTTAGGAGAAGTGAAAAATCCAGGTCAAGATAGCCAAACCATAAAAATTCTCCCATTTATCTCACTTTCCAAATCGGCCATTTGGTCTATATTGTTCTCTTCTGCCAATTCTCCTAAATTCACCCTTAGTTTTTTACCCTGCAGTTGGCTGGAGCCTAAATGCAGCATTCACCTTTCCAACCTGGTGTTTAAGAGCTTTTCTGGGAAGCTGCCACCATACCTGAATAGGCTGCTTCCCCTAGCAGTTCCCTCATCCTATAACCTCCGATCCAGGACCTGCACCTTACTTGCAATACCACAAATACAAAAAGAAAGTGGCTCGATCCTCATTTTACTACAGAGCACCACAATTATGGAATAACCTCCCAGACGCCATCAAATCTTCCCCCTAGTCTTAAGTCACTCAAGAGCTCCCTATTAACATACCTCAATACAGAATGCACCTGTAAACATGTAACATAATGACTATTTCCTACATATTTATTTTCTGTTAATATGTATATTTGTGTTGGTTTTTTTAATATCTTGCACTTTATTACTTTGTTTTTCTGTAACGACTGTAACATTTCAATGTTCTTGAACCCAGGACATACTTGAAAACGAGAGAAATCTCAATGTATCCGTCCTGGTAAAATACTTTATAAATAAATAAATGTTTCAAATCTGGAAAAAAATGTTTCAGTAAAAACTAACCTTTGCCATCCATCTACATCCATTAACCTCTGCCATATATGCACATCTATTAACCCCAGACAACCTTCAACATCCATTACCCTCAGCCAATCATCCTGAATTGCATAAACGCCTGCCACACGTGCACAGCTATTGATCCTTAGCAGCCTTTAACCATCATTACTTCCAGCTATATATCCACACCCAGTAACCGGTGTCATCCATCAATTAATCCCAGGCTTCTTTCAACACCTATGAACCTCACATATCTGTCTACAACCAATAACCTTCTGTGATAAATGCACATTCATTAATCCTGGGCAACCTGCAAACCCCCATTACCCCCTGCTCTCTATCTACACTCAGTAATGCTGCCAGCCATCCTCACCCCCTTAATCTTAAATTTTATATATACTTCCCATATTTCAAATAAATATAATGAAAATATTTTTTTGGGGAAAAAAACACATGGCAACAATGGGGTTCAACACTACTAGAATATCTTTTTTTACCATTTTTTTTGTAAATCAAAGTTTTATTGAGTTTCAATGACAAATATAAGCATACTTGCAATACCACAATACAAAAAGAAAATGGCTCGATCCTCATTTTCCTACAGAGCACCGCAAATATGGAATAACCTCCCAGACGCCGTCAAATCTTCCCCCAGTCTAAAGTCCCTTAAGAGCTCCCTATTAGCATACCTTAATACGGAATGCACCTGTAAACATGTAACATAATGACTTTAACTGAAAATAAATATGGAGGAAATAATCTGTGTATTTGGTCTTGTGTTAATATCTTGCATTTTACTGTTAATCTGTATATTTGGTCTTGTGTTAATATCTTGCATTTTACTATTTTGTATTTCTGTAACCACTCAATGTTCTCGAACCCAGGACATACTTGAAAACGAGAGAAATCTCAATGTATCCTTCCTGGTAAAATCCTTTTATAAATAAAATAAAATAAATAAATAAAGGATAACAGAAAAGCAATGTTCAGGTATAGAGCTGGATTTTCAGATCGCGCAGGATCTGCCAGAGCATGACAATGCATAAAAAAAACATAGAAGTACCAGTAGAAAGCCAAAGCAGGATTCTGCGTTTTTGTCTAAGGATCTCAAAGTGAAAGGGGGGTAAAGAAAGGTACGTATTAACGGGCGGATAATTGGGGGAGGGGAGGGGAAAAAAAGACTAAAAAAAAAATCGGTCGTGTATCGCAGGTAGGTTCGAATAACTAGTTGGCTCGTTTAGAATGCCGTAGGTCCATTAGTCTCGGTGTGCGTTCATTATGGCTCTAAAAAAGGAGGAGGACGAGATCAGAGTCCATCTGGACCAGATTGTGGAATATAGCTCAGACTGGTCCGTTGAGGTAAGAATCAAATGTTCTAGGGAGTGGAGGTCCTCCATCCTAGATCGCCAAACTGACAAGGGCGGACAAGTTATTTGTCTCCAATATAGAGGGATAACACTTTTGGCCACATTGAGAATCCGAATCAGTACAGATCTTTTATATGTGCGAGTGGATATCGTGGTGTGGTGGAGGAGCATTGACGCAGGGCAAAAATATATTGGGGGATCAACAAATTCAGTGGTAACCGCATGGATGGTCTTCCAGAAGGGTATTAGGATTGGACAGCTCCACCCTATGTGTAGCATCGTACCTTCATCCCCGTTACACCTCCAGCACGTTGGGGGTATGGCAGGGAACATCTGGCTAATTTGTGTGGGTACTCTATACCATAAAGTTAAAACCTTGTATGCTGCTTCCTGGACCCTGCTTGACACAGAGCAATGATGTGTGAGATCTAGAATTTTACTCCACTGGGGTTCAGAAAGGGGCATATCTAACATCATCTCCCAGCGTCCCATGAAAGGGGCAGGTGTGTCTGCGGCCACAGTTTGAAGCAGGGCGTAAATGTGTGAAATACCGTGTGCCAAGAGGTTAGGCAGCATGCATTTTTGTTCAAATCCAGTAAATTGTCTAGTGAGTTTATGTTGTTGCGGGATTGCTCGTAGGTAATGGCACAATTGGCTATATTTAAAACTGAGTAAAAAGGGTGGTGGTCCAGTTGTGAACAGTTCCCTTAATGGTATATACCCGTTGGTGCGCAATAGGTGATAGACTCTCGGGATCTCTGTCGAGAATAAGGTGCAGAAGGTCCGTGCTTGCAACCCCAAGGCGAAGTCTAGATTATATACAATTAGTAACATTGGAGATGGAGAAGTGGAGAGGGAGAAGGTTTTGGAGGCAAGACGCCAAATTGCCATGGTGGCCAGCGTATAAGGGGATGTGATGGCATAGTGTTTATCTTGGGAGGTTGGGAGCCAAGGTAAGGTAGCCAGGGGTACCCTCAGTGAGTCTTGTTCTGCGTCTTTCCATTTCTTCCTAACCCCCGCTTTTGACCAGTTTAGAATACGTAGCAAATGACTTGCTATATGGTAGCATCGGAAGTCAGGTACCGCTAGGCCTCCCTGCGATTTTTGTCTGGTGAGAATGTCAAAGCGTAGCCTGGGGGTTTTGCCTTTCCAGATGTATTTGATTAAAGCTGATTTAACCACTTCGCTGCGGAGGACGCGCTCAGCGCGTCCTGCCGCAGGAAGGGTTGGCTGCGGAGGACGCGCTGAGCCCGTCAATCCGGGACCGCCGCGGGCACAATAGATGTCATCGCGGTGGCGCGATGACATCTATTTCAGGCGCCCCCCCCCGCGTGTGCGGAGGAGGAGCCTGAAAGGGAGGGGGGGAGGTCCTTCGGACCTCTCTCCCTCCCGATCGCGGGGGTCCTGAGCTTAATGCCAGGCACCTTTTGGAAGGGCACAGCCTGCCCTTCCAAATGGTACCTGGCATTAACCCCTGGGGAGCCGGATCACGAATCGGCGCTGAAAAGCGCCGGTTCGTGATCCTTTCCCGGAGCTGGCCGACATCTTGGATGTCGGCCAAGCCTCCGGGAACTCCCCCTGAGGACTGGCGTCATCGTGCATAGCACGATGACGCCAGTCCTGGAGTTAACCCCTAGCAGCCACCAATGGTGGAGATAGGGGGTTCATTGGAACCCCCATCTCCCGATCCGTGGCAGCTAGGGGTTAAAGTTTGGTACTGTTGGATCGGCCAGAGGATGGCCGTTCCAACGATACCAAACACGACTGTGAAAAAGTTTTTTAAAAAAAATAAAAATAAAAAATATTTTAAAAAAAATTATAAAAAAAATAAACAAGTTTTTTTTCTTTTTTTGGTTTGTTAATGCAGCAATATTGTTCCCATTTCAATTATAATGTGAACAATGATGCTGCACTAATGATTTTTGTATGCGGTGTGTTTGATAAAAATCACGTAATTTTCCCCAAAAAAAATGTAACGAGACCCCATTTCTAATTTTTTTAACAAGCGCACCCCATACAAAATATAACCGCAATTGCTCGCATGTTAAAATGTGAAAAAAAAACCACTTTACACGTTGTAAATTATTGAAAATTCATATTTTATTGCATTTTTTGTTATAATATACAGACAGGTCATGACGTATACATATAATAATGACATATTATGAATCTGCCGAGTCTGACGGAAAGAACGATATATAATATGTCTGGGTCATATACTAAAATAAGCCTTCAAAACACGTTTAAACATGATGAGCAAAACCGGTAAAAATGACCTCAGCACAGAGGCGGGAAAAGCCTCAGCAGCGAAAGGGTTAAGTGTTGCAAAGTTGTCTCCGTAATTCTCCGTGGGATCCGCGTTTAACCAAATCCCTAAGTATTTTATTTTTGTGAGTGAGATTGAAAACGGAAAGTGCTGGAGAGTTAACGGGGCGCGTGTGTCTGTTGCAAATACACTCAGGATATGGGATTTGCCAAAATAAATTTTTAGGTTGGATAGGACCCCGTACTCCCTAAAGGTTGAGAGAATGCAGGGTAAGGACACCAGAGCCGTAGCTAGCTCCTTTTGCACCCGAGGCAAGAATAGAAAATTGTGCCCCCCCCCTCTCTGGCTAGACACTGGTGTGGCTCACCGTGCCTGCTACTCTTGCTGGCGTCTCTTGCTAGCATTTGTATTGTAGGCATTTGGTGGTGGTGGGCTCCAGGGCAGTGTGGCTGAGTGTGCTGGGCTCCAGGAAAGTGTGGCTGATGTCTGTGGTGGGGCTTCAGGCAGGGCTGGACTGGGTTTAAAAAGCAGCCCTGAGACTTAGACCAGCCCTATATTGTGATAAGTTCAAACGAAAAGAATATGTATACTCACAGTAACGTGCGGTGTGTATCAGCGTATCACAGAGCTCCACAGCAATAAAACTCACAGTAATGTGTAGGGTGTATGAGTGTGTCACAGAGCTGCACAGCTATAAATCTCACAGCGATGTGCGGTGTGTATGAACATTAATTTAACAGTTATTTTAACATCATGGGGGGCCATCAAGGTTTAGAAAATTATCAGTCATGCAGGTTGCATGGCCCTGTGTATTGCTAGGGTGAACATGCATCCTGTATAAATGGATCCTGCACAGGTGAGAGAGTAGAGGGGTAGAAAGAAAGAGAGAGAGGGGAGTAGAAAGAAAGAGAGAGAGGGGAGTAGAAAGAAAGAGAGAGAGGGGAGTAGAAAGAAAGAGAGAGAGGGGAGTAGAAAGAAAGAGAAGAAGAAGGGAGTAGAAAGAAAGAGGTAGAAAGAGAGAGGGGTAGAAAGAGATAGGGGTAGAAAGAGAGGGGTAGAAAGAGAGGGGTAGAAAGAGAGGGGGGGAGAAAGAGAGAAGGGTAGAAAGAGAGAGGGGTAGAAAGAGAGAGGTAGAAAGCGAGAGGGGTAGAAAGAGAGGGGTAGAGAGAGAGAGGGGTAGAGAGAGCGGTAGAGAGAGAGAGGGGTAGAGAGAGAGAGGGGTAGAGAGAGGGGTAGAGAGGGGTAGAGAGAGAGAGGGGTAGAGAGAGAGGGGTAGAGAGAGAGAGAGGGGTAGAGAGAGGGGTAGAGAGAGAGAGGGGTAGAGAGAGAGAGGGGTAGAGAGAGAGAGGGGGTAGAAAGAGAGAGGTAGAGAGAGGGGTAGAGAGAGAGAGGGGTAGAGAGAGGGGTAGAGAGAGAGGGGTAGAGAAGAGAGAGAGGTAGAGAGAGAGAGGGGTGGAGAGAGAGGTGGAAAGAGAGGGGTGGAGAGAGAGGGTAGAGAGAGAGAGGGGTAGAGAGAGAGAGGGGTAGAAAGAGAGAGGGGTAGAGAGAGAGGTAGAAATAGAGAGGGGTAAGGGTAGAGAGAGAGGTGGGTAGAGAGAGGGGTAGAGAGAGAGAGGGGTAGAGAGAGGGGAGAGGGGTAGAGAGAGGGGTAGAGAGAGAGAGGGTAGAAAGAGAGAGGGTAGAGAGAGAGAGGGGTAGAAAGAGAGAGGGGTAGAGAGAGAGAGGGGTAGAAAGAGAGGGGTAGAAAGAGAGGAGGTAGAAAGAGAGGGGGTAGAAAGAGAGGGGTAGAAAGAGAGAGGGGTAGAGAGAGAGAGGATAGAAAGAGAGGGGTAGAAAGAGAGAGGGGTAGAGAGAGAGAGGGTAGAGAGAGAGAGGGTAGAAAGAGAGAGGGGTAGAAAGAGAGAGGGGTAGAAAGAGAGAGGGGTAGAGAGAGGGTAGAAAGAGAGGGGTAGAGAGAGAGGGGTAGAGAGAGAGGGGTAGAGAGGGGTAGAAAGAGAGAGGGTTAGAGAGAGGGTAGAGAGAGAAAGGGTAGAGAGAGAGGGGTAGAAAGAAAGAGGGTAGAAAGAGAGAGGGTAGAAAGAGAGGGGTAGAAAGAGAGAGGGGTAGAAAGAGAGAGGGGTAGAAAGAGAGAGGGGTAGAGAGAGGTAAAGAGAAAGAGGGGTTAGAGAGGGGTAGAAAAGAGAGGGGTAGAGAGAGGGGTAGAGAGAGGGGTAGAGAGAGAGAGGGGTAGAAAGAGAGAGGTAGAAAGAGAGAGGGGTAGAAAGAGAGAGGGGTAGAAAGGAGAGGGGTAGAAAGAGAAGGGGTAGAAGAGAGAGGGGTAGAGAGAGGGGTAGAAAGAGAGAGGTAGAAAGAGAGAGGGGTAGAAAGAGAGAGGGGTAGAGAGAGAGGTAGAAAGAGAGGGGTAGAGAGAGGGGTAGAGAGAGAGGAGGGGTAGAGAGAGAGAGAGGGTAGAGAGAGAGAGAGGGTAGAAAGAGAGAGGGTAGAGAGAGAGAGGGGTAGAAAGAGAGAGGGGTAGAAAGAGAGGAGGTAGAAAGAGGAGTAGAAAGAGAGGGGGTAGAAAGAGAGAGGGGTAGAAAGAAGAGGAGGTAGAAAGAGAGCGGGGAAGAGAGGGGGTAGAAGAGAGAGGGGTAGAAAAGAGAGAGAAAGAGGGGCAAAGGGGAGAGGGAGAAAAGGGACAAGGAGCAAGCGCAAAGGAGACAGAGAAAGGGTGACAGAGGGGAAAAGGAGAGAGGGAAAAAAGGGGAGAGGGGAAAAAAGGGGACAGGGAGCAAGCGCAAAGGAGACAGAGAAAAGGGTGACAGGGGAAAAGGGAGAGAGGGAAAAAAGGGGAGAGGGGAAAAAAGGGGACAGGGAGCAAGCGCAAAGGAGACAGGAGAGAAAAGGGTGACAGGGGAAAAGGGAGAGAGGGAAAAAAGGGGACAGGGAGCAAGCGCAAAGGAGACAGGAGAGAAAAGGGTGACAGGGGAAAAGGGAGAGAGGGAAAAAAGGGGAGAGGGGAAAAAAGGGGACAGGGAGCAAGCGCAAAGGAGACAGAGAAAAGGGTGACAGAGGGGAAAAGGGAGAGAGGGAAAAAAGGGGAGAGGGGAAAAAAGGGGACAGGGAGCAAGCGCAAAGGAGACAGGAGAGAAAAGGGTGACGGGAAAAGGGAGAGAGGAAAAAAGGGGAGAGGGGAAAAAAGGGGACAGAGCAAGCGCAAAGGAGACAGGAGAGAAAAGGGTGGGACAGGGGAAAAGGGAGAGAGGGGAAAAAAGGGGAGAGGGGAAAAGGGGACAGGAGCAAGCGCAAAGGGGAGAGGAAGAAAAGGGTGAGGGAAAAGGAGAGAGGGAGAGAGGGGCAGAGGGGGAAAAGGGAGAGAGAGGGGGCAAAGGGGGAGGGAGAAAAAGGGGACAGGGGGAAAGGGAGAGGGAGAGAGGGGGAAAAGGGAGAGAGAGGGGGCAAAGGGGACAGAGGGAGCAAGTGCAAAAGGGACGGAAAAGAGGAGAGAAAAGGGGACAGAGGGGAAAAGGGAGAGAGAGAGGGCAAAGGAAACAGGGGGAGAGGGAGAAAAGGTGACAGAGAGAGGGGGCAAAGGGGAGAGAGAGAGAAGGTGGAGAGGGAAGATAGAGCCCTGCTGATATCTCTACAAATCAGAGTGACAGTCTCTCACCTGGGGCTGATTAACAACGTTTTCAAGGTAGGTGTGTATCAGGGAGGAATGGATTGAGAGCAGCTGCTCTCACACCTCACCTAGAAGTCTGCCCTGCTGCTGCCTCTCCCAATGAGTGTTTGTGGCCACAAACTTCCTGTAAGCAGGAGCAGGTGGCTGATTGGAGGAGGAGGCGGAGACAAGTGGAAGGAACTGTCAGCGGAAAGTCTCTCAATCACTTGCCAGCGTGCAAGTGAGCATTGAAGAAGCCACAGGCAGCCCAGCAACCCAAAAATTAAGAAAGGCCAGGCTGGCTTCAGGCCAGGCAGTGGCTGAGTGTGCTGGGCTTTCTGGCGCTACTCAGTCTGTCCCCTCGGCTCTCGGCTCCGCCCCTAAAGTCTACTCTAGTGATTAACGCAGGCTGTGACACGTGCAGGCGGCGCTGCCACTGGTTGCAGTCACGTGTGGCTGCACCTCCGCACTTTGAGCTGTTCAGTGCAGCTAGAAGGGGACCTCCGCTCCTGCAGTCAGAGAGAGAGGTGATCATCGCGATTTCGATTTACATTATTACTAAGAGCGAGTGATCACCCCTGCCTGCGCCCCCTTGTGGCTGTGCCCGAGGCGAGTGCCTCACTGGCCTCGCCCTCCCTATGGCCCTGAAGGACACTCTCGGGTTCGTCACAAAGAAGAGCAAGTCGTCAGCATATGCTGCAATTTTGGGATGTGCCGTGCCGATAGTGGGTCCCCTGATGTCTGGGTTATGTCTAACGGCTGAAAGAAAGGGCTCCAGGGACAAAATAAAAAGCAATTGGGAGAGGGGGCATCCCTGTCTCGTGCCGTTGTGTATTTTGAAAGACTCCGAGTAAACCCCGTTCACACAAAGCCGGGCCGAGGGATCTGCGTACAAGTCCCGAACCCAGGACTGCATATTCGGGCCCAGCCCTATGTGTGCAAGTGAGGCAAACAGAAAATCCCAATTGACCCTATCGAAGGCCTTCTCTGAGTCAGTAGACAGGAGAAGGAAATCTTCACCTGAAGATCGGCCTCGGTGAATCAGTTGCAGAGCCTTTATTGTGTTGTCTTTCGCTTCCCTCCCCGGGACGAACCCCACCTGGTCGCAATGAATCAAATTAGGGATGTGCGGTTGAAGGCACGTGGCTAAAACCTTAGCGAAGAGTTTAATGTCAGTGTTGAGTAATGATATCGGTCTGTAGTTTGCGCAATTAGTAAGGTCCTTGCCCTCCTTTGGTAATAAAGTGACGTTGGCCATTAATGCCTGTGGGGGGAGGTTCTGGCCTTGGGTCAGGGCATTAAAGGCTTTCAGGAAGTGTGGTATGAGGACTTTACGAAAGGTCTTATAGTAACGGAGAGGGAGACCGTCTGGGCCGGGGCATTTGCCTGTTTTGGACGATTTGAGGGCAGCCGATAATTCCCCTTCCGTAATAGGGTATTCCATGAGAGCTGCGTCTACCTTAGGAAGTTTGCGTGTGGAGTGCGTAGAGAGGTAAGTTTGAATCTGGTTGAGCAATATCCGTCTGGCTTCGTCTGTCTGAGGGCCTGTAAGGGAGTACAGTCGTTTATAATATTCACGTAAGGTAGTCATGATTTGCGTTGGCATGTGTTTCGGCCGACCCTCTCGGTCCCTTACGCAGGCAATATATGTGGCAGCCCGCTTTTTGGCTATCATACGCGCCAGAAGGCGGTCACATTTATCCCCGTGAGTGTGGAAAAAGGCCTTCGTTTGAAGACATGTTCGATGGTGTAGCGTGTTCATAAGATTTGCCAGGGAGCGTCGCAGGGTCGTGAGCGTGGTCAGGGTGTGTTGGGTCTGCGTTTTGTTTGTGTAAACGTTCAGTATCTGAGATCTGGAGTACCAAATCACTAATCTGTGTGGATCTCTGTTTCTTGAGTTCTGCCCCTTTCTTAATGTAATGACCCCTAATTACGCATTTATGTGCTTCCCAAAGTACAGGGTCGGATATGTCTGGGGTCTCGTTTTCAGCGAAATAGGTCTCAAGCACCTTTTTCGCTGTCTTCTACAAGGGATTCATTAGCCAAAAAGGAGTCATTTAAGCGCCAGGAGAAGGAAGCGGGATGGGAGAGCGGGGATGTGAGGGTGATGTGTATTGGAGCGTGATCTGACCAGGTTGCGGTGCCAATGGATGCTGTTTTCAGTGTGTGTAGATGATAGTGTTGCAGAAAGAAGTAGTCTAGATGTGAGTAGGACTGCTGGGGTTGAGAGAAGAAAGTGTAGTCTCTCCCTTCCAGGTGTTGCGCCCTTCAGCAATCTACCAAACGAGAAGAGTGCAGTGTCTTGCCGATGGATCTAAGTATGTGTAAAGGGTGGGAGGTGGTGCCCTTGGACGTATCAACTAGCGGAGCTAGGGGGACATTAAAGCCCCCCCTAAAATTAGGGTGCCTTCTGCGAAATCCATTACCTTGCGGAGGCTGGTGGTAATAAAGCGGTGTTGGGCTTTGTTCGGGGCATAAAGGTTGGCGAATGTATACAATGTGTTGGCTATGTGTCCCTTAACTACCAGTAGTCTCCCCTCTCCGTCTGTCAGGGACGCCGTGCTTGTAAAGGGAATGCGTTTATGAAATAGTAAAGCCGTACCTTTAGATTTGGAGGTGGGGTGATTACTGTAAAACCCAACCGGGAAGTGTGAGTCGGTCAGTTTGGGGTGAGTGTCTCCCCTGAAGTGCGTTTCTTGTATAAATACCACTGACGCCTTGCAGCTCCTAAAATCACGTAACGCCCGAGAGCGTTTTTCAGGTAAATTAAGCCCTCTTGCATTTATGGACATGAGCGAGAGGTCCTGTGGGAGAGACATGGTAGCCTAGTTATAAGGAACGGATGATATGAATACTGTACCGAGGGTCAGAGGGAAGTAATGAGAGGTGGGGAGGAAGTGGGAGGAAAATATGGAATGGAGCAAAAACCTATTTACAACGGAGAGGTAAGAGTGACAGTGCCCCCTGGCAATCCGCGAACCGGCTGTCGCCAGGGACGCGGGCCTGAACACTACGGTGTCACTGCACCTCGGTAAAGGGGGGGCGTGGTCGTAGATCACCTCACCGCGGACTACAGTGCCGAGGCGACTACCACCACAGAGGTGTGAGTATTCCCGCCTGTGGGGAACACCTATTTGTAAGAGTGAAGACCGAAGTTAGTTGTGTGAACAATGACTCTGGCGGAGATTAATCTCGGGATGTTGTAAACATTATATAAAACGTAACGCACGGCATATCTAAAGTATTGTGCGAGGAAGGGGAACAAGTGGGGAACATCCGGATCTAAATCGCCCTCCGTGCCCCGGTGCTGTTTCGACACTTAGCGGCGGACGGGCGGGGAACAGTAAATCAACAAGCAACATTGAAAGTCTCGCCACAGTGAAAAGCAGTGGGTGCAGTATCTTCAAAGGGGGTAAATGGCGTTAAGCGGGTGAATTTATACAATACTGAGCTGCCATTACTGTCGAGAGATATCCTGAGCAGTCCAAAGGCCATTAGTGTCTATCCTGTGAAAAAGGAAAAACCTCCCCCACAAGCCATGTGACTCTGGCGGCGTATAATCACACTATGTCAGTTCAAGGGTAGTGATGTCATACTGCTGTCCGGTTTGACCCCGTCGGAGTGTACCTTCTCGAGGTTTGACCAAAAAGGCGAGGCAGGGTGTACCCAGTCAGGATCCGATAAGTACGGGACAGGGGATCAACCTTGATGCGGGTGCCGTTTTCTATGTGAGTACAGTATGGCGTGGTTCGGCAGTTGAGGTTTAGAAAAAGCGCGGTCTGGGATGTGCCGGTGTTTGCAGAGCGGGAGTCCGGCCTTAATGTAGGTATCGTTGTCACCCCAGAAGGTGGAGCCCCCGACAGGAGCAGGGATGCCCTTAAAAACAAAAATCCAGGTCAGGCTTGGCAACAACGCCGGCGTCGCTCGAAGTAGTCCTTAGTGTCGGGCCGAGGGCACGGAGATCCGATCAAGTCGTGGAACAAACCAGATAATTCGGATCAGTCATATAACATGATGAGTTAGGCTTGGGAGCCCGAACGTCTCCCTGCGTGGGCAAGTTGCCGCTGTGGTCTAGGTGGTAGGGGTCTCCGCCGTGCGGGTCTTGGACCAGCGGAGTACACTTGTAGTGGGTCAGGCCAAGGAAGGGTCAACGCAGGTAATTGTAATTCCTCCAGCAGTGCGGCCATGTCGTCCATGGTGTTAATCAGGTATGGGCCTTGTGTGTGTACCAATAGTCCCGTGGGTATGTGCCAGCGATACCTCAGGTGTTGGGTTTGTAGCAAATTCGTGAGGGGTTTAAGCGCTCTTCGGTACTCTAAGGTAGCCGGTGATAGATCTGGGAATATCTGAAGCGGGGAGCCTTCGTATGAGATCTGATTAACCTCTCTGGCTTTTGTCAATATGTCCTCTTTAAGTCCATAATTCGCTAGGCAACATATCACGTCCCTTGGAGGAGCTTCCGGTGGCCCCCTCGGCCGTAGGGCTCTATGAGCGCGGACAAATTCAATAGGTGATGTGGTGTCACGTTCCAACACAGAATTCAATATGACCGTTAATGCCTCGCGGAGTTGCGATTGTGTTTCCTCTCCCTCCGGGAGTCCTCTCAGGCGTAAGTTATTGCGTCTCCGACGGTTGTTTAAGTCCATAATGTGTAGGGCCATGCTGCGCATCTGGGTCTGTTGTGCGTCGACTTTCTCTGCGGTCTTAGCGTGTGCAATGTGTGTTCTATCACAGTTTCCTTCCAGAGTCTCGACCCGTGCAGTAAGGCCTTGGATATCAGTTCTCACGTGTTGTAATTCTGTCAGGATCGATTGTCGAAGCTCTGCATTAGCCTGGTGTAGATCTGATTTAGTGGGGAGGTTTTTCAGTAGGTGTGCCCAATCTGGTGTCTCTAGGTCTGCCGATCTGGTATCCGACATGGCTGGTGAGGGCGCTCGGGATGGTAACATAGGAGAGATCGGTGATCCGGCCTGCTCTGGGGGAGCGCTTCCGATGTCAGTAGCCAGGAGCAAGTACCGGCGGAGGGAAAGCGTCTCCGGCAGCTTTTTCCCCTCCTGTGTCTTCTGGGTGACTGTCCCTTTACCCGGTTTCCCCATGTTGTCCAAAAGATAATGCGTAGCCGGCGTTGTCAGCTAAATCTCCTCAGTGTCACCGAGTTAAGCAGCGTTAGTCAAGAATATTTTTTTTTTTTTGCGTGTTGTTCTCGTGTTATTGTTATCTTCTGTCCCCCCTGTTTCTCCTTTCCTTACTTTTGCCCCCCTCTGTATTTTCCCCGCGGAATAACTTAATATTCGCCGCAGCTATAGTTCAGTACATGGGGTCGAGAGGCCCAGTTGTCAGGGGTATAGTGCTGTGCGGAGCGGCAATCCACCTGTCCGAGTCTGGCCCTGAGGTTGTGTGGTATCTGGACGTGGTGGTCAGCGTGGCGCCGGCGACCTCCGGCCTAGGCCGCAGGCCCACGAGTTTCTGGTGACGTCCTCCCTGCAGCCAAGGGTTCGTATGGGCCTCCGTGGTGTCGAGCTCCCCCGCCACTCGAGTCATCAAGGGGCCTCCGTCGGACACGTAGGTCAGGCTCGTTTCCTCTCTGCCGAGGGCCTGGTTGGGCGTTGCGGTCAGGGACCACCACACAAGGCTGTTGTATGCCCGTGTGGCGGGGGGAAGAGTGCCGTGCGGGGTAGAGATGTGAGCGGTAGCCCTTCGTTCCGGGTCTTACCCCGAGGTTGTGGCGTCCGCCTCGGATGGGCCAATGGTCGCGTTCCCAGAGGCGTCAATCGGCGCAGCCGCGGTACCACCCGGCCCAGGCTCCACTCGCGATGTAGGCCTCCGATCCTACGGCGGCACCTCCACAGCGACCGAGGGTTCCAGTTCTTTTTTGTCGGCTCCACCGTGGTCTTGATTGGTAGGTGTAGGTTGGTGGCTCCGTCGATGTGCGGAAATTTGCTTTTAAACTCGGTTGTGCACGATGTTTTGTGGGAGCTCTTCCCGGGCACGTCCGCTCTGCTTGGCGCCAGACCACGCCCCCCCCTTTTTTTACCATTTTTATCTATTTGATTAACACTGTATGTGAGCATACAAAAACATTTTTACAACTGCAATGATGGGAGAAAAAACATCCATGGGCTCTTGACTGTAACTTATTAATCATTTTTCTTTTCATCCTAACTATTTCCTTTTTTACAATACAATAGCCATTATTCCAGGAACAAATCATGAAAGACGAGATAATTACCTACTAATTTAAAAAACCTTATTCTATTCTACAGTGCCATCAAAGTCAAAGATCTTTCCTCTCTGCATAAGTTTGCCTTCTGTTGGGCCCAACGACTGACACTAGGGTATTAGAAGAGGAAGTGAAAACACATCAAGCCATTTAACCAAAAGTCCCTACATTTACTTTAAAACCTAGGGGAATGAAGTCTTCCAGAAACTAGTTAATAATAACATTTCCTATAGTAGTGTTAACATTTATACACTTCCTCTGAATTTGTATAACTTCATATTTTTCTTTATTTATTTGGCTCAGTGATTGTAAAATATTTATCGTAAGTCTTGCTGTACTATAATCTTATCCCATATCTTAAAAACACACTGATACTGATTTGATCACGGAGGACAATCTGCTATAATCAGCATTCACATACAGACTGCCATTGGTACTGTATCAGATGTGCAATTGTTACCTATCGAACCCTGATACCATTGCTTCCCTCTCTCATGATTGCTTAATCATGTATGTGCAAGAAAACAGTAACAAAATTAAAACCGTGTATTGCATAATAAGATGTATTGTAGTGGAAGAGGGGTATATTATTCCTCTCTATATGACCTTATAATGCATAGGTCCCAAGAAGATATTTCAGTTAACCTCCCTGGCGGTCTATTTATTGAGAAATTTCTAGTCTAAAAGCGGTCAATTATTTATTTTAGCCCTCCCCCCCTAGCGGTATCCCGAGTGTAGCTCGGGGTTAAATTCCTATGTTGGAAGCGGTAACCCCGAGCAACAGTCGGGATGCCGCTGGATACATCACTTCTCCCTGCGCACCCTCGATGTCCCCAGCTACCTCCTCCGGCGGGCGATCGCGACCTCATTACTTCCTGGTTTCCTCCTCGCAAGAAGGAATCCAGGAAGTATGAGGTCGCGATCGCCGGAGGAGACTACATAGATCAGCGAGGGAGCACACGGAGAGGTGATGTATACAGCCCGAGTGTGTCTCGGGGTTACCGCTCTCAGCGGTGAAATTTAACCCCGAGACACACACGGGAACACCGCCAGGGAGGTTAAGACTATCTGCCGATACTTACAAATCTACTAGTTTGAGGTCATGGTTCTTGGACTATCAGCTGACAGAAACAAAACGATCAACACATAATAGGGAGAGAAGCACATTTCTACAAGAGTGATAGTTATAGCTCATCCTTGTATTGTGCATGATTTAATAAGAGTATCGACTTAGCTCTACTTGTGTGATTTATGTGATGTAAGATTTGTATGAGATATCCTGGCACATGTCTATAGCAGAACAGGACCCTTAAATTCTATATACTACTACTACTACTACAGAAAACAAAAAAAAACAGGAGAGCACAGCAATTCATACTGTATATTCAACAACTTTATCAGTAGCGCTAACATTTAAAGATTAGTTTTCATAGACTCCACCTACTCATAACCCTTTAAAGATTTTAAACATGTTTAACCCACTGAAGAATTTTCACAAATGTGTAACCCTAAACTCTGTTTTAAAATTATGGGAGTTTAGTTAACAAAATATGGCCATAATTTGCTTACGCCTGTCACAACGCCAATGTATCCCATCGACAGATCCAATTCTTGTCACCTAATGACCACCTTTATGCCATTGACTCACATACTGAGGACAGAATCCTTTTTCGAGCTCTCTGTGATTCAAGGTTAAATAGAAACTGCAGATGAAACACCTGTGACAGGGAAGGGTGCATGTCAGAGGTTGTTAGTCCTTTTCATACAAAATACACCAGGAGGGCAGCACTCAACCTTTACTAATCATTAATGCGCAGGTGCTTCTCAAAGCAAAACATACACAAAACCAGGAGGAGAGCACTCCAATTCATATATTCAACAACTTTTAACAGTAGTATTATGACTTCACAAAAAACACTGTTGTGGTTCCAACGCAGGGACCACAGGGTGGTGTTGAAAACCAGATCCCAAAAGGGCCTAATCCACCTCAATATTCATACAACAAAAAAGCACCCGAGCAACCAGATGCCTTTCAGGATCTAGGTCCCTATACAGTAAATTTTATTAATGTCAAACACAAAAAAAGTCAATAAAACACATGCAATAGAACAATGGTAGAACACAAGAGAAGATAAGCTAGGATATCATGTGCATATATATTGAAGAAGATTTCTTACTGATAATCCATCTGTAGAGTATAAAAACATTTCATCTGGTGAGTATGCACCTATATCTAAGGTATTCAGTCAGATAGACACCAAGATATGAGCATATAAACCGAAAGACATGGTTCCAACATCATCCTTAGTGGTGACTACCATATAAAGATTCCAAGAGGAGATACTATGGCAGGGGTTTCTATATGGTGCAGGCAGCCGCCCTGTGTGGTTATACTGTAGTGGAAATAGGCTGGAAGATGGCCGCCATTGTAAGCCAGGCGACCATCTTGTTCAGAATATTGGTTCACTTGAAAATAATTAGGTAGTTTTTAGTTGAAACTCAGGCATACATAGAAATTTAGGAATGTGCTGAGATTAGCAGAAAAACAATTAAGGCTGGGGTCAGACGAGCGTAGTGTTCACGTCCGTGATTGCGCCTAAAAGTACGTCCGTGATAGCATGACAGAAAGCCCATCGGAGCCCGACACACGAAGTACGACCGCACTGAACTGCGGACGCACAACGGCCGCGGCCCACGGACGCAAGGCAGGCAGGAACGTACATCCCCTAGAACGGCCGCACAAAGTGCGCTGCGTCCGCAACGTCTGCATAGCTTTGTGTGTGAGTGATGGAATGTGGTCAGACGGACTGCATTTATACGTCCAGCATTTTTCACGGACAAAATGGTTTTGCTTTTTAATTTATTTTTCCTCCTACATCCGTCAAAAAATAAACGTCAGTGAAAAAAACGGACTGTGTGACCACTACTGTGTCTTCCGTACTGATGTACGTCCGTGTGCAAGGACGTACAGTCCGTAGAAATCACGCTCATCTGACCCTAGCCTAAAGCGTTGAGAAAGATCTCTGCTGTTCCAGGCACAGAGAAAGATACATCAAGGTCGCTGGGGCCCGCAGAAATACAAAGGAGTATAGAGATCAGACCAGGTGCCATTTGTAACAAATAATTGAAGGCGTTAGGGAACCAGGCGCAGCCCGGAACAGTGAGAGCAACAAAATATGATTTATTGTTACTAACACAAAGTTTGCCAATTTACAGCCAATTAATGAAATGTCTTTTGTATTAGACTAAGGGAGGTACTAACCCACGTGGGGTGGGATAGTGTCACCGGGAGGTGGACTAATTGGGATGTACCTAATTATGTATTTGAGGTATAAAACCTCAGGACACTGTATAATTGATGCTCAGTTTTTGCGATTCAATCCTGTCTGAGCATTCTGTGATGTCACAATAAAAGTTTGCCTTTCCTGAAGAGACTCGTGTTCAGACAATCCTTGCTCGTGTCCGGTCCGGCCTCGTCCCGAGGGAACCAAGTCTATTCCGGTTACATTTCTGGGGGCTCGATAGCCGGGATACGGGCCCTTGCCGGCACGGTAACGATTGCTGGACACTGTAGCGGGAGTGATCCCACCGGTTGGGCGTCCGTTGAAGATGAGCTGACATCTGCAGGCGCCAAGCAGGATTTCCTGTACAGTGGACCTCGTCTCGTCCCAAACGGACCCCCGGCCCGGGAAGCTGGGACACCCCTGAGTCCGAGGAAACAGCGAACAGCGCGGCGATAGGTAAAGTGTCTTCTATGTTTGTATGTCTAATGGAAATACCGGTATAAAGGGAAACGTCCGACCGAAGTTGGATAAGGAGACCCGTGGCCACGGTCTCGTTAGCATACCGAACCCGCCACCAAAAGCACGGTCAAGCAAAGGAGCCAGAGTGGCTAGCGCGTGTCTGGACCCGGGGGATCGGATGTTGACCAAGGGGTGGAGTCTGTATGTGAGGGAGAAGGGAGCCGCGTGGAGTTGCATCGTCATAGTCAGTGTTTGTAAATAGAGCTTCACCACGTGGACAAAGGAAAGGCGGAGAGATTTCTGTGACCGGGCTTAGAGCCCTGTGTCAGTGCTAGTGTGTACGTTGTGTAGTGAAGAGGGCTCATCGGGGCCAGCGGTAGCTGCAGAGATAGTGGTGCCGGGTGGGTAGAATTACTCATAGGCAAATTGGAATTGCAGACGGGAGTGTAGTTCTAGAACGGGGTGCGCATAGTCACAAGCAGTCAAGAGTTAGAGCTCAATTAACGGGGTATAAGGAGCCAAAAGGAGGGACGGTGTGCCCTCGGCTAGTAGAAAGAGTTGAATTGTTTATGTTTTGTTTTGTGTTGAAAGTATCTGGTACGGTATGGGTTGTGATTGATTGCTGAGACTGCTGTGAGTGAACGAGCGCCTACTCGCATCGCGAGAAAGCAAACTTGAGAGTGGACTCCCAAGGTACGTTTCCGGCTCAGGCGACTGCAGTCCGGCTACTGACGGAGGAAGCGAGTCAGACACATGAATTGTTGCAACATAGAAGCGCCACGAACAACGCCACGGTGGGAAACCTGATAAACCAACCGTCTCCATGAGATTCCAATCAGATGGGGATGCCACCAGCCCCCTGGATAAGTAGAAATGGAAGAATGATGGATCTCCAGTGGATAAGAAGTGCCAAACGGTTTATTCATGGAACAGCAGCCTTCAGAAAATCAGTGACGTTTCGACCCTGAGGTTTTAATCATACATGTATGATTAAGACCTCAGGGTCGAAACGTCACTGATTTTCTGAAGGCTGCTGTTCCATGAATAAACCGTTTGGCACTTCTTATCCACTGGAGATCCATCATTTCTTCCATTTCTACATATGAATTGTTGACTGAAGTACCAGACTGTAAATTCTAAGTGTTCTTGCTAAAGAGTATTGTAAAAAGGTTGTTGCTTTTAAAAGTAACAATGGGTAACGGATCATCCAAGCCAAGAAAGGTAAAGAAGGGTGAGACGCCCCTAGGGTATATGGTGCGGAATTTTGAAGCACTATATACAACACATGATTATGGTGTAAAATTAACTAAAGAAAGGTTAACAGGAATGTGTACAATGGCGTGGCCACTGCTGGTTCCAGAGTGGCCAGAGCAGGGTCAATGGACCCGGAGCTAATACAGAAAGTGCATTCCCAGGTCACCGGGAAATGCGGACAGCCTGAGCAGTACCCGTATATAGATATATGGAAGTATTGTGTAAGGGATAAAAGTCATTTTATAATGATGGCGGGACGTAACAAGAAGCAAGTACCCCCCAATAAAGAAAATAATAAAAAGAAAAGACCGGTGTTGGTAGAACAGCCGGAAGAGATTGATCCCCTGTCCCCGCCCTATTCATCACATTATGGGGCAGCTAGAGAAGTTTTGCGTGCCGCGGCTGCGCGGGCGGAGAGGGGGAGGCGGGTGGCGGCTACTGCTCCGCCGGCTCCCTCCACTCCGACGGGTGGAATTGCGGAAGAGGAAGAGGGGGCAGTGGGTGGAGGAGATAGAGAGGTCCCACCAGGAAAGATCGAAATGCCCGATGGGAGTATGTATAAATTGGTAGACCAAGAGGACAGTGATGGTGATGATAAGAGTGAAGGTGTAAAGCAAGATGCTACCACTCGCGCAGCGAATAATGTATATAAACCCCGAGATCTATATCAACACAACCCCGGTAAGAGTAAAATGATGCCCCTGCGGGAGGTGCCAGGTCCCTTATTGGAAAATGGAGCACCTGGGCCAGTGCAATACCCATATGTTCCATTTACAACAACAGATTTGTTCAATTGGAAAACACATACACCACTGTATTCCACTAATCCCACGGCAGTGGCCAGTATAATAGAGTCAATTATGCTCACACATAACCCCACATGGGCAGATTGTCAGCAATTAATGCTGACAATGTTCACTACTGAGGAAAGAGCCAGAATAAATAGTAGCGCGCGAAAAATTTTACTTGCCCAAGCCGTAGAAGATGTCAGAGCCCAGCCAGAAGCATGGGCAGAGGAGCACTACCCCAAAACAGATCCCAAGTGGCCGTACAATACCGCTGCAGGCATTGCTCACCTGCAGACGTACCGCACAGCAGTAATAATGGGTGTTAAAGCAGGAGGGAAAAAGCCCACAAATATGGGAAAAATAGCGAATGTTGTGCAAGATGCTAAAGAATCCCCAAGTGCATTTTTAGAAAGGTTACTAGATGCATATAGGATGTATAGTCCTATTGACCCTGAAGCAGCGGAGAATCACAGGTTAATTAATTCTTCCTTTGTGGGTCAGTCACAGAGAGACATACGGAATAAAATACAGAGACAAGATGGGTTTTTGGGTAAAGGTATTAGCGAATTGGTAGAAATTGCTAATAAAGTGTATCATAACCGGGATTTAGAAGAAAAACGGGAGGAGATGAGGAAGCACAGAGGACATACAGGGGTGGTCGGATATATGGGAAATGGAGGGAGAGGTGCCCCAGACAGAGGGAGAGTGAGGGGACGTGGAGGTAGAGGTAGGGGAGCCCCTAGGGCACAATCAGTGCGCCTCGTGCCGGGGCGAAGGTCACTGGAAAAATGATTGCCCGGCATTTCTGGCTAAATTTGGTGTGCCGGGGGAAGCTGGGGAATCGGGAGGTCAGGCCCCTAATGGTCAAGTAACAAACGGCATATGAGAGAAATGATGGTGCCGGTGCAGGATTTGTTGGGTTGGCGGTGACGTCATTGAAGGGCAAGGTACATATTGACACGGACCTGGGCCCATCCCGCTCGGTAATCACGAGCCCACGGTCACTATGAGAGTGGGGAATAAAGATGACATTTTTATGGTTGACACCGGTGCCGAATATTCTGTTGTAACACAGCAAATTGCTCCCCCGGTGGGAACTGAGGTTGATATCGTGGGAGCAATGTGGGTATCCGCAAAGTACCCCTTTCTTGCTTCACGAAAATGTAGTGTGGGTGGGCATAATGTCGAACATGAATTTTTGTATATGCCCGAATGTCCCATCCAGCTCCTGGGGCGGGATATCCTTTGCAAATTGCAAGCCCAAATTACATTTCTTCCCGGGGGTCACGCTAGATTAGACCTGCCTGAGAGTGGCAGCTCTGCACGGCAGCACAGCCCAGCCAGCCAGTGCATCCAACCCGCGAAAATTGCAGTAATTATGCCCAGAGAAGAAGAATGGCGTACGGCACCAACGCCGCTGGTCGACCCGGACCCGTACACACTACTCCTGGGAATCCCTGGTGTGTGGGCCGAGAACAACCCGCCCGGGCTAGCTGTAAATATCCCTCCGGTATACGTTGATTTAAAACCGGGGGCAGTGCCTGTGGCTCTAAGACAATATCATATCCCACAAAAAGCCAAGCAGAATATCCAAACACATTTGCAGAGACTTGAAGATCATGGCATATTGAAATTCTGCGTGTCACCGTGGAACACACCTCTGTTGCCAGTACTGAAAGAGGGCACACAAGAGTACCGCCCGGTTCAAGATTTACGAGCGGTTAACGAGGCCACAGTAACTTTACACCCTGTAGTCCCTAATCCATACAATTTGCTGGCATTAATTCCTGGAGATACAAAATATTACACGGTGCTTGATTTAAAAGACGCTTTCTTTTGCATCCGCCTGGCTCCAGCAAGCCAGCCCCTTTTTGTGTTTCAATGGGAGGACTCCACCACGGGAGCGCGTCATCAAATGACCAGGACACGCCTCCCCCAAGGTTTCAAGAACTCGCCCACGATTTTTGGGTGCGCGCTCAGCCAGCACCTCCAGTCCTTCAACGCTCAGCCAGACAAAGTTGTTTTGTTGCAGTATGTCGATGATTTATTACTGGCCTCTCCCACAGAAAAAGACTGTCTCTCTGCCACTAAAGCCCTGCTACATCTGCTATGCCTTGCAGGTTACAGAGTGTCCAAAAGAAAAGCACAAATATGTAAACAGACTGTGAAGTATCTCGGTTTTCAATTAACAGATACCAAGCGTGCACTGGGGCTGAGAGAAAGGAAGCAGTATGCCGAATACCCCAACCAAAGACAAGGAGACAAGTTCGTGAATTCCTGGGAGCTGCGGGCTTCTGCCGCCTGTGGATCCCCAACTTCGCAGACATTGCTAAACCCCTCCATCAAGCCACCAAGGGGGGAGAGCATGACCCCTTCCTCTGGGAAGAAGAACAAACAGCAGCCTTTCTGAAATTAAAAACTCTG
The DNA here is from genome assembly GCA_009667805.1 of Leptobrachium leishanense. NCBI lineage: Eukaryota > Metazoa > Chordata > Amphibia > Anura > Megophryidae > Leptobrachium > Leptobrachium leishanense. Next base: position 112,031,357 of record CM019070.1, read on the forward strand.
TTAATGGAAGCCCCTCCATTGGGATTGCCAGATCACAGCAAGCCCTTCCAGCTGTACGTGCATGAACACAATCAAACAGCTACAGGAGTGCTGATTCAAAGTTTCGGCTCTCGGCTAAGGCCTGTGGCCTACCTCTCCAAACAACTTGATCCTGTGGCCTGCGGCCTACCCCCATGCCTGAAAGCTGTGGCAGCCACAGCAATGTTGATAGCAGAAGCAGACAAGCTGACCCTTGGACAAGTTCTTCATGTCAAGGTGCCCCATGCTGTCAAAGCCCTGCTCGACGTGAAAGGAAGCTACTGGTTCAGCAACAGCCGGATGACGAAGTACCAAGCTATGATGTGTGAGAATCCACGGGTTCATTTGGACCTCATCGCTACCTTGAACCCTGCTACTTTACTGCCTGACTGTGAAGAGGATCCAAATCATGAATGCCTCCAAGTCATGGAAGAAGTGTTCAGTAGCAGGCCAGATTTGAAAGACGTACCCCTAGACAAATACGATCTACAGCTATTCACTGATGGTAGCAGCTACATGAATGATGGGAAGAAAGTCTCCGGCTATGCAGTAGTTTCAGCAGAAGAGATTATCGAAGCAAATCCATTACCAGGCCACACATCTGCACAATTGGCCGAAATAACAGCCTTAGCCAGAGCTCTGGAAATCTCCGAAGGCAAAAGGGTGAATATCTACACTGATTCCAAGTACGCTTTCATGACAGTCCATGCACATGGTGCACTCTACAAAGAAAGAGGCCTACTTACTTCTTCAGGACAACAAATCAAGTAGGCGGCTGAAATCGCAGCCCTTCTAGAGGCTGTATGGAAACCAAGTGCTGACAGTATTATGCATTGTCGTGGCCACCAGAAAGGTCATGATGAAATCCCAAAAGGCAACAGGCGTGCTGACCAGGCCGCAAAGGCTGCTGCAAAACCATTGTTGACAATTGATCAAGCCAAAGTTCTGCTCTGCAAGCAAGAGCCTCAATCTCTCATGCCAAATTATGAATTTTATATGAATTGGAGAAAATTTGAACCCAAAGGCGAGTTTATCGAAATTATACTGCACAAATGGCAAGACGAGTATGAACTGTTAGAACTAAATCATGACTATATCCAATGGCTTTTTCCAACCCAGTTTCAAGGTCTAAATTTTTACTCTACTCCTCTGACTTCTCAAGAGACACGTCTAATGATTAACACCTCAGAAGTTCAGCAAAGACTACGCAGAGCATACAAAATGATGCTGAAATTCTTCGGCGTAAAATTAATGGGGGAGTATGGAGAAGAAGATACAGAAGTAATTGAAGTTGAACGAGCAGAAAATTTCGGCTCACGTTTTGAAAATCTAACAACCAACCCTCACAATAATCTAAGAATCACACGAATATTGCTAAATCTGGGAGAATTGGGAGCAGAAGAATACCAAGCCCCTTGGTAAGGTTCTTCCTCAAGGAGATCCTTATCAGGAAATAAGCTGCCAGAATGAAGAAAAGTGCAATGAATTTTTTTTATACCAGCAGTGCGAGATTCACAAGACAGACAAGATCTGCTGTTCTTCGCATGGCGATACTATTTCCCGAACGAAGAATTTGTCTGGGGAAACCGTGGAGAATTGGCACGATACAAAGTAAAACCAGTGGTGGCTGCACTCTACCGGCGCCACTGAGTGAATGGACACCTGTATATTCAGAGAAAGAGAAGAAATGGCTGTCAGAAGAACAAGGCGGATATGGAGAAGACGGATGGTTCCAGTTAGAGAATGGACAAATAGTTCTACCAGCAACACTGGCGCCTGAGATTGTAAGAACGCTCCACGCAAGTACCCATGGAGGAAGAGAAATGATGGAACAGCAATTGGAGCCACATTTCTACGTACCAGGACTGTCAGTAATCTGCAAAGCAATAGCCCAGCAGTGTGTGACATGCGCCAAGAATAATCCAAGAACGGGCCCGTCTCAACCTCCAGGGAAACAGCCAATCGGGCTGTCTCCAATGGCGTCATTACAGATAGATTTCACAGTGTTGCCACCCTGCAAAGGATACAAATATCTACTGGTAATGGTGTGCACCCTAACAGGATGGGTGGAAGCTTTTCCAACAAGAACAGAAAAGACAGCGGAGGTGGTGAAAAGTCTGATGAAATAAATAATACCGCCCTGCCTCTTATACGGACAAACTGTTTACACAAACTTGCCAACCGTTTCTATGGGTATCACCTGGAAGCTACACACTGCCTACAGGCCCAAAAGTTCAGGAAAAGTCGAAGAGGATGAACCGCACCCTAAAGACTCTGATGTCCAAATTGTGCCAAGAGACATCACTAGGCTGGTTGGATGTGCTCCCGATAGTTTTATTACACATTAGGTGCAGGCCCACCCCCCAATTGAAGCTAAGTCCGTACGAACTTATGTTCGGGCGGCCTACCCCTCTGATTAATGGACTAAGGGGGGACCTTCGGGCATTAGGGGAAATTAAATTGAATGATCAGGTTGTACTGTTGGGTAAGGCAATGCAGAAATTGAATACTTGGGTGGGAGATAATATACCTCACTTTTTGTACCCTCCACTGCATAAATATTGTCCAGGTGATTCAGTATGGGTAAAAGAGTGGAAAAATGATCCATTAGGCCCAAAATGGAGAGGTCCTTACTTTGTCCTGTTATCAACCCCTACAGCAGTAAAGGTTGCCGAGGTGGTCCCGTGGATACATCACTCGAGATTGATGGTAGCTGCAGCCAATCCTGAACCAGTATGGAAGGTCGTCCCCAACGAGACCAATCCACTGAGGCTAAAGCTATCAAAGACCACAGTCATGATCCCCTGAGAGATTCGATTGAAAGCATCCAAGATACTCAACCCTTGGGTGTTCTGATGGATACAGCGAGATCTAATTATCCACCGATGGAGAATGCTGAGAGGGTTATTTTCAGGGGCCCGGCCCCGACCCGTGATCAACCGGAAATGTCTTTTGTTTTTGAAATTCCGGCGGGGAGGGATTGGGTTTATGTGACTGCGAAGAGAGTTGCCCAAGGGTTTTTGACAGTGGGGGCAATTCTGGTACCGATTTTGTTTCTTGCACATCTGATTTATGGACTATCACGTGAAGCATGTCCCAAGTGTCCAAGCATCACCAAAAATCAGAATGGCACCCACCCGGTGATGGAGAACTGTACCATGTGGAGACAAAAGCGAGAGGCGTCATCTGGAACTAAGCTAAAAGGACACCTACTTGTGCAATTTAAATATGATTATGCCAAAAAGTCTGGACAGACCACATGTTGGGTGTGTAGTAGACTGCACCCAGAGACAATTCATATACCATTCGCATCTGTCCCAATGAATTTGAGTATGTTTGCATCAGAAAATGTTACAGTACATACAGTTGATATGCCCAGAGAGAAACCAGAACCATTCAGTCCTGGGCATCCTATAATAGGACCAGTGTACCAACCAGAGTGGTGTTTCCAACTAGGCCCAGATAGAGAGATAAGTAACGAGGGTGGGGCGTGCAACTCAAGTCAGTTCAATTGGACATCGTACATTTACATATTCAGAACAGGACTGAAGGCACATTATATATATATATACGATGCAGGCAGTTCACTAGAGAACAAGAGGAAGAGATTGCGAATGCAACCAGTGGAAGGCAGGATATAGGGACATGATGAGACGGTTGAGGCAGTTTGCAATAGCGATAACAAAGGGAACACTATATTCATCACCATTTATAGTGAAAGGAGGATATCAGGTGTGTTGTAAAGGAGTGTGCTACACATGGGTACCACATACAGTGACGGGAATGTGTTATTTGGCTAAATTGATCCCGATCCAGAAGGTAAGGGGGGAGGACACTAATTCAGATACAATACTTCACCCTAGGTACCCACTGGTGTTTGAGAGACAGAAGAGAGAGTTGTTTAAGAAAGCGGATCGAGTGTGGGCTTGGCTTCCAGCATGGACTGGATGGGGAAGAGAGTTGATGGCAAGAATGAACAGTTATGCCAGTTTGATGGATGAGATTTTGAATAAGACTAGTTGGGATATTCAGTTGTTGAATCTGGAAGTACGAGAGATACGAAAGGTGCAAATGATATACAACATGGCACTGGAACAGATCAGTGCAGCCTTGAATGGATTGTGTGAGATTACGATGCACTATGAATGTTGCACATTCATCAAGAATGCTACACATGATGTCCCTGACTACTATCAGGTAATTCAAGATCACCAAGAAAAGGTAGCACAGTTGCAGGACACAGCAAGGAGGATCGCTGCTGAAGGCTGGAATCCACTTCGTGGGTTCGGAGCAATCGGAGATTTATTTCACAGATTGGATCTATGATTCTGATGGTAGTGGTGATCTTGGTTGTAGGGGCACTACTGTATCGTATAGGGCTTTGCCTATGGCCGCTATACAAGAGGGCACTGACACCCACACAGACACAAAATATACCACTGATTATCCCACAAGGTATGTTCCCGACAAAAACAAGCCCCCCCAAATATGAGGAAATTGAGAATAGAAGCAGTGAGGTGTAATGGCTACAAGTCTCAGGAGAAGAGCCTGAGGCTTGAGCCAAGGGGGGAATGTAGTGGAAATAGGCTGGAAGATGGCCGCCATTGTAAGCCAGGCGACCATCTTGTTCAGAATATTGGTTCACTTGAAAATAATTAGGTAGTTTTTAGTTGAAACTCAGGCATACATAGAAATTTAGGAATGTGCTGAGATTAGCAGAAAAACAATTAAAGCGTTGAGAAAGATCTCTGCTGTTCCAGGCACAGAGAAAGATACATCAAGGTCACTGGGGCCCGCAGAAATACAAAGGAGTATAGAGATCAGACCAGGTGCCATTTGTAACAAATAATTGAAGGCGTTAGGGAACCAGGCGCAGCCCGGAACAGTGAGAGCAACTAATCATGATTTATTGTTACTAACACAAAGTTTGCCAATTTACGGCCAATTAATGAAATGTCTTTTGTATTAGACTAAGGGAGGTACTAACCCACGTGGGGTGGGATAGTGTCACAGGGAGGTGGACTAATTGGGATGTACCTAATTATGTATTTGAGGTATAAAACCTCAGGACACTGTATAATTGATGCTCAGTCTTTGCGATTCAATCCTGTCTGAGCATTCTGTGATGTCACAATAAAAGTTTGCCTTTCCTGAAGAGACTCGTGTTCAGACAATCCTTGCTCGTGTCCGGTCCAGCCTCGTCCCGAGTGAACCAAGTGGATTCCGGTTACAATACCAACAAACCCAGAACAATTCAGCAATGCAGGAGGCTGCCTGCACCATATTGACACCCCTGCCATAGTATCTCCTCTTGGAATGTTTATATGGTAGTCTCCACTGAGGGTGATGTTGGAACCATGTCTTCAGGGCAGGCCCAAGACATTGTGCTGCCTGGAGCGAAGGCTGAAATGCTGCCCCCCCCACCACATTCCCTAAAATACACCCATGTCCATTAACTAAAATCCAAGTATAACACTAAGGGGGTTATTCAGAGAGAGGTGAAAACCAGGAGAATTGGCAGGAGAAGAGAACAATCTAGACCAAAACAGCCGATTTGGAAAGTGCGATAAATGGGAGAATTTTTCTGGTTTGGCTATTTTGACTTAGAATTTTCACGTCTCCAGTCAGTCTCCATAAGTATGTGTCAGGCTGGGTTAGATGTGACTGAGGATATAGTTCACGGAGTAGGATGGAGATGATTATTTGAGTGTGACACAGAAACACACACACATTCACACGGACAGACTCACGCACCTTTCTATACCTTAAATCAGCCTGCAATGTTCCAAACATCACCCCCATGTCCTCAATACCTATAAGTGGATCTGTAAATGTGTCCCCAGTCTTTATGCACCACATTAAAGATAGGAACCCTCTCTGTGCCCCAAGTTAATAATAGCATCTTTCTGCATGCCCCCAATTAATATAAACAGCTCCCAATTAATATCGGCATCACTCTTTATGCCCACAATCAATATTAGCAGCCTCTTTTATGCCCCATTAATATCAGCCAGTTTTAAGCTCACAATATTAACAGCTTACATTCTCTCCTTTGCAGGAGCTCCAAAAATGTGTCACTAACCCTTCCCTGCCAGAGCCTACAAGGCTGATTTTTAACCCCTTCCCTGCCCTTTAACCCCTTCCCTGCCAGAGCATACAAGGCTGACCTTTAACCCCTTCCCTGTCAGAGCTCACAAGACGGACCATTAACTCCTTCCCTGTCAATGCCCACAAGGTTGGCCATTAACCCCTTTGAGCCAAAAGGTTTGACCACTAACCCCCTCCCTGCCAGAGGGCAGTTAGCCAGTAACCCTCTCCCCTGCCCAAGTGGTATCAGGTGGGTAGTAACCCTTTCCCTGTCGCAGCACTAAAAATTGGGCATATTAACCAATAACCACTTTGTGGCAGGGAAGTATGGAATTACCCCCCCCCCTCTCTGACAAAACCTCCAAAGAGAAGGTCAGCTTCCGTGCCATAGCCCTGAAAGTGCAGAGACAGCCCCTTCCATATCAGAACTCACAGATAAATTAATCCTTTCTCTGAAAGGATGGCATTAACCCTTCGCCTGCTAGAGCTAATAAACCGTGGCTTTAACCCCTTTTTGCCAATACTCTAAAAGGTGGCATTTACTCCTTCCTTGCCACAACTCTAAAGGGTTGGCATTAACCGCTTCCCTGTTAGAGCACTAAACATATGGCATGAACTCCTTCATGCCAAAGCATTGCACTATACCCCTACCTTGGCAGAGCTTTATAAGGGGTGGTATTAACCTCTTCCCTGCCAGAGCTCCCAGTGACATGCTTAGGGACAGCAGGTTCACATCCTGCGCAGGAGCAGCATGCAGGCTGACATTAAGGCTAGGGTCAGACGAACGCATTTTTCACGTTGTCCGTGAAAAAGTGCGTTCGAACGAATGGACGTATTTTTTCACGGAATACGCGATAGCGGTCATACGACGCGCATTTTCGTCCGTGATTTTGTACGGATCATCAATAAAACCCTTTTGCGTCTGGACGTTATGTTGGCCGGACGTGTGCAGCGTCTGACGTCTCCCAATCACACACACACACGCCGCTATGCGGCTGCAGCGCACTCTGTACGTCAGTACTAGCGGTTTGACGTTCTCGAAAAAATGGGTTCGTTTGCCACTTGCGTTGCACGGACAAACGTTCGTGCGGCCGTTCGTCGTATGTTCCCCGGCATTGGACGTCATTTGCTGCTAACACGGCCGTGATTTCGTGCGGCTAAACGCACGTTAAAACTGCTTTCGTCTGACCTTAGCCTAATATGATTATTATTCCAGGTGGTATGATGATAAGGATCAATAGGTCTGGAATAGTATTTTCTCTGTCTGCTGGTTGTATTAACCCCCTGGAAATAATACACTAACCCGGGACTCTGCATCACTCATACATACTGCCACCATGCTGTCCATTAAGGCTGGTGTCAGACGAGCTTAGTGTTCATGTCCGTGATTGAGCCTAAAAGTACGTCCGTGATAGCATGACAGAAAGCCCATCGGAGCCCGTTACACGAAGTACGTCCGCACTGAACTGCGGACGCACAACGGCCGCAGCCCACGGACACAAGGCAGGCAAGAACATACAACCCCCTAGAACGGCCGTACAAAGTGCGCTGAGTCCGCAACGTCTGCATAGCTTTGTGTGTGAGTGATGGAACGTGGTCATACGGACTGCATTTATACATCCAGCATTTTTCACGGACAAAATGGTTTTGCTTTTTATTTTCTCTCCTACATCCGTCAAAATATACGTCAGTGATAAACAGACTGTGTGGCCACTACTGCGTCTTCCGTGCTGAAGTACTTCCGTGTACACGGACGTACAGTCCGTAGAAATCACGCTCGTCTGACCCTAGCCTTACAGTGTACATTTTACACGGTGCCCTGCCAGGCCTATTCTACGCCATAAAGCCTTAAAGAACAGCATCACTCACACAGTCTGCAGCTCAGCCAGCACACACGTTACCTCACTGCAGCACTGCAGGCAGCCATTGCTGGGAAGTGGAGCCGGAAAAACTACATCTCCCTTCAACCCGTGTGCCCCGCCTACACAGGGTAGCTGGCAGTGGCTGGTCCACCAGGGCAGGGGCCACCGGGAGCCGGAGGACTGGAGAGAGTGTGTGTGAACAACAACACCAGACAAGTTGTTGTTGTGACCGCCGCAGGATCTATCAGCAGCCACGCCCGCCACCCTCACGTCTTTATCCCACGCTCCCATGTCGACGCAGCGGCATGGCATGATGGGAGCGTGTGGGTGTGGTCAGCGGCCAGCAGAGTCACGCAGTGTATCAATGCACCGGCCGCCAATTATTATTATTATTATTATTCTTTATTTATAAAGCACCAGCATATTCCGCAGCGCTGTACAATAAGAACAGTATAGACAGGGTTACAATACATTGAACAACATTTGACAAACAGTACAGGAGGAGATGAGGGCCCTATTCCCGTAGGAACTCACAATCTGGGAGGGTTGGGGTTGGAAACAGGAGGAGAGGACTGTAAGGTGAGAGTGATTGATGGTTGCGTCAGTGAGTTGGGTGGTAGGCTTCCCTAAATAGGAACGTTTTAAGGGAGCGTTTGAAGGAAGAGAAGTTAGGGGAAAGTCTGACAGTACGAGGGAGAGCGTTCCAGAGAGTGGGGGCTGCGCGTGAGAAATCCTGCAGTCTATCATGGGAAGAGGTGATGCGGGGAGAAGCTAGGCGCAGGTCACTGTTTGACCTTAGGGAGCGGCCGGGGTGTATTTGGTAGACATGTGCATTCGTTTTAGTACTAAAACGATTTAGTCAGAATTTTGGGATAATTTAGTTTTAGTGTGAGTCAAGAGAAACGAAACTGCTCAGTATAAAAAACGAAAGAAACTAAAATAAAATGCACTACATTTTAGTTTCAGTCCTTTTTGTGATATTACATTGATGAGTGAAGGAGACCAGCAATGAAGAGTGTAACATCGCAACATCCGAAGTTCTGCACCCTCCACATGCCAATGCAGTAGGATGTTCTATACAGAGAGGGGCATTAATTAATGCAGGAGGATGTTCTATATATTATACAGAGAGGAGTATTAATTAATGCAGGAGGATGTTCTAAACATTATACAGCCCTTTAAAACCAGTGGCTGCGAGCGCTGAGATCGGCTGCTTGTTACATGACCCACCATTGTGACATGTTAAAACAGCTAAACTGGCCATCGCTAGAATCCAGACGCACCCTTCACCTTTCCAGCCTGGTGTTTAAGAGCATCTTTGGGAAGCTGCCACCCTACCTGAATAGACTGCTTCCCCCAGCAGCTCCCTCATCCTATAACCTCCGATCCAGGACCAGCACCTTACTTGCAATACCACAATACAAAAAGACAGTGGCTCGGTCCTCATTTTCCTACAGAGCACCACAATTATGGAATAACCTCCCAGACACCATCAAATCTTCCACCAGTCTTAAGTCACTCAAAATTTCCCTATTAACATACCTCAATACAGAATGCACCTGTAAACATGTAACCTAGTGACTTTATTTCCTACATATTTATTTTCTATTAATCTGTATATTTGTGTTGTTAATATCTTACATTGTATTACTTTGTATTTCTGTAAATGTAACACTTCAATGTACTTGAACCCAGGACATACTTGAAAACGAGAGAAATCTCAATGTATCCTTCCTGGTAAAATCCTTTATAAATAAATAAATAAATACATTATCTCTCAGTACAATGTATCAGGCTCAGTTGTTACAGTAACTGACTGTAACAGCGCTCAGAGTTTCAGTAAAACAAGGAAATAATATTGTTCTAACCTTTCTGAGCGCTGTGATGAGCAGCAGTCAGTTACTGTAACAGCTTTGCCTGACACGGGGCACTATTACAATGTTGGTGCTAACTTAACCAGAGCTGTTGTAAACTGAAAACCTCCATAGGCTATAATTGCTCTGGGAAGTTTACAACAGCTCTGGTTATGTTAGCACCAACTATGTAATATGGCCAACATTGTGCTGAGAGTGAGAGATACTGTAACAAGCAGCGATCTCAGCCCTCTGAGGAGCCACTACAATAGTAATTGTATCCATTGGTTTTCGGATGAATGAAATTAGTTTTCATACTAAAGAACTGAAAACGAATTTCTTTAGTAACTAAATAAATTGCATTTTAGGACTAATCCATTAGTTCAAAACGAAATTTTGTGCTGTGCACATGTCTAGTATTTGGTGATTAGTGAGGACAGGTAGTGGGGAGCTGAGTTAGTGAGGGTTTTGTAGGTAAGGATAAGGATTTTGAACTTAATTCTGCAGTGGATGGGGAGCCAGTGAAGGGACTCGCAGAGGGGAGCGGCAGAGACAGAGCGGCGGCCAAAATAGATGCTGCCGCCGCGCCGCAGTCCGGCACTGGGAAAAAAAAAATAGTGCATTGGCGATCACGACGGCGGCGTGGCCCAGGGGCCATATTTCATGGTTTGTTTTTAACTTTATTTTATTAAATCTTTTTAAAGACCACATCCCGGTTCCTGATTGGTTTTTTATTTGGATTTTTTCCACAAAAAAATCCATAGGCGTTCCGACTCGAGCTTTGGAAGCTCCATCTCATGTAAGTCTTGAATTGGCAGAAAAAGAGATTTTACACCTTCTTACCTAAGAGATTTACACTAGGAAAGCATGTATTTCGTTCTTTATTTATCCCTCCATGTTTCTACCAATACACGGTGTCTGAAGAAAATTTCCACACTCAAGGTGGGGGTCACCTGTTAACAAGGAGGAAGAAAAATTACCCAGAGGCTATTTCCCACTCTGAGCCGGTGCTAGGGCTCTACATTTGTGAGTGGTATCATTATACAATACATTACCCAATATATTAGTTGCAGTTTTGCACTATAAATTTCTTTATTTGCTTCTCTTATATAATCATATGATGTGTTGCGAACTCGCATGAGACATCTGGACTCCAGAGCATTTTCTTGCGCTCACCAGATACGTTATATTTTGTCTACATTTCATGGTGTGGGGGAAACCACTATTTGCTGGTGTAGCATTGGAGTTGGGGTGGTCACGGCGTGTTGTGTGGCGCTTACCATCTGTTTCACGTTTACTCTATATATGGTTTGAAGATCTCTCTTATATGTGTAGTGCTCACTCCCGGAGGAGCCGCTGAATAAACCTCGTGTTAGTCTCCCCGCACTAGGGAATAAATATACACCAGCACTGTTGTGGATTTTATAGATTATATACTTTACTGATCCCAATAAAGTGACACATATAATACAAATACGGTATATGAACGACAGGATTTCGTAATGCGGGAAACACGCAGCAGGAAGAACACGCGGTGGGAAAACACGAGCCGTGAAAAAAGAAAAAAATGAACCCCCACAGTTCTGGAGTATAAGTCCCGTGAGTGTAATGACTCAAAAAGGTGTATGTGTATTGATTCGTGTACCCGGGTACTGTATTCAACAGGCCAGTGAATGGAATAAGCAAATCTTCGACTAGTCACGTTGGGGCCCTGTAGAATTGAAACAATAATGCAGCGTGCTGGATTTTACTTGGACTTTCGGCCTGTAAGGCCTCTCCCCATCCGTTGTACAGTCTGTCCCACTGTCCGGTCAAGGATGTCTCTCCGCTGGTCCTCTGGAACTCTGTGCCACCGGATCCGCTCTCTGGCCTGTCCGATCTCCGAGTCAAAAAGAAGGCCTACCGCCTGCACTCCCTATGGATAGTCGCGGTCTCCTTACAGGGGGTCCAACTGGAACTGAAGTTCTTGTGCAAACCTCCTAATGATAATGGGTATGCTTCCGCAAGTTACTGTCCCGATCTCCAGCGCCCTCGAGGTAGCGTCTGCGCTCCGGCCTGGTCTCGATCCCTGGCAGTCTCACTTGCGTCCTCTGTCTTTCGTAGCTCCGCTCACACTGGCGCTCCTCTGCACGAGGCTGCTTACGTCTTTCCTCCCTGTCCCACCCACTTTCTGTATATCCCGCAAAGCCTGATGGATGTTGTAGTTCGTTTAGGTCCCTCATAGTCCATATGGCTTTTGTCCCCCTCTGGTGGCTAAAACCGAGTAATTGCAGCAACACAGATTTAAACAGTGCTACATATGAAAATATAATTATTGATACACTGTATGCATTATGAATGTTGCTGTATAAATAAGAGTGTACATAATTGAAATAATATATCATACCAAGGATGTTTACACTGAGGTAATATGCAGTGACTAATATTGCACCCTTGTTTTCTGAAAGATTTCAGTGTTTTTGGTTTGATTATATTATTGAATATAACTTATTGGCATTAATTTGGATAATTATTTTTGGGATAATAAATTATTATTTTGTGTTTCAAACGTTATTTGACCCCGTGTGTTTACTAGATGCTTGTTTGCACGGATTTCAGTGAGTTATTCCTAAGGATTACAGGCTCACTATATAAAACAACACATTTCCTTTCTAAAAAACTTTAAACACTTTTAGACACAAAATTTTGAAAAAATCAGACCGCCAGGGAGGTTAAATAACCCTTTATATGTGTCACTGAGCGCATCCATTTGTGACCTATTGTGTTGTAAACTGCTCCCCACAGTATCTTTTTTTTTGTATTCAAGATTTTTATTTTGAAAAGGCATCAGCAATAACACATACAATATAGAAGGACGGTCAGACTGTACAGCAGCACACAGGGCTAAGTCTCAAAAGGCATATAATCAGAAAAAACTCTGCAAATCACATTGTAAAATCACAGAGACACGTAGTGTGGCAGGGGTTATCCAAAATAGGAAGGGGGAAAACACACCAAAAAAAAGGAGGGAAAATGGGTATAGAAAAAAGTGGCTAAGGCCAATTATGTGACTTTCCTGGCTCACTCCTGAAGGTCCAAGGACCAGTCGAAGGCCATGGAAATGTGCAGGTCACAAGGCCTGGGGTAATCGAGGGCCAAATATGGTGGGCAGAGCCATGGTAGCCGCCACAATGGCACACCTTGAGGTAGCCCCAAACGCCAAAAAAAAATTAAAAAGGGGAGGGGGTCTGTGGCACGAGGTGGTGTAGAAAATAAAAAACAAACGGGGCGGGAGGTAGGGGTCAACAAAAGAACAAACTCAGCTAAGAAACAATCAAGAACATTGCGTGAAATAGCAAAATCAAGTGTCCTCAAAGTCGTCCCCTAGTGGGGGGGAAAAACATTTATAACATAAAAAAGGGGGGTCACGTGAAAAATTATAAAAAAGTCAAAAAGGGGGGGTTAAAGCAAAAGTCAGCAAAAATACTTTGGGAACTCATCAGAAATCAAAGTCCTCAGTAGAAAGCAGTATAATCTTTGGGCAAACTGTAGACAGAAACAAAATCTCAGCTAGCGAGGGGAGAAGAAGAGGGTCAGCGGGGTCAAAAAGAAAACAAGGGGGACGAGGATGGGCATTGACAACCGATCAGGCCTGGCATCGATGAGAAGAGGGCAAAAAAGACAAAGTCTTCTTCAGCTGGTATCCATCCAGAGGACCGGGCTCACAGACCCACCAAAAAGGATCTCGGCGTTGAAGGCTCGTCGGGCCAGCCACCTCCATGCGGCTTCAACTGCGTAGGAAGCCTCCCCACGAGGTCGAGAGTCCATCTGCACCACAACGATGAAGCGCGCAGTCTCAAGGGGAGAACCATCAGCCCGCTCAACAGCAGCCACTGCATCTCTTCTCCAGACAGCCGGCGCCACAGGGGCCCACAGGATACAGGGGCCTAAAGGATACCTGTATCTCCAGTAAAGGGATTTCACAAGTTGGGGGGGGACTCTGACATCATCACGCTCTTAGGCGATTATATCAGGGTCCAGGGGAAGTCCTACAGTGAAAGCCTGCTGTGAAAGTACAAAGAAATGTCACTGAGCTGCATGACTTCAGCGACGTGACAAGCACATCCTTTGAACACAATCATGAACCCAGAGGATACGCTCAGCACGTCGCCAGCAGCAAAGAGGTTAAATGTTAAAAAGAGGGTAAAATTTGAGTAAGGTACCCATTTAAGTATATCATGCTTGTAACACCAGTCCGTCGTTCTGCAGCTGTTCCTCTTTCCATGTTTTTGTTTTTAATCCCAAATGGGAAGTGTTTGGTGCGTGTATAAATAAAACCCACCATCTCTACCTCCCCTTGGCTGAAAAGCAGCAGGAGGGGCTTGGAGCTGCTCAGTAGAGCGGCCTTTTGGTTACAATTGTTAGGTACTCACTCTGTAAAGAGGTGCCGTGAAGTGGCGAGTGAGCTTACGTTGCAATGGCCATTGAAACAAACAAAAACCTCAGTTTTGTTGTACATGGAACACATAGAAACGAGCGCAGATGACACCTTTTTTCCTTCTTATGTTTTATACATTAACTGGGCTGTTACTCCTGGCAGTTGCTGCCGCTCCGGTGAGTATGGGCGCAACGCCATTTTTTCTGTATTTAGGTACCCATTTAACCTCTTGCTGCCCTGCACCAATATTTAGGCTAGGGTCAGACTGAGGCAGTGCGAACGCGCGTGCAGCCGCACATAATCACGGCCGTGCTAGCAGCAGATGCCGGGCAATGACGGCCAATATACGAAGTACGGTCGCACAAAAGTGCGGCCGCGCAACGCAAGCGGCAAACAAACGCATTTTTTCGAGAACGTGAAACCACTAGTACTGACGTACAGAGTGCGCTGCGTCCACTAGCGGCATGTTTGCGTGATTAGGAGACGTCAGACGCTGCTAATGTCCGGCCAACATAACGTCCAGACACAAAAAGGGTTTTATTGATGATCCGTACAAAATCACAGATGAAACTGCGCATCGTATGACCGCTATTGCGTATTCCGTGAAAAAATAAGTCCATTCGTTCGAACGCACTTTTTCACGGACAACGTGAAAAATGCGTTAGTCTGACCCTAGCCTTAGTCTCCTACCTGTACCTCACGATGCTGCCAAGATGCCCGCTGCCATTATTACTTTGTGCAGTGCAGGCAGCAGATAATGTGGCTATTCTAAGAGCAATACCAGCCTTTAACCACTTCGCTGCGGAGGACGCGCTCAGCACGTCCTGCCGCAGGAAGGGTTGGCTGCGGAAGACGCACTGAGCGCGTCCTCCCGAAGCAGCCTGCGATCGGCCGGATTCCGGCCCGATCGCTGTGCCCCCCGGTGCGGACTGACATCTTGGATGTCAGCCCGTCAATCCGGGACTGCTGCGGGCACAATAGATGTAATCACGGCGGCGCGATGACATCTATTTCAGGTGCCCCCCCCCGCGTGTGCGGAGGAGGTCGCCTGAAAGGGAGGGGGAGGAGGTCCTTCGGACCTCTCTCTCTCCCGATCGCCGGGGAGCAGGGAGTTAATACAGGCACCGCTTGGAAGGGCACAGCCTGCCCTTCCAAACGGTGGCTGTCATTAACCACTGGGGAGCCAGATCACGAATCGGCGCTGAAAAGCGCCGGTTCGTGATCCTTTCCCGGAGCTGGCCGACATCTTGGATGTCGGCCAAGCCTCCGGGAACTCCCCCTGAGAACTGGCGTCATCGTGCATAGCACGATGACGCCAGTCCTGGAGTTAACCCCTAGCTGCCACCAATGGTGGAGATAGGGGGTTCCAATGAACCCCCTATCTCCCGATCCGTGGCAGCTAGGAGTTAAAGTTACAGAGCATGGCCGTTCCAACGATACCAAACATGACTATGAAAAAAGTTTTTTAAAAAAAATTAAAATTAAAAATAAAAATAAAAAAATATTTTAAAAAAAATTATAAAAAGAAATAAACAAGTTTTTTTTCTTTTTTTTGGTTTGTTAATGCAGCAATATTGTTCCCATTTCAATTATAATGTGAACAATGATGCTGCACTAACGATTTTTGTATGCGGTGCGTTTGTTAAAAATCGCGTAATTTTCCCCCAAAAAAAATGTAACGAGACCCCATTTCTAATTTTTTTAACAAGCGCACCCCATACAAAATATAACCGCAATTGCTCGCATGTTAAAATGTGAAAAAAACACTTTACACGTTGTAAATTATGGGAAATTCATATTTTATTGCATTTTTTGTTATAATATACAGACAGGTCATGACGTATACATATAATAATGACATATTATGAATCTGCCGAGTCTGATGGAAAGAACGATATATAATATGTCTGGGTCATATACTAAAATAAGCCTTCAAAACACGTTTAAACATGATGAGCAAAACCGGTAAAAATGACCTCAGTACAGAGGCGGGAAATGCCTCAGCAGTGAAAGGGTTAAGCTGGGGTCAGACTAACGCATTTTTAACATGCGTTTAGGCGCACTTAATCACGGCCGCAGTAGCAGCAAATGACGGGCAATGACGGCCAATATATGAAGTACGGCCGCGCAACAAAAGCGGCAAACTAACACATTTTTTCGAGATCGCAGAACCGCTAGTACTGACATACAGAGTGCGCTGCATCTGCTAGCAGAGTGTTTGCATGATTAGGAGACGTCAGACGCTGCTAATGTCTGGCCTACATAACGTCCGGACGCAAAAAGTGTTTTATTGACGATCCGTAAAAAATTACGCACGAAAATGCACATCGTATGACCGTTTTCAGGCATTCCGTGAAAAAAATACGTCAATGCGTTCGGACACACTTTTTTACGGACGACACGAAAAATGCGTTTGTTTGACCCTAGCCTTAGGGTGCAGGGCAATGGGGCAACACCAGACTGCGCAAAGGACACATGCGCAGATTTTTACGCACAGCAGCCTGTTTAAAGACAAATACATGCATTTATACACACAGCCATATGTTCACACACATAAGCATATATCCCTTACACCCCAGGGGTATGTAGCAATAAAACTCTCAGTAATGTGCAGTGTGTATGACTGTATCACAGAGCTCCACCGCAATAAACCTCACAGTAATGTGCAGTGTGCATGAGCATATCACAGAGCTCCACAACAATAAAACCCACTTTAACCCCTTAAGGACGGGAGTAATTTTACAACTTCGGCGCTGTTTCGGAAGTAGACGTTTGCTGATCTCATTTTGACCGTTTTTAAACGCGGTTTTAAGTCACGTATTATTATACTACCCAGACAAATTATATATCGTTCTTTCCGGCAGACTCGGAAGATTAATAATATATCATTATTATATGTATATGTCATGCCCTGCCAAAATGCTATAACAAAAAATGTAAAAAAAAATAAAAAGGTGAATTTTCAATAAAATTTCAATCATCCACAGTGTGTGAAGTATTTTTTTTTTTTTTTAATTTTATTATCTGAGACTTTGCGGTCATATTCTATGGGGTAGACTTGTTAAAAAAATTTTTTTTGGGGGAGAAATTGCGTTATTTTAGCTAAACCCCCCCATAAAAAATCATTAGTGAAGTACCATTGTTCACATTATAATTGAAATGTGAACAATAATGCTGCATTATAAACAAGACACGTTTTTATTTTTTTATTAATTAAGATTTTTTTTTATTTTATTTTAAATTTTTTGACACTTTTAGTTTACTTATAACATGTTTGATATCAGTGGAAAGGTCATGCTCTGGCCTTTCCAGTAATATCAGACATGACCCCTTAGCTGCCACCAATCAGGAGATAAGGAGGTTCAAAGAACCTCCCTATCTCCTCTATGGGATTTCCTTAGGAAATCCCTTTGCAGCTAGGGGGTTCCCCGGTTAACTGACATCATCGCGCATGGTGCGATGAGTCAGTTGACGCGGGGGGGACCAAGAGGAGAGCCTGCCATCCAAGATGGCGGCCCCCACCGGAAAAAGGCCACGGCCCTGCACCGGTTGGTGCCAGGCCGTGACCTGGCAACTAAGGGGTTAACCCCATACATCGCTGGAAAGGTCAGCCTGTGACCTTTCCAGCGATGCTGGCCACAGCCTCCTAGTCCCCAGCGATGAGGAGATAGAGGGATCCAAATGATCCCCCCTCCCCTTCAGGCGCTTCCCCTGCTCCGGCGGGGGGACGCCTGAAACTGATGTAATTACACCCGGCGCGATGACGTCAGTGCGCCTGGAGGAGTGAAACCCGCTGATCTGACTCCGCGGGAGTCAGAGCAGGGAGGGAGCGACCGGAGGAGGTGAGTATAGCCGTGGACGTACCATTACGTCCTGCAGTGTTAAAGCCCGCCTAATGCAGGACGTAATGGTACGTCCTGCGACGTTAAGGGGATAATGTGCAATGTGTATGAGCATATCACAGAGCTCCACCACAATAAAACTCAGTAATGTGCAGTGTGTATGAGCGTAGCACAGAGCTCAACAGCAATAAAACCCACCTTAATGTGCAATCTGTATGAGCGTATCCCAGAGCTCCACATCAATAAAACTCTCACAGTAAACGCTGGGGTTTATGAGCAGGCACATAATTCACATCAATATAACTCACAGGAAGCGCTGGGGTGTATGAGCAGACACATAATCCATAGCAATATAACTCACAGTAAACGCAGGTGAAAGCACGTTCACACTGAGCACATGACAGGGTCTGGAGAAGCCGTGGAGAACGTTCTGCTGCCTGCAACATCCTCCAGCATGACCGGTTTGGCAGTGGGTCAGTAATGGCGTGGGGTGGCATTTCTTTAGGGGGCCGCACAGCCCTCCATGTGCTCGTCAGAGGTAGCCTGACTGCCATTAGGTACCGAGATTAGATCCTCAGACCCCTTGTGAGACCATATGCTGGTGCGATTGGCCCTGGGTTCCTCCTAATGCAAGACAATGCCAGACCTCATGTGGCTGGAGTGTGTCAGCAGTTCCTGCAAGACGAAGGCATTGATGCTATGGACTGGCCCGCCCGTTCCCCAGACCTGAATCCAATTGAGCACATCTGGGACATCATGTCTCGCTCCATCCACCAACGCCACGTTGCACCACAGACTGTCCAGGAGTTGGGGGAAGCTTTATTCCAGGTGTGGGAGGAGATTGTCAGGTATATTACACAGAAAAGGCGAATTTAAAATGGATGCCTGTAGCCATTTTGTTTTAAAACAGTTTTTCTTTCAAAGTATTCTCTAGGTTTAGAAATGAACAAGATTCTTTTTTACAAAGTTCATTCCTGGGTTAAGAAGTCCCAGACATGAAGGAACCTAGAATGAATGTGAGATAATGCTAAGACATGTCATAAGTAAATTATTGGTCTGTTTTAAACTTTTAAAACAAAAGAGATTTTGTCTTTTGAGTATAGGAATAAGAGAAAATATTCTGTAATATAAAATTATATTCACAAAATATATGTTTATAATCAAGGTATATTTTATTATAATTACAGTATGAAATATATACTCCAAAATATTGAAGAAAGTATATAATTGGTAAATAATAAAATTTACTAAAGAATAGATTCTGTGAGTTAACCAGGAAAGAATTTAGCTGATCTAAGCAACCAAAAGGGAGGAGAACTATAAATCTCAAGACAGTCTAGTTAGAAGACAAGGGTCTTTGTTAAGCTAAGTCTGACCTTGTGACCCTAGATAAAGACAGAGAAAAAGAAATTGGGGAATTAATTGGAATTAAATTAGAAGTGCAACACTGCCCTCTACAGGATAGTAAAAATAATGATTTATATTATCATTAATATTAACTGTGTGGCTATAATAAGCGGGAAAAAGTTTTTGGTAAGTCAGTCAGAGATGTCAGCAGACAGACTCACATCGCCATGCACTCAGACATTCATTATATATGACACTCTGAGAAGTCAGAGATTGCCAGCCATCGGGACGCATCGCAATGCACTCAGACGTCCATTACACATGACCTTCTGAAGAGTCAGAGATTCCAACAGACAGAGACTCACATCAGACTCACATCACCATGCACTCAGATCCCAAGACATGAGGCAATCAATATTCTCACCAAATCTCTAACTCACATGCATTGATTATCTAATATCGATAATTTTCACATATTCCAAAACAAAGCATCACATAGAAAATTCCAAGGCAGACTCATCAACATCCAAATTGGACAGGTAATGTATGAAATAAGGAATTAATGTAAAAATATATTTGTAGAGATTTTTGCAACATAGACTGAGACTTCTCGGATAAGGTTAAAATCCAAATTCTAAGTAATTCTATTCTGCAGATGGAAATATGAAGAAGTGGATATAAGGATTTATTCCTAAAGAAATGTTGCAAGATTGATACCAATATATATATTGAATTTGGAAATTACTGTGATTAAAATTAATAAGCAAGGAATTATATAACTACAAAATAAAAAGCAAAAGATTAGAAGTTTAATTCTCGAGATTAGGGGAGGATTCACTAAATAAGTTTTTATTACTTATCAATAAATTAGCTCATCTTTTGTTGATCCATGTAGCAGAGAGATATATATATCTATAAGAGCTGGCTGGTTAAACATTGTTTGCTGGGAATTGCATGTTGTATTAAGCAGAAATGTTTATTAACCATTTGTGTATTAGTTACTAACTGAGAAATTAAATGATATTAATCATATATGCAGTTACTAACCGGAGATACATATATTGTGAAGCTAGTTTTTATATGCTGATGGAGTGTGGTTTATAAATTGTTGTTCATGATATGAGATTTGAAATTCTTTTGTATACGTAATAAATATATATATTTTTATCCGATTATTGATTATTGTATTTTTTAAAGCAAAACACAGACAATTAAAAGAATTCAGGATAATTTCTAAGAGATATAGACGATTGATATTTGTGTCTCGTATAAATTTCTTATGAAATAATAATCCCTGATATATTGGAGACGACTGCCGAGGTAGGTCCAGTAAGTCCAATATAGACATATTGGAGGCTTGGCTGATAAATCCAATATATACAAACGTGTTGTATTCACGTGCAGAGATTATATCCGACAAGATCCCTCAGGAGACCATCCGCCACCTCATCAGGAGCATGCCCAGGTGTTGTAGGGAGGTCATACAGGCACGTGGAGGCCACACACACTACTGAGCCTCATTTTGACTTGTTTGAAGGACATTACATCAAAGTTGGATCAGGCTGTAGTGTTGTTTTCCACTTTAATTTTGAGTGTAACTCCAAATCCAGACCTCCATGGGTTGCTCAATTTGATTTCCATTGATAATGTTTGTGTGATTTTGTTGTCAGCACATTCAACTATGTAATGACCACAGTATTTAATAGGAATATTTCATTCATTCAGATCTAGGATGTCTTATTTTTGTGTTCCCTTTATTTTTTTTGAGCAGTGTATTTACCACGATCTATAAAGATGTTTGATGTCCGCCTCCTGTCTCCCAGTGTGGAGAGGATGCAGGCTGGGGCTGGGGCCTGGGCTGCACTCTGAATATGTGCTTGCCCTCCTCATCTGCCGCTGCGTGCAGTGCACTGATGCACCACATGATGAAGGGGGTGGCGCCATACTCGGATGCAGGCTTCCTTTGAAAGTGGGAGGCTGGAGGAGGTATGCTTCGTGTGCTGATGCGCACCTCAGCTGCTCTGCCTCAGTCACCGAGGGACAGCACAGCTGCACAGGGACAGCACAGCACACAGAGAGCAGTGTGGCCGCTGTGTGGGTAGACTGATTCCGGAGCAGGATTGAGAAACCGTTAGGGCACACTGGGGGCCCACTGAGCCAGCCAAAACCAGGCCCCCACTGACCCGCGGGCCCTCAGGCAGTGCCCGATGGGTCAGTCCGCCCCTGGGTATACATGCATCTGAGGTCTGACATGTCTGGGTACATGCATCTGAGGTCTGTTTCTACATGTTTCTGAAGTCTGATGTTTCTGGGTATACATGTATCTGAGGTCTGATGTGTCTGGGTATACATGCTTCTGTGAGATAATGTACTTACACACAGTATGCATGCATAATATACATACATGCAGTACACACAGTATATTTGCAATTGATATATGCACACACACTGTATATACACAGTACACATGCAATATATAAGGACACCTCTGCAATAGATCCAAAACACACACACTGCATGGACACACACACATATATATATATATATATATATTCATTTTACACACACGCACACCTTTTCAGTGAAAAAAAAAAAATGTCCCTGGCAGTCTATTGGATCTGTATGTGGTCCCCCTCCCTCCGTCTGCTTCCCCCTACTTGCCCAGTGATTATTGTAGAATCCTCATGTGCAGGTGATCTGTGCTACATTAACCCCTTTACTGCTGAGCCATTTCACGGGTAAAAAAAACAACACATTTTTCTTTTTTTGTATTATTATTGTTAGTTTTTTTCTTTACTTTAAACATGGTCGTGTTTGGTATCATTGGATATGATACCAAATATGACCCTGCCAGCTGAAAACAGTCAGGCGATATTGGGGTTCAAAGGAACACTTATCTCCACCCCTATCTTTCCTTAGGAGTCAATGAGGACGTTCCCCACACGTCCTCAGCAGTGAAAGGGTTAAGGCTGGGGTCAGACCAGCGCACTTTTAACGTGCGTTCTGGCGCACTTAATTACGGCCGCAGTAGCAGCAAATGACGGGCAATGACAGCCAATATACGAAGTACGGCCGCACAAAAGTCCGGCCGTGCAACGGAAGTGGAATTTGAATGCATTATTTCGGGAACGCAGAACCGCTAGTACTGACGTACAGAGTGCGCTGCGTCTGCTAGCGGCATGTGTGCGTGATTAGGAGACGTCAGACGCTGCTCATGTCCGGCCAACATAACGTCCAGACACCCAAAGTTTCCTGATTTGGATCCGTACAAAATCACGCAATATTGCGCATCGTAGGACCGTTTTCGTGTATTCCGTGAAAAAATACGTCATTGCGTTCGGACGCACTTTTTTACGTTCGCGTGTAAAAATGCTTTCGTTTGACCTAGCCTAAGGGAGGGGGTGGAACCAACAGAAAAAAAATCCATGGTCGTCTAATGGATTTGCATGTACTGCCTCCCACCATCCCAGTGATTTCTGTAAAATTCGCAGTGCAGGGGCAGGAGGTCTATGGTACATGAAGGCAGGAGACAGAGCCAATAGCAGAGATCCCCAACTCTCACGGAACTTCCGAGAGTCTCCCTGAAGTGAATGTGGGCTCCCGGATGCCCGTAGAACACTTTTGGAACTCCCGGATTTTCATTTGGGAAAGGTGGGATCCGTCAGAGGGCAAGCTCGGTTTAAGCCAATCATTCGCCCTTGCTCCGCGCAGCAGGCCGGGAGGAGTAGTTCTGACCTCCAGGAACAGACTCCTCCACCGTGTCTGCCGATAGCTGCATTTTGTTCGTTCCGGGTGGCTGGCTATTTTCTGCTCCGAACTGTAATATTCTTACATGGTAATTCAGCTGTTTAGTGGGCAGAGAGTCCAAGAACAGATCTGCAGCGTAAGAGAGTATCAAACCTTGTTTTGGTCAGTTTTGTCTGTCCATAGAATGATGTCACTCCAAACCATCTGTTCTGTCACTCAAATCTCATTGTCTATACCTGACACTAATTTATAAAGGGATATATAATATATAACAACAAACGAAGATTATTCCAACCTCTAACAGGTATTTTTGGAAAGGGCTACATTACCCCACACAGTAATCCCATTAGCAGATAAACATAGACAAGAAAAGTATTCATGCGTAACACAGATAAGACGCACACACCAAGCACTTAGAATTCTAGGTACAGGGCAGTGGCGGCCCGCACCGGGTGACACCACCCCCTAGGGTGACACCCTAAAAAAAATTTTTACAAAAGCATTTTACCAGGAATGAGATTTCACAAATTTTCAAGTATGTCCTGGGTAGGCAAGGCCTAGGTTGGCACTTTCCGGGGGAGGCAAAATAAACCACCACTAAAGGGATTACTCACAGAGCACCGAAATGACGCCAACATTGTGTTTTTCCCTGCACTACGGGGAATCAAATTTCCCTACACTGCAGTGAATTTACCGCAGGGTCCCCGAAGTGCAGGGAGTCGGCCGCCGAATGCCGCCACCGCATACCCATGGCCTGCTATTTAAAAAAAAAAAAAAAAATGAACAAAAATGTCTGGAATATACATATAAAGGTCCTATGATTGATAATAAAAAGGTCTGTTACAGAAAAAAGAAAAACCGCTATTGGAAAAAAAAATAATCATCAATATATAGAGACGTTTTACTGCAGATTAAAAGAAAACAGTTTATTAGATATTGAATAAAAACAGGAATATTTTTAGCATTGAATCCTATGGGATTCGCCTGAATAAACCTGCTGAATGAAACCGCCAGGGCCGGACTGGCCTACAGGGATAGTGGGAGAAATCCCGGTAGGCTGCTGCAATCTGACACTCACAGTGCAGGGAGACTGCCTGCTGCGGCTGCCGCGGCCCCTCTGTGTGTGTGTTAGTGAGGAAGGAGGGGCCGGGCTGACAGCCACTGCAGCGGGGGCGTGCCTTCCAGCAAACACAAGGCTGGGAAGGCACTCACGCTGTGTTGGTGCCACCCCCTCACGTGATGGGCACGCAGCGTGAATGTGGAGGACTGAGGCCGGGGAGCAGGGCCAGCCCGACCCTGGTGCTCCTTTGTTCCAACAGGCAGAGCGGCAAATTTTTGAGAAAAAAAAAAAATCGGCGCCACTGCACTATTTTTTTCAGCCGCTGGCTGATCACTGCCACACACACATGCGGCCACATGGCCAGGAGTGGAAGAGCGGGGGATTAAGGAGCGTATGGGCGGATACTTCCTCTTAGGCCGCGGCAGCAACAGAAGCATGTCTCTCCTCCAGGGGCTACCACCAGCACCACCAGGTATGCACGTGCGGGCTGTCACTAGGCCCAGACTGGCCATCGGGGTACGTAGCAACCAAGCCCATCGCGTCTAAACATTTACCTACCAGAAAACATAGAGGGTGCTAGCTGGTTCAGTGGGCAGACGAGCATCTAGATGAGCTCCCTGCCAGCCGGAAGACACCCTGCTGAAGTGGAATCAGGCTGGAAGATGGTCGCTATTATGAGCCAAGCGGCCATCTTGTTCAGAATATTGGTTCACTTGCAAATAACTAGAGTAGATTTTTGTAGACATTAGAGACGAAGCTTACATAGAATCTTAGGAATGTGGTTGATTAGGAGAACTAGCAATAAAATGAGGAAGAATCCGGCCAGCGCTTGGCACGGAAAGACAGGAAAGTCGAATGGTTACTACAAGGTCACATAGACCCGCAGTAAAACAAAGAGAGCGTAGAAACCAGGCCGTGTTCTAATCTATGACAAACAAACACAGCCTTTAGGGAGGTGGGCACGGCCCAGGCCGAGTGAAGCAGCAAATCACAGACTGTCAGACTAACATGACATTTGCCAATTTATTATCAATGTATGGAATTTCTTTGTACTAACGAGAGGAGGTATTAACCCACGTGGGGTGGAATAAAGTGTCATCGGGAGTTGGGCTAATTGGGATGTACCTAATTACGTATTTTTGGGTATAAGACCCCTGGTCGGGGGGGAGAGGGGGCTCACTCTTTGCGATTCAATCCTGTGTGAGCACTTGTGTGACGACACAATAAAGTTTGCTTTTCCTGAAGAGACTCGTGTTCAGACAATCCTTGCTTGTGTCCGGTCCCGCACCGTATTGAAAGTGAACCTGATTGACTCCGGTAACATTTTTGGGGGCTCGATAGCCGGGATACGGGCCTTTTGCCGGGCAAAGCAACGGCTGCTGAACACTGTAGCGGTTGACTGCAGGTGCGAGTGATCCCGTCGGTTGGGCGTCCGTTGAAGGTGAGCTGACATCTGCAGGCGCCAAGCAGGATTTCCTGTTCAGTGGACCTCGTCTCGTCCCAAACGGACTCCCCGCCCGGGAACCTGGGACACCACCGAGTCCGAGGAAACAGCGAGCAGCGCCGGCGATAGGTAAAGTGTCTTCTATGTTTGTATGTCTGAAGGAGATACCGGTATAAAGGGAAACGTCTGACTGATAGTCGGATAAGGAGACCCGATGGCCACGGTCTCGTTGGTATACCTAGCCCGCCGCTGATAGCACGGACAATGCAAAAGAGCCAGAGTGGCTAGCGCGTGTCTGGATTCGGAGGAATTGGATGCTAACTAACGGGTAGTTCTGTAAGAGAGGGAGAAGGTAGCCACGTGGAGTTGCATAGTCCTAGTCATTATTTGTAAACAAAGCTTCGCCACGTGGATAGAAGGAAAGGAGGAGGGATTTCTGTGACTGGGCTTAGAGCCCCGAGTCAGTGCTAGTGTGTACGCCGTGTAGTGAAGAGGGCTTATTGAAGCCAGTGGTAGCTGCAGAGATAGTGGTGCCGGGTGGGTAGATTATCCATAGGCAAATTGGAATTGCAGACGGGAGTATAGTTATAGAACGGGGTGCACATAGTCACAAGCAGGCAAGAGTTAGAGTTCAATTTACGGGGTACAAGGAGCCAAAAAGGAGGGGCAGAGCACCCTCGGCTAGTAGAAAGAGTTGAAGTGTTTATGTTTTGTTATGTGCTGAAAGTATCTGGTACAGTATGTGCTGTGAATGAATTGATTCGAGTGCTGTGAGTGAACGCGCGCCTACTCGCCCCGCGAGGAAGCAAACTTGAGAGTTGACTCCCGAAGTACGGTTCCGGCTCAGGCGACTGCAGTCAGCTACTGACGGAGGAAGCGCCCCAGACACACAAGAATTGTTGGCTGAAGTATCAGACTGTAGATTCTAATTGTCATTGTTAAAAGTGATATCTGTGTTGTAAAAAGGTTACTGTTTTCAAAGAGTAACAATGGGTAACGGGTCATCAAAGCCCAAGCAGGTAAAGAAGGGTGAGACGCCCCTAGAGTATATGGTGCGGAATTTTGAGGTGTTATATGCAACACATGACTATGGTGTAGAATTGACAAAGGAGAAGCTAAAATTAATGTGTACAATTGTATGGCCACTGATAGTCCCAGAATGGCAAGAGCAGGGGTCGATGGACCCAGAGCTAGTACAGAAGGTGCATTCCCAAGTCACCGGGAAATGTGGACATCCTGAACAGTACCCGTATATAGATATATGGAGGTATTGTATAAAAGATAAGAGTCATTTTATAATGATAGCGGGGAAAAATAAAAGGCAGGTACCCCCAAATAATGAAGAAAGAGGGAGACCGGTGTTGGTAGAACAACTGGAAGAGAGTGATTCTTTGCCCCCAACCTATCCATCGAGTTATGGGGCAGCTAGAGAAGCTTTGAGTGCCGCGGCTGCGCGGGCGGAGAGGAGGGGGCAGGCAGCTGCTATTTCTCAGTCAGCTCCCTCAGCTCCGTCACGCGGGGTTGCGGAGGAAGAGCAAGGCGCAGCGGGTGGAGGGGATGGAGAGGCTTCACCAGAAAAGATTGAGATGCCCGATGGGAGCGTATATAAATTAATATCCCACAGAGGAGGTGATAGTGAAAGGGAGGATGAGAGACAGGGAGCCACCACTCGCACAGCGAACAATATACATAAACCCCGGGATCCATACCAACACGATCCCTACAAAAGTAAGATGCAAATGCCTTTGCGGGAGGTGCCAGGCCCTCCACTAGCCGATGGAGCACCGGGGCCGGTGCAATACACTTATGTCCCATTCACGACAACAGATCTTTTTAACTGGAAAACACACACACCACTGTATTCTACAAATCCCGCAGCAGTGGCCAGTATGATAGAGTCAGTTATGCTCACACATAACCCCACATGGGCAGATTGTCAGCAATTAATGTTGACAATGTTTACTACTGAGGAAAGAGCCCGGATAAATAGTAGAGCGCAAAATATTTTACTCGCCCAAGCTGTAGCAGATGCCAAGCCCCAGCCAGAAGCGGGAGCAGAGGAACACTACCCCAAATCAGATCCCAAGTGGCCGTACAACACCCCGGCAGGTATTGCCCATCTGCAGACGTACAGAACAGCGGTAATAATGGGTGTTAAAACGGGAGGGAAGAAACCCACAAACATGGGGAAGATAGCGGATGTGATACAAGAAATTAAAGTATCCCCAAGTGCGTTTTTGGAAAGGTTGCTGGACGCATACAGAATGTATAGTCCTATTGACCCTGAGGCAGCGGAAAACCAGAGGTTAATTAACTCTTCATTTGTTGGTCAATCACAGAGGGATATACGGAACAAAATACAGAGACAAGATGGGTTTTTGGGGAAGGGTATTAGCGAATTAGTTGAGATTGCCAATAAGGTGCATCATAACCGGGATCTAGAGGAAATAAAGAAACAGAAAGGATATACTGGTGTGGTCGGATATATGGGGAATGGTGGAGGACGAGGTGGCCCAGATAGAGGGAGGGCAAGGGGTAGGGGGGCTAGAGGAAGAGGTAGGGGAGCCCCCAGGGAACCCCTAGGACCTAATCAGTGCGCCTGGTGCCGGGGTGAAGGTCACTGGAAAAACGACTGTCCTGCATTTTTGGCTAAATTTGGGGGACAAGGGGAACATGGGGAAGCGGGAGGTCAAGCCTCTAACGGCCAGGTAACAGACGGCAGGTATGAGAGAAATGAGGGGGCCGGAGCAGGGTTTGTGGGATTAGCGGGAACGTCATTTGAAGGGCAGGATGCATATTGACAAGGACCTGGGCCCATCCCGCTCGGTAACCACGAGCCCACGGTCACTATGAGAGTGGGAAATAAAGATGAAATTTTTATGGTTGATACCGGTGCCGAATTCTCTGTTGTAACAAAGCAAATTGCACTCCCAATGGGAAATGAAGTTGATATTATGGGAGCAATGGGAGTGTCTGCTAAATATCCCTTTCTCGCTTCTCGAAAATGTAGTGTGGGTGGGCATAATGTTGAACATGAATTTTTGTATATGCCCGAATGTCCCATCCAGCTCCTGGGGCGGGATATCCTTTGCAAATTGCAAGCCCAAATTACGTTTCTTCCCGGGGGCCACGCTCAATTAGACCTGCCTGAGAGTGGCAGCTCTGCTCGGCAGCATAACCCAGCCAGCCAGCACCCCCAGTCTGTGAAAATCACGGTGATTATGCCAAGAGAGGAGGAATGGCACACAGCACCTACTCTACCGGCCGCGCCGGACCCGCACGCACTACTCCTTCAAATCCCTGGGGTATGGGCGGAAGAAAACCCGCCCGGACTCGCTGTAAATATACCCCCGGTATACGTTGAATTAAAACCCGGTGCAACGCCTGTGGCTCTAAGACAATATCATATCCCACAAAAAGCCAAGCAGAATATCCAGACACATTTACAGAGACTTAAAGATCACGGCATATTAAAATTCTGCGTGTCACCATGGAACACACCCCTTCTGCCAGTACTGAAAGAGGGCACACAAGAGTACTGCCCTGTTCAAGACTTACGGGCTGTCAACGAGGCCACAGTAACCCTACACCCTGTGGTTCCCAACCCATATAATTTGCTGGCATTAATTCCCGGAGATACAAAATATTACACAGTGCTTGATTTAAAAGACGCTTTCTTTTGCATCCATCTGGCTCCAGCAAGCCAGCCCCTTTTTGCATTTCAGTGGGAAGAGTCCACCACGGGGGCGCGCATCAAATGACGTGGACACGCCTCCCTCAAGGTTTCAAAAACTCGCCCACGATTTTTGGGTGTGCGCTCAGCCAAGATCTCCTCGCCTTCAACGCTCAGCCAGACAAAGTTGTGTTACTCCAATATGTTGATGATTTATTACTGGCTTCCCCCACAGAAAAAGACTGTTTATCTGCCACCCGTGGATTTTCACACATCATGGCTTGGTACTTCGTCATCCGGCTGTTGCTGAACCAGTAGCTTCCTTTCACATCCAGCAGGGCCTTGACAGCATGGGGCACCTTGACATGAAGAACCTGTCCAAGGGTCAGCTTGTCTGCTTCTGCTATCAGCATTGCAGTGGCTGCCACTACTTTCAGGCATGGGGGTAGGCCACAAGCCACAGGGTCGAGTTGCTTGGAGAGATAGGCCACAGGCCTTAGCCAAGAGCCAAAACTCTGGATCATACTCCTGTTGCTGTTTGGTTGTGTTCATGCACGTACAGCTGGAAGGGCTTGCTGTGATCTGGCAGTGCCAGTGCAGGAGCCTCCATTACCAGAGTTTTTAATTTCAGGAACGCTGCTGTTTGCTCTTCTTCCCAGTGAAAGGGGTCTTGTTCTCCCCCCTTTGTGGCTTGATGAAGAGGCTTGGCAATAACTGTGAAGTTGGGGATCCACAGGCGGCAGAAGCCTGCAGCTCCCAGAAACTCGCTACACCTACTGTCCCAAGCAGGTTACAGAGTTTCCAGAAAGAAGGCACAAATATGCAAACAAAGTGTAAAGTACCTGGGTTTCCAGTTAACAGGTACCAAACGAGCATTGGGGGCTGAAAGAAAAGAAGCAGTATGCCAAATACCCCAACCAAAGACCAGAAGACAAGTCCGTGAGTTTCTGGGAGCTGCAGGCTTCTGCCGCCTGTGGATCCCCAACTTCACAGTTATTGCCAAGCCTCTTCATCAAGCCACAAAGGGGGGAGAACAAGACCCCTTTCACTGGGAAGAAGAGCAAACAGCAGCGTTCCTGAAATTAAAAACTCTGGTAATGGAGGCTCCTGCACTGGCACTGCCAGATCACAGCAAGCCCTTCCAGCTGTACGTGCATGAACACAACCAAACAGCAACAGGAGTATTGATCCAGAGTTTCGGCTCTTGGCTAAGGCCTGTGGCCTATCTCTCCAAGCAACTCGACCCTGTGGCTTGTGGCCTACCCCCATGCCTGAAAGTAGTGGCAGCCACTGCAATGCTGATAGCAGAAGCAGACAAGCTGACCCTTGGACAGGTTCTTCATGTCAAGGTGCCCCATGCTGTCAAGGCCCTGCTGGATGTGAAAGGAAGCTACTGGTTCAGCAACAGCCGGATGACGAAGTACCAAGCCATGATGTGTGAAAATCCACGGGTTCATCTGGACCTCATCGCTACCCTGAACCCTGCTACTTTACTGCCTGACTGTGAAGAGGATCCAGATCGTGAATGCCTCCAAGTCATGGAAGAAGTGTTCAGTAGCAGGCCAGATCTGAAAGACGTACCCCTAGACAAATACGATCTACAGCTATTTACTGATGGTAGCAGCTACATGGATGATGGGAAGAAATTCTCCGGCTATGCAGTAGTCTCAGCAGAAGAAATTATCGAAGCAAAGCCACTGCCAGGCCATACATCTGCACAATTGGCTGAAATAACGGCTCTAACCAGGGCTCTAGAAATCTCAGAAGGCAAGAGAGTAAATATCTACACTGATTCCAAATATGCCTTCATGACAGTCCATGCACATGGTGCACTCTACAAAGAAAGAGGCCTACTTACTTCTTCAGGACAACAAATCAAGTATGCAGCTGAAATCGCGGCCCTCCTAGAAGCTGTATGGAAACCAAGCGCCGTTAGCATCATGCACTGCCGAGGCCACCAAAAGGGCCATGATGAAATCCCGAAAGGCAACAGACGCGCTGACCAAGCTGCAAAAGCAGCTGCGAAACCAATACTAACTGAACAAGCCAAGGTTCTACTCTGCAAGCAAGAGCCCCAACCTCCCATGCCGAACTACGAATTCTATATGAATGGGAGGAAATTTGAACCCAAAGGCAAATTCATTGAAACAATACTGCACAAATGGCAAGATGATTTCGACCTACTAGAACTCAATCATGATTACATCCAATGGCTATTTCCTACCCGATGTCAAGGCCGAAATTTCTATTCCACTCCTCTGAATCCTCAAGAGACACGTCTAATGATTTAACACCTCAGAAATTCAGCAAAGGCTACGCAAAGCATACAAAATGATGCTGAAGTTCTTCGGCGTAAAAATAATGGGGAGTGTGGAGAAGACAAAAAAGTAACCGAAGTTGAACGAGCAGAAAATTTCGCCTCACGTTTTGAAAATCTGACAGTCAACACTCATAATAATCTGCGGATTACACGAATACTGCAAAGTTTGGGAGAATTGGGAGCAGAAGAATACCAAGCCCCGTTGGTAAGGTTCTTCCTCAAGGAGATCCTTATCAAGAACAGACTGCCAAGAATGAAGAAAAGTGCAATGGACTTTTTCATACCAGCAGTAAGAGATACACAAGACAGACAAGATCTACTGTTCTTTGCATGGCGCTATTATTTTCCAAAGGAGGAATTCGTCTGGGGAAACCATGGAGAACTGGCACGATACAAAGTGAAACCAGTGGTGGCTGCACTCCTACCGGCGCCACTGAGCGAATGGACACCTGTGTACTCAGAAAAAGAAAAGAAATGGCTGTCAGAAGAACCAGGTGAACATGGAGAAGATGGATGGTTCCAGTTGAAGAATGGACAGATAGTCCTCCCCGCAACATTGGCTCCTGAAATTGTAAGAACATTCCATGCAAGCACCCATAGAGGAAGAGAAATGATGGAACAACAATTGGAGCCACATTTCTATATACCAGGATTATCAGCAATATGTAAGGCAATAGCCCAACAGTGCGTGACATGCGCCAAAAACAACCCAAGAACAGGCCCATCTCAACCTCCAGGGAAACAGCCGATCGGGCTATCCCCAATGGCATCGCTCCAAATAGACTTTACAGTGCTACCACCCTGCAAAGGATATAAATATCTACTGGTAATGGTGTGCACCCTGACAGGATGGGTGGAAGCTTTCCCAACAAGAACTGAAAAGACTGCGGAAGTGGTGAAGAGTCTGATGAAGGAAATAATACCACGCTATGGACTTCCTCTCGAAATAGGGTCAGACAATGGCCCTGCATTTATACAGAACTGTCTGCAACAGCTTGCCCGCCTGTTGGGCATCACCTGGAAGCTACATACTGCCTACAGGCCCCAAAGCTCGGGAAAAGTCGAGAGAATGAACCGTACCCTAAAGACTTTGATGTCCAAATTGTGCCAAGAGACGTCGTTAGGCTGGTTGGATGTGCTGCCGATAGTCCTTTTGCACATTAGGTGCAGACCAACCCTCCAATTGAAGCTAAGTCCGTACGAACTTATGTTCGGATGGCCTACCCCTCTGATTAATGGACTAAGGGGGGACCTTCGGGCATTGCGAGAAACTAAACTAAATGATCAGGTTGTGTTGTTTGGGAAATCAATGCAGAAATTGAATACTTGGGTGGGAGATAACATACCTCATTTTCTATATCCCCCACTGCATAAGCACTGTCCAGGTGATTCAGTATGGGTAAAAGAGTGGAAAAATGATCCACTGGGTCCAAAGTGGAGAGGTCCTTACCTTGTCCTGTTATCAACCCCTACAGCAGTAAAGGTTGCCGAGGTGGTCCCGTGGATACATCACTCCAGAGTAAAAGCAGCTCCAGCCAGTCCTGAACCAGTATGGAAGGTCATCACCAACGAGACCAATCCACTGAGGCTGAAGCTGACCAAGACCACAGCCATGAGCACCTAAATGATCCAAACCCAGACAACCAAGAGGTTCCACAAGTGGGTGTTTTGATGGGCACAGGTCCTGACCACCCACCAACGGGGGATACCCAAAGGGTGTTTTTTAGGGGCTCGGCCCCCACCCTTGATCATCCGGAAGTGGTTCTTACTTTTGCAATTCCGGTGGGGAGGGATTGGGTATATGTGACCGCAAAAAGAATTGCCCAAGGGATTTTGACACTCGGGGCATTTGTGATACTGATTTTATACCTTGCTAATCTGATTTATGGACTCTCACGTGGAGCATGTCCCAATTGTACAAGTACCGCTGGGAAAGTGGATATTTCCCATATCTGGAATGGTACGCAACCAGTGATGGAAAACTGTACCATGTGGAGACAGAAACGAGAAGCGACATTTGAGATTTTGCCAAGAGGACATTTACTTGTGCAATTCAAATATGACTATGCCAAAAAGTCTGGGCAAACTGCGTGCTGGGTGTGTAGCAGGATGCACCCAGAGACAATCCATGTTCCATTCGCTTCTGTTCCAATGAATCTGAGTATGTTTGCATCAGGGAATGTCACAATACACTCTTTTGATGCACCCAGGCAAGCACCAGAAGTATACAGTCCCGGATACCCTATAATAGGGCATGTATACCCCCCAGAGTGGTGTTTCCATATAGGGCCAGATAAAGACACACATAAGGAGGATGGCGGGTGTTACTCAAGCAAGTTTAACTGGACATCATACATTTACACAATCGATACAAAAGAGCAGGCAAATTTTCTATATATACAATGTAGAAAGCTCACGAGTGAACAGGAAGCAGTGATTGCGGGAGTGACTGATGGAAAGCAAGGTACTCTGGATACAACAAGACGAATGAGACGACTGATGATAGAAGTAGCGAAGGAAACACTGCATTTGTCTCCATTTATGTTAGAAGGGGGGGGTACCAGGTGTGTTGTGGGAAAGTGTGTTACACATGGGTGCCACCAACGATAACGGGGATGTGTTATTTGGCCAAGTTGGTCCCAATCCAGAGAGTAAGGGGAGAAGATACTAATACAGACACAGAACTCCACCCTAGGTACCCACTGACGTTTGATAGACCAAAAAGAGAGTTGTTTGGAAAGATGGATCGAATATGGTCATGGTTGCCAGCATGGACTGGATGGGGACGAGAGATGATGGCGAGACTGAATAGTTATGTCAATTTGATGGATGAAATATTGAATAAGACTAGTATGGATATCCAGCTGCTGAATCTGGAGATGCGTGAGATACGAAAA
The DNA here is from genome assembly GCA_009667805.1 of Leptobrachium leishanense. Classification (NCBI taxonomy): domain Eukaryota; kingdom Metazoa; phylum Chordata; class Amphibia; order Anura; family Megophryidae; genus Leptobrachium; species Leptobrachium leishanense. The sequence continues at coordinate 112,065,924 of CM019070.1, forward strand.
TTGCAGATGATACATGATATGGCGCTCGAGCAAATCAGTGCGGCTCTGAATGGACTGTGTGAAATGACAATGCATTATGAATGTTGCACCTTCATTAGGAATGCCTCACATGAAGTCCCAGACTATTACCAGGTAATTCAAGATCACCAAGAAAAGGTAGCACAGTTGCAGGGCGCAGCAAGAAGGATCGCTGCCGAGGGCTGGAATCCACTCCGTGGGTTCGGAGCAGTCGGAGAATGGTTCGGATCCATCTTGAAATTTATTTCACAGATTGGATCCATGATACTGATGATAGTGGTGGTCTTGATCATAGGGATACTGATATACCGCATAGGCCTATGCCTATGGCCACTGTGCAAGGCAGCACTGACGCCCACACAAACACAAAAGATACCAATAACTGCATATTCCATTATCCAACTTGCACTGCTAAAAGACTACTAGCATTCAAAGAAAAAAATCCTTATAAAAACACATAATAACATTATACATTACAAATAAAGTTTTTTAAATTAAATAAAAAAAGAACAAAGAGAGAAAAAATGAATGTATGAGAAAGAGAAAAAAAGTTAGCAGGCGCTTTTGAAAGTCACTGTAAAAGTAAAGCCCTATTGTCTCCATTTCCTGTGCCTTTTTTTTTTTATTTTTTTTTTTTACACGAGGCAAGGCAGTAATGACACAGAAACAAAGCAACCTGGTTTACGAAAAGCAGTCCCTATACATAAATTACATATAAAAAAAATTATCAAAACTACGAAATACAAAACATCAAAGATAAACACATACATTAATAGTTAGTAAAGACAAACATTTAAATAAACAGACGCAATCAATGGCAAGAAACAAAATAAAATATAAAACAAAAACAAACATGCAATCTGAAAAAAAACAGTTAGCAAATACTTTAGAATCAGCGCGCAAACACATGCCGCAAAAAAAATAAAGAAAAAATGGCAGCAGCGCGCAAGAAAATAAAAAAAATAAGAGGAAACAGAAAAAACTGTCTCTCAATGGGAGATAATCATTTTTGCTATATGAGAATAAATGAAAATCTAATCAATTAAAATAAAATTCTCACAATTACAAGATATGGACGACCCAGAAACACCAGAATTAAAGTACAAGATAGACACAGAACGGAGACAATACAACTAGAAACATCTCTCCTTTTTTTTTATGAGTTCAATTTCCAGCATATACAAATACTCAGCACACCGGGCGAGTTCAAACACACGTGAGGTCCTCAAACGATTTTTCCTTTACTACAATACATAAAATGACAAAAACAAACCAAGACAAAGAGTCCAACCTTGCACCAAAAAAAAAAAAAAAAAAAAAAAATCAACAAGCTCTGAACCATAGCTCTAACGTCAAGGAAAATAAACAAAAACCAAGCCTGGAGGCAGGTTCGTAAAATCTGAACAAGCAAATGTAAGGATACATTCGAATGGCAAATCCCACTTCAGACAACAACTGATAAATTTGGATTTAAAGCAAACAAAACAAACTCCCTATAATAATTACCATTTATGAAATTTCAATAAACCTTTTTCAAGTTTCTTCTCATATATCAAAGTTGAAAACAGGTCGCCGCGCTGCACCATGGCGAGAGACAACAAAATCGGCCACAAAGCAATGTAGCGTCAGTCCTGTCTGAAATATCCTTCCTTAGACAGGTCTTTTATTAGATTTCAAAGAACTTATAGCCAATCAGCATACAGATACATTTCTACGTCAGAGTTTAACCAACAGTGAGCCAAAAATTACTATATTGATTCAGAGATGGCTTTTTCTAGCATACACTTTTCACACACCCCTTCCTGCACACAAAGGAAATGGCTAAATTCCACAGGCTAACATCCTATGCAAGTAAAAGACTTGCAGGGTTTGACACTTATAATAGGTAGTGTGAATACACCCCCCCCATCATATTAAAATACCTTTCACCACTGATAATTCCACATGATATGTTCCCAACGGGAGTGGGTCCCCAAAGGTATGAGGAGTTTCAGAATAGCGGGGTGTGATGGCTACAAGCATCAGGAAAAGAACCTGAAGCTTGAGCCAAGGGGGGAATGAAGTGGAATCAGGCTGGAAGATGGTCGCTATTATGAGCCAAGCGGCCATCTTGTTCAGAATATTGGTTCACTTGCAAATAACTAGAGTAGATTTTTGTAGACATTAGAGACGAAGCTTACATAGAATCTTAGGAATGTGGTTGATTAGGAGAACTAGCAATAAAATGAGGAAGAATCCGGCCAGCGCTTGGCACGGAAAGACAGGAAAGACGAATGGTTACTACAAGGTCACATAGACCCGCAGTAAAACAAAGAGAGCGTAGAAACCAGGCCGTGTTCTAATCTATGACAAACAAACACAGCCTTTAGGGAGGTGGGCACGGCCCAGGCCGAGTGAAGCAGCAAATCACAGACTGTCAGACTAACATGACATTTGCCAATTTATTATCAATGTATGGAATTTCTTTGTACTAACGAGAGGAGGTATTAACCCACTTGGGGTGGAATAAAATGTCATCGGGAGGTGGGCTAATTGGGATGTACCTAATTACGTATTTTTGGGTATAAGACCCCTGGTCGGGGGGGAGAGGGGGCTCACTCTTTGCGATTCAATCCTGTGTGAGCACTTGTGTGACGACACAATAAAGTTTGCCTTTCCTGAAGAGACTCGTGTTCAGACAATCCTTGTTTGTGTCTGGTCCGGCGCCGTATTGAAAGTGAACCTGATTGACTCCGGTAACACTGCGGCCAACCAGCCTGTGAGGATCCTCCTGTTTGTGCTGCTGGGGAAACCTCTGTAAGGAGAAAGAGCCACGGCAGCTGACAGCACTGAATTTATGACAGCCGGGCTGCAGGACGATATCAGTGACGAGGTCAGAGGGGATCTGATGGGAGCTGCAAAGGAACCTTAACTCCTTCCTTTCTGCATTCCCTTACATGTTTCAAAGCCCTGAACACTGTTTTTGCCCAGTAGTTTGCTCCCACGTGGTTTGCAGTGAGTTGTATCCTGAGAGGAGTAGTGCTAGCAATACTGGGAGTTGGGCAGAGGTGGCAGATGTCACAGATGCTGGATCTTCTTAGCATTAGAAAAGTAGTAATCATAGCTCTTGATACTGAGGGTTAATTTGTGTTAAACAGAACGTTACAGAAATGCATTATGTTTCTAGAACACAGGTTTTAGTTTCATGTTGCCATGGCAACCACTGGGAGCACAGTGCCAGTGGCCTGGTGTTTGTGTGGGGGGGGGGCTCCTTAGCATTTGTTTTAGAACAAACTTTGACCAAATAAAAAACACTTGTTTTTGGAGTGAGAAAGGGTAGGGTCCTCATATTATATTCCTGTGTGTGTGTGTACCATGGATGTGCAATGATTGAAGGCATCTGAGCAACCTTTAGGTATGTAGAAACACGTCGGTGCCCCTGGTGTATGCTTGGAACACTTGGCAGTGCAATGTTGCGTTCTGGACGGCTGGCAACGTGTAGGGCAGTGTGCAGCGGCCTGTGTATGGGCCTCGCACACTTACCCATCAGGAGGCTGAGACCCAGTGCACGGTTTATTGCACTATAGTGATGTCAGAGCGATTGGTAAAGACCCATTATTTTGATGTCTGCATGGCGCAAATTACAATGTGCCAGATCTACGTGGCTCAACGCCCATACACCAGCCAAACCACTGCCTGGAGCTGGTAGAGGTTCAGCCACAGCGGTATAACTAAGCGAGGGCTTTCTTTACACCTGAAATCGTGAGGACACTGATCTGCAGGCTGTGCTGTTCAAGTTTGTGTATGATCCCTAATGGTGATAGTGGTGAAAATGTGACCTCAAGCTCCATGTTTTTATTCCCTTTTACTCTGTATGTTTAATCGCAGCCGTCACCAGCACTGAGCGCGAGACACACCAGGTGTATTGCTGTGGTGCTCTGTGTTACACTCATACACACCGCACGTTACTGTGAGTTTTATTGCTGTGGAGCTCTGTGATACGCTCATACACTGCACATTGTTGTGAGGTTTATTGCTGTGGAGCTCTGTCATATGCTCATACCTCTATAAGATTGGTAGCCATCTGAAGCAGGGATGTGCTGTCAGGTGCAGCAGCCATTAAGTGGGCTCACCTGACATTAAATCACTAGTACTGAATGAATATAATAAAAAATTTAAGAAACTCACCTGCTCCGCGCTCCCCTGCTTTCCGTCTCTGCCACCCCGCTCATTATTTTATCTCAGTTCACAGCAACGCCAGCTATTCTTTACATTAGGTTTTTATTTTCGCCTCTAGTTACATCGCCGTCTCCTGCTTGCAAGATCCTGGGGAGCTGAGAGCAGCCAGTTCCTGGGGAGCACAGAGAGCAGCCAGTTCCTGGGGAGCACAGAGAGCAGCCAGATCCTGGTACATCTGGCTCTGATACTAGCCAGTGCCTCACCGCACGTCCCTGATCTGAAGGGGGCAAGATAATTTATTATCATGTGGGTCTGAGTGGATTGTGTCTTATTAAAACATTTACTTGGAAAATAGTTTTAAGAAATGATGTACATATCTGTGTTGCAATATGTGGGCGGGGTTTATGTGGACGTGATATATATATAGATACACACACAAATTCCGGTTAAAAAGTGGAGCAATCCCTATGTGCGTTCACATCTGTCTTATCTATATATATAATACTCTTCAAATGTGTTTTAAAATGCATGGTTTTCCCTTTATGAATAACACAATAATGACGTTGGGCTGGTATAATAACGCTATGGGGCTGGTATAAATTATTTCCAGGGCTGGTTTTTATCCCCAGTCCGGCCCTGGAAACCACTGAACATCAGGGCAGGTCACTGACAGTTCTCTGCTGTTCAGTGTTCTCTGAATAGATTAACCATTACTTCTCTATGGGGATTTGCACTGCCTTCGAACAGCACTGTACTTGCTGGCAGTTCGCCAAAATTTGTGTATGAGCATTTCACAGAGCAGTGGAGTACTTAGGGGAGGGGAAGGGGCGGGCTGCCCCAGGTACCAGTGATCATTGGGGTGTCATTAGGGGGTACTAGGAGGTGCCACTGTCACTGTGTGTCAGCTTTGAGCTGTGTTCTCAAACAACAAGCAATGTAGCAGGGCGTTTGCATTAGGAGAATAAAAATCCCCCTCTCCTCCCTCTATAACTCCTCCCCTGTCCGCCAGCAGCTCCAGGAGAAGGGAGGGGGATGTGATTTGTGTGCAGAGAGAAAAGATGACAGTAAAAGGCAGGTAAAGGGGGGGGGGTAATCAGCAGAATATGAAGCCCTGTCTGCTTACTGCTTGTTTGAAGTGGACCTTTCCTTAACCAGCACTACAGTGATCAGAAATTTGTCACTGAGCCGCCTGGCTCATGTGAGGTCCTGTACAGAGTGGGCCAGGCTGCATTCACTGCATCACCAGGAAATAGGCAGCGCAAGATAAACAGGGACAGGGAGGAGGGAGTCTTAAAAAAACTGGAATAGTAAAGACAAATTACCATAGCAGCATCTCATACCTGCAAACCACACACCCATTCTCTGCGCAGCAACTCCAATCCACAAAACCAGACACACACACACACAACACAAAACCAGCCACCCCAACACACACACAACTCCCATCAACAAAACCAGCCACACATGTACTTTTGTTCATTGCAAAAATCACTTAAAATAACAATTATTCAAAAAGAATCTACACTCGCCTGATCCACCATCGGCAGATTCATAATATATCATTATTATATGTATACGTCATGTCCTGCCAGAATGCTATAACTAAAAATATTTTTGAAAACATTAAAAGTGTGTGTGTGTGTGTGTGTCTCTCCCCCCAAATATAGGATCTGCCCCGGGTGCCAAATATTCTAGGTACGCCCCTGTTACAGGAGGACTTCAACATGGGAGAGGGCAGGGAAACAAAATAGAACATCAGGCCTGCACCTCTATGTCCATGTACCCCAAGTTCAAAGTGTCTCTTGTCGCAAGGGGTACCTGAGAACAGGGTTGAGAACCACTGCTCTAGCACAGTGATTCCCAACTGCGGTCCTCAACTACCCCTAATAGGTCAGGTTTTCCAGATATCTGAAGCACAACACAGGTGATAGTGATTGCAGGCTTCAGCCTGCTTTTTCCCCAAGATGATCTGCAAAATCTGGCCTCTTAGGGGTACTTGAGGACCATGGTTGGGAATCACTGCGCTAGCAGAAGGGAAACTTATGTACTGAGCACGTGACAGCAAGTAAAATCATACATCATAAAATCCATAAAGTCCTGAGAATGAAGATTATTGGAAATAAAAACCAAATACAAACAAAACTTCAAAATGTATTTATTGACTAATTTACCAAAAGGTTTCAATTAAGGACTATTTTAGATTTCCATCTCTTTGTGTAGGTAGAGAGGATTCATTTCTTGTCATCTGTCCAAATTACCACATAGTCACTAAATGCTTTCTTCAACTTTTCAGCAGTAATAGAGTGGTCTGCTTTGCCATACACCTAAAAAGTAAAAAAAATTTTTTTTAATTGAGTGATCAAAAAGGAGTCAGTGTTCGTCATTTGCATAATGGTTAAGGACTTCAGGCAAAGTAATAAAACAGAAATTAAAGTTTACTCACAAACCACTATAAAATTCAGAGGAGGTTTTAACGCCAGGTGGGACGTACTGGTATGCCCCTCTGTCATGTGCTGCGGTGGGCCTCTCCTTCAGCCCACCAACACAGCAGACACGCAACACTGGCTGCAGGGGGATGGCCTGAGTTCTGGGCAGGGCCGAGGCGGCCATAGAAGTCAACAGGGCATACTAGTAACCCTGCGGCTTCAAAGCCCACCCACCACAGGGACGGCATAATACAACAAGAGGCGGGAAAGGGTTAACCTATCACATGTTCTAATAGTTGTATATTGATAGATATATTAAAAGGATTTTACTTTTATAGTCTATTATTCTCAGTAATCTATAACTAATATCTGAATATACACACAAATATACAACAAACCAGGAGGATAGCACTCCATTTCATATAGTCAACAACAGTAGCTCACACATTTAAAGAGATTTCAAAGTCTCCAACAACTCTTAACCATGTCAAGATTTTAACAATATTTAACTCATTAAAATAATTTTCACAAAATGTGTAACCCTAAGATCTGGTTAAAATAATGGGAATTTAGTTCACAAAATATGGCCATATATTGCTGAAGCTTGAAAAGAAAAAAGGTGGCAACCCTATGTCCAGTGGAAGCCAAGTGGTGCACAGCAGCCGAGGAGGTAGGATGCAGGGACATGGGCACCGTGACAGGAGCTCATAAGATCACATGGAGACAAGACAGAGCACTTTCTGAGATTACATGTGTGCAGTCACGTAGGGTCAGCAGTAGGAACCATTTGTCCTCACTGTCTTTCTGCTAGCAGCGAAAGGAGGCAGTGGATCATGCAATTCTTAGCACATGCGGCCACGTGCAAAATGACTAAAAACTGGGTTTTGAAAGCTATTTATTCTTTTTATTGTGACTGCAGATGAGACTAATGAGTGACATTGGAATCGTGTGTTATAGCTCTTCATACATTTTGCACATACTATACAATGTAGAAGAAATGCCGTGATACAGTAAGGTCTTAACAGTCAGTCAATCTGAAACTGGAGGTTAACTGCTCGACTGGAATAGCATGGCAGCCTTTAACAACAACACATTGAGTAGTGAAGTATAACGGCTTGAATGGAATGGAGACCCACTCTGACTCTAATCGCAGATAGGGGCTCAAAACCTGAAATAAGTGGAGGGAGATGAGCAAAGTTCAGGGACAAAGAGGATAGATAAAAGCAGTGGCGTCACTAGGGTTGGTGTCACCCAGTGCGGTAATTTATGGTATCACCCCCCCCCTGAGTTTTACAGATTTTTTTAACTACTCTTACTCCTAAATCAGTACTCCCATATAAACACTGAATGCTCATACACACAGCGCACATTACTGTGAGGTTTATTGCTGTGGAGCTCTCGCATATGCTCACACAAATTTTTGCCAACTCCCAGCAAGTACGATGCCTGTTCGAAGGCAGTGAAAGCACACATGGATATATATTGCCCCCAGCAGCTCACACATGGATATATTGCGCCTCGGCTCACACATGGATATATTGCGCCTCGGCTCACACATGGATATATTGCCCCAGACCAGCTCACACATGGATATGCCCCCAGCACACATGCATACTGCCCCCAGCTGCTCTCATGGATATACTGCCCCCAGCTCCTCTCATGGATATACTGCCCCCAGCTCCTCTCATGGATATACTGCCCCCAGCTCCTCTCATGGATATACTGCCCCCAGCTCCTCTCATGGATATACTGCCCCCAGCTCCTCTCATGGATATACTGCCCCCAGCTCCTCTCATGGATATACTGCCCCCAGCTCCTCTCATGGATATACTGCCCCCAGCTCCTCTCATGGATATACTGCCCCCAGCTCCTCTCATGGATATACTGCCCCAGCAGCTCTCATGGATATACTGCCCCCAGCTCCTCTCATGGATATACTGCCCCCAGCTCTCTCATGGATATACTGCCCCCAGCTCCTCTCATGGATATACTGCCCCCAGCTCCTCTCATGGATATACTGCCCCCAGCTCCTCTCATGGATATACTGCCCCCAGCTCCTCTCATGGATATACTGCCCCCAGCTCCTCTCATGGATATACTGCCCCCAGCTCCTCTCATGGATACTGCCCCCAGCTCCTCTCATGGATACTTCCCCAGCAGCTCATGGATACTGCCCTAGCAGCTCATGGATATGCCCCCAGCTCATGGATAATGGCCCCAGTTCACCTCCTGCGCCGCGTGTTCGCTCCCTCTGAGTGTCCGGCGGCGTGCAGCTTGGGCGCTCGCCTGGGGGAGCCACGTGACCAGCCGCGATCGGCTGGTGATGTGTTTCCCCCAGGCGAGCGCCGAAGCTGCATGCTTCGGACGCTCGCAGGGAGCGAACACGTGGCGCAGGGGGAGACACCCGCCCTTAGGGTGACGTGTCACCCTAAAAAAGGTGGGTGTCACCTGGTGCGGGCCGCACCCCCCACCCCCACGTTACGACGCCCCTGGATAAAAGTTATGAGATCACTTCATGCTGCAGGGCTGCACATGAAATGCATGGCCCAGTCGAATCTAGAGTATACATGCTGTAGAGGCAATGTTTTTTTTAGACCGCTCATTTTAAAGCCATCCAGGATGAATTTATTTCTCTCCTGCAGGACAAAGATGATCATAGGGCAGAGTTTTGTTCTGTACTGCTGGGATATTAAGAAAAAAGGTGTATGGAGACATTTACTGGTTTCCTATGTGGATGACCAACTATATTAGGGCTGCAACTAACGATTATTCTCATAAAAATCGATTAATCAAAATAATAATTGGCCAACTAATCGGTTAAAAAAAAAAATTGTTTACTTAAGCAATTTGCGTAGTGTACGTAACTTTCATACGTACATACGTAAATTGCGTATCTTGCATACTTTTCACACACAAGGTATGCGAGTGCTTGGTCAGAGGGATGGGTTGATGCTGCATGTGCAGCTTAAGCCAATGTTTGCTTTCTTAAATAAACGCAGCTAGGAGTCCTTGGATAGAGATGATGATGTCAGCATGAAATTAGGGTTAATAAGCTAAAGTGGTCAAGGTGCGCAGAGTGTCCTTTTTAAATAATTTTGTGAACCGAGTGGGAAGAGGGACTGGAGGTGGAAGGGAGTGACTTTGCGCAAGTGACTTGACCTGAATGTGAGAGGGAGTGGGTATGGACAGAATACCAGATCTCAGTGTGGGAGTGAGTTTGGGGAACGGAACCAGACCAAAGGGAAGGAATGGCAGTTCCCAACCAAAGAGGATGGGTTCATGGCACAGGACTCCAGCTTCAAGTGAGGATTAAACACAGGCATACAGCTCCTTCACCCAGTGGCCGTATCCTATTGTTTGTGTTAAAGTTCTGCTACTGTTGTAGACGGAATAAAAACAAACTGGTTGTGCCTAACATAACCCTAGTACTAAATCATACCTAGTAAAGTATCGGCGCATCTTCTCCAATCAGCTCCGAAGCTGAGGTTATTTACGTTTAACTCAGTGTGTGCTGTACACAGGACGATTAATCGACATTGATTAAGGCTAGGGACAGATGAGCGCATTTTCTGCGGCCACCGTCAAAATGTACGTCGATGCGTGCGCACGCATTTTTTCACAGAATACGCTTAAGTGGTCAGACGATGCGCAATTCTGGACGTATTTCATGACGATGGGGTGAAAAGAAGTCTAGGGAAATCCGGCTGTTTGAACGTTATGTTGGCCGCACACTAGCAGCGTCTGACATCTCCTAATCACGCCACCACGCTGCTATGCGGCCGCAGCGCACTCTGTACGTCAGTACAGCGGTTAACGTTCTCGAAAAAATGCGTTCATTTTCCACTTGCGTTGCAGCGCCGGACTTTTGTGCGACCGTACTTCGTATATTGGCTGTCATTGCCCGGCATCTGCTGCTAGTGCGGCCGTGATTATCGCCAGAACGCGCGTTCGCACTGCCTCAGTCTGACCCTAGCCTAAATCGATGATTAAATTAGTTGTTTCAGCCTTAAACTATATATTTTAAAAAAAAAGTTTATATATACACACAAGGGTTGTGGTGAGTTACTAGTGGACTTGGCATTGCAAGTTCGAGACTTTTTTTTTTTGAGAAATTATTTTACCAGGAAGGATACATTGAGATTTCTCTCGTTTTCAAGTATGTCCTGGGTGGCAAGTATGTACCGTTAGGTGTCTTGCCCAAGGACACTAACTGGAGAGGTGCTCTTGCCGGGATCGAACCCGTGTCTCTACAGTCTCTCCACGGTTATAGTATTGTATGGCTGTGACAGAACACGCGGTCACTGTGCGACTTGGAGGGGCTTTGCGCTGGCCTCCTGCCCAGAGACTATGGCCCGTGAAAGAGACTATTGGGGGAACTGGTGGACCTTTTAAATATATTTGGTTTTCACTGTTTTATATATATCTTCCAGTTAACTAAATATTTCTGATGTCTGTGTGTTATTCCCTTGTGTATTTATTGTATAGTCTCTTGTGTATTTTGCGTACATTCCCTCAAATATCTAACCTTTTCTCTGTATAGTGTGATCTCTGTATAGTACCTGCTTTCTCTATTGTGTAAGTGTTGTCTGTAAGAAATTCCTTTTGTTTACCCTGCTTTCTCCTTCCCCCATTCTCCATTGTTTGAAGGTCCTGGGTAGTTATCTGGATCTGTGCAGCTATCTGCTTGATTGTATGCAAATGAGGTTGATGGTTGAGTGTATCTCTGTGCCTGTGTATAAACAATCAGTTCTATTCTGGCCAAGCTTGAAGTCGCGACTCATGATTTGAAGTACCAGGAATCTTCTGCCTGCTGTGCAAAGGAAAGGCTCCAAGTCTACAGCTACGGCTTATTTCTGTCGGTGCTAGCCAGGCTCTCTACATAAACCGGGCTTTAAGCTGCGGCTAGGGTACTAGTGAAAGGTGTGAGAGTCACGAGGAGAAACTGGGTGTCCAGCGAGGAAGCAGCATTTGGCAGAGGTGACCCTGTCCGGGCACAGAGATCTGTTACAATGGCCAATGCCAGACAGTGAGAACTACATTTCCCTACCCATTGCACAGCGCTATGGAACTTGATGGCACTTTATAAATGCTTCTAAATAACAAGAGCGGGGTCAAACTAATGAATGGATGGGCATCATGGGAGATAGTTTCAAAACTTCAGGCGGGCCAAGGTTTCTGACCCCTGTCTTAAAAGGTTAGACTCCTGGCTTAGCGAGTCACTCAGGAGCCAGACTAATAAAGGCTTACTCACTGAAAACTGGGGAGCCTTGCAGATTGGTGAATCACCCCCATCACAGTAGTGATGATGGTTTGCAGAGTGTAGAAGTCTGAGTTAGCACCTATAATACTAGTAATATATTATTTGACCATTGGATGCGTTAGAAAGGTCATTAACCCCCTACCACCTTTCTCTGACCACAAATAGCATGACGAAGTGTTAGCATCAACTCTATATATACACTCAATGACTCATGACAGAATTTGCAGATTACCAGACAACCAGGTGACTTGAATCTGCTTTTGTAATTCAGCTTCTATTCAGCAGATTCCTTGCAATTTTCACATACCGCTCCGTACAGTGGTTCTGTCAAAAATAAAAATGCTTCCAGATGATGTTCACATGATCTATAAACACAAACCTGCCAACATTTAAAACTGCCAGAAACAATCTCTGCCTGAAGTATGTGCGTAGTATGACCAATGCAATAAATAGATTACAGACTGGACATCTCCAGGGAAATGATCCTATCAGAGAACTGATACCATACTAATCCTGAAGAGCAATGCGATCTCATCCCCCAAGGTACCACTGACCCCGGTGTTCTCGCAGCCGTGTGCGACTAGCCCTGAGCTATGACGATATGCAGACTCCTCAGCAAGAATATTTGATGTTCCCCATCAAGCAGGTTTCTTACTCCTGAGTGCATGTTGCCATAAGTGTTTCCCTCTAGGACAGAGATCTCAAACTTTGGTCCCCCAGATGTTTATGAACTAAAAGAGGTTGTGTTCCCTGCCCTAGGGACTTGGGATACAGTGCAATTTGCAATTAAAACATGGCTATATTTTTGACCTTTCAACCGGGATATCAAAAGGTTCACAATATAAAACCGTCCTCAGATCCTCCTGTCCTCCACCTCTGCAAGGGACTGTTTGCTTTGTAGAGGTCTGTTCTACTCCATGCCATAATAAATATTCTTGCTGTACCAACATAGCCAGTAACCGACCATCACATTGGCAAGAGAACTTGCTCAGTGGCACTGGCTGGCACAGTCTGTGACCGAAAGACGCCAAAAAGGCAGATCCTAGGAAGGCCAAGATTAGAAGACAAACACAGCACAATCCCAGCATTGGAGCACATAGAATGATATTTATGCTTCAGATTAGTGGGTTTTGACAAACTCTTAATAAGAGAGCGAGGCCTGGAAAGTACAGGAGTCCTCTAGAAACCCGGTGAAAGCAGCTCAGACTAGTGCAATAAATTCTGGAGTCAGATGAAGGGAACACGGATACATTTAATTATCAGCAATATTGCTAAAAGATTCAACTTTATAGATATTAGCCTCGTTTCAATGTTACATGGTCTTGAGATACTGCTCCAGCATGAAGCGGAGACAAAGAACCAGGAGACAATTGGTTGATAAGCACTCAGGGAGGTGAAATACACACAGGAAAATAATGAAGCACTGCAGCTACCTCTATCCCCACTATACATTGTAATAAAACACGTTCAATGCATGCCGCTTGAGTTACGTCATGTGATTCCAGTCACATTTTTATCACTTATGGACGGCTACAAAAACACAGATCTACTTTAAGTAGCCACAGCCAACACTACAGGGCTTAACAAGCAGGTACACAAGATCCAGAAAATTAGAAAGCAAGAGGGAAAGAAACAAACAAGTAGAACACCCAAGTAATGTGCAAATGAACGAAACCATACAAGGGAAGTGGGACTTTGGGATACAGAGTGCCTTATTCCACAACAATTCAGCTGCTCCTAAAAGGGACAGGACACCAAGGAAATATGCATGAAGTGGAGCTCTCCTACTCACCAAGTATCACTAAAAAAAGCACAAATAGTAGTGACCCAACATCCATTTCTAACCGTAACCTAAAAATTGATTCCAAAGACCCTCCAAAAACAGGAGAAATCCAAAAAAGTAGATTTGTATTCATGAAAAGAAAAAAATATATAGATTTCACCCAAAACATTTGATTGCTCCTGAAAGTCAGTTGAAACCAACACGTGGAGTCATTGAGAGATTTTTTTTTTTTTTTTATCGTCGTGGTTCCAACAGGAAGGACCCGCACTCTAAATTCTCTTTGAAGCAAATGGTTGCCTCTACTGTTGCTCAATATACCAATTCAAATGAATAGCACATTTAAAAAGGCATACTCTGGGGTTAAAAACAGTCTTAAAGCTCCCCTTCTTTCCATCACTGCACCAGATGTGACATACTGTGGCTTACAAAGCCATATCACACGGCTGGTAGGAGGCTGGATGAGTGCAGTGAGAGCCATTGGATAATGGCGAGTAACAAAAGTCCTGATCCTGATTAAGCCAAGATCACTGCTCCCTGATTTTAGCTTCCTAGTTCAATAATCCTGTCTATATGCTCCAGTTTAGGACAATGTCAGACGTACGCAGTGATCACGTCCGTGTCGCCGCACAGTTTAACGTCTCCGCATAGAATCATGCTCAATAGAGACCCACACACAAAGTACGTGCCCACCGAACTACGCATGCACAACACACGTGGCAAACGGACGCAAGTTAGGCAAGAACGTAAAACTGCTACCATGGACGCGCAGAGTGCGCCACGTCCATGTAGCGTTGTGTGAGTGATGAGATGTCAGACGCAGCGCATTTGCGGCGTCCAGCACCTTGATGCACAAAATGGCTTTTCATATCCTTTTAAAATTGTTATAATTTTTCATATTAATTTTATTTCCCATAATTCTTTTTTTTTTTTATACGTGCGTCAAGAAAAACAGACCGTGTGGTGTCTACAGTATCTTCAGTACATCTGTCCGTTATCCACGCACGCAGAGTGCGCTCAGACTGCATTCATCTGACATTAGCCTAAGTCTTACCACCAAAAATGTGCATATGTGTAATTGTACATTGGTATACAAAAAATAAAAATCAACTTACTTTTTAAAGGTTAGTGAGCTCCCGGGGTAGAGAAATTCAGTGGAATCTCACTCCTGTCATTACTGTAACAAAGCTAGAAGGAGAAGCCCCCGGGTTCACAGTGATAAGAAATGCAGCAAACTTTACCGCACCATTACAACAGCTGGGAGAGGGCTGGATACAGAGACAAACTGAATAAAATTCAGGTTGTTCTAATTGCCAAAACTCTGTATGGTACAGTGGCACAGTGTTCCTGCAATAAGTTATGGCCTCAGATTTTTACATCCTATTCCAACTAAGCATCTCATGTTTCAGACAAATATTATAATTTTTCTCCGGTAACATGCTTGCATTGAAATGGTTAAATCCGGTCTCACTCAGTTGCCTGGTTACCCATGGTGCCCTAAAATTTGGCCCTGCATCCAACTGCTGATGTCACACAGTTGGGGTATAAAGGCTTCATATGCCTGGATATTGTAGTGTGCCGCATCACACTCGGCTTCATTCGCCTCGCCCCCAGTGTACGCACAGACACACACACACACACACACCTCTCTCTCCACTGAGGCATTTCACCAACCCTCATTGTGTTGGGTATAAATTGATGCAGAGGGGACATAACTAACTTTCCACTTTGCCCTTTTTTGGGCTCGGGCATGAGCAGTTCAAATAGCCCTGGATAACACTAGCAGTGTAAATCTGTCCCTGTGGCAATTGGGTTCAGGGGTACACACAGGGCAGCCATCAGAAATGATGGGGCCCCTTACTAAACCTCACAATGGGGCCCCCCCACAACCTCTAACAGCTTTTCTCCCCCCTTCAAAAAAAAAAAGGACATAACATAGCACCACAGCAATAAAACTACCAGTAATGTGTAGTGTGTATGAACGTATCACAGAATCCACAGCAATAAAACTCACAGTAGCAGGCTGTATATGATGGCCTTTGGGTCTGGGCCTGGGGTCTGGGTTTGAGCCTTGGCCCAGGGTCTGGACCATGGGTTTGGGGTCTGGCTCACCACTCTGCTGTCTTCTTTTCTTCAGCCCGGGCCCTCCACCTCAGGCGCGCAGCTTCACTAAGTGGAGGGGGTGGAGCCAAAGCAACTTGCTTGGGAGGCCCCCACACGCTGCTTGGCCCCGCCCAGCCAGCCAGTGAAGCTGCCAGGAGCCGGAAGAGACAGTGTCTCCTCCGGCTCCTGCAGCAGAGACACAGCTCCGGATTCGGACTCAGAGTCCGATACCGGAGCTGTAAAAGGGCGACGCCGCTGCCAACGGGGGCCTGGGCCCCCACCAGGCCTGGGCCCCTTACAGCAGTATGGGGCGTAATGCCCTGATGGCGGCCCTGGGTACACACAAGAGGCAGGTATACTGGAGCTTCAGAGATTAACCCTGTTGTGTCGACAAGTGAGAAAGGAACTCTGTCTCCTCTGTGCTTGAAGCCAGATTATGCACATGATACTCCTCCATATCGAAAAGCACAATACAAGTTCACTAACTTTTATGGAAAGCTATTGTAAATATTGCCGAGAGCCAAAAAGGCAAAACTAAAATTACAATGAATTAAGTCATTTGCCACTTCAGATTAAATCTAATGTAGCGCTCACCCCCGAAGGAGCCGCTTAAAATATTAAAACAATTTGGGCTCGTCTCCCCGTGGCAAGAGAAATAACGGACGCGACACAGGTGGATGGGGTTAAAGATTTGGTGCGTTTACTGTTCCCAGTGAACGGGGAAAAAGGCAGGGTAAATAAAATGCACATACAGGGGTGGGACAATAATGCAAGGGGGGATAAATAATAATACAGTACATATAACACAACTTTAACAAATACTCCCTCGATCCCGAGTAGAAAGCTAAATAGCAATGTTCCTCTCTAACATACACATATACATATAGATAACATAGGAATGTAACTCTTCCTCACCGTATCCATTAATCCCAACCCGAATAACCCTCCCCAAACACCCCAAAGTGTAGGTGTGCATGTGAGTGCAGCGGTTCGCGCTGGCCAGCAAAAATATAAATATATCAGGGGGAAAAAAGAAAAAAAAAATCAAAATAGTCTCGGTCACTAGAGATCTCTTCAAAAGAAATGTAAGTCCCAACCGTTGGGGCCCTTGTTGCAGAAAATGCGGTGTTGTACCCCGCTATGGTCTATGCAGTATGTAGCATTTGCAGGTTGTGTACTGCGCTGTGGTCTATGCAGTTTCGGGGTTTGTGGGTTTGTACTGCGCTACGGTCTATGCAGTAACGGAAGTGCGGTGATGTACTGCGCTGTGGCCTATGCAGGCCTCTCACCCTTCCAGACGCTCGGGCGACACGGGTCCCAGCCTCCCCAGTCAGCCTTTCCAGCCTCTGAGTCGGTCCTCTGGCTCCTCAGACGGTGATCCGGCTCTCTCTCCCAGGCGCGCGTCCGCACCCTGTGCTTCGTGCTGGTCCCTCCGACTTGTAGCCTTCCGATCTTCGGACTGTGCAGCCGCACAGCCGTTTCGATGTCCGTGGCCGGGTCCCCGGTCCGCGTCCTCCGCTTTTTCCCGTTTTCCTCTTCTCCCCTCCTCTCCGTGCTTCTCTTCCTCTCCCCCCTTGTCCGTTTATTTTCAAAAAAAACTCCCGCCAAAAAAAACGGCTTTCTCTTCGCGAGCCGGCTCCTTGCGCCGGCCGTTGGGGCTTTCCTTGCACACTCCCTGCATCTCCCGGCGCTAGGCATGCCGGGAGATGTAGTCCATCGGCGCTACACTCTCCCCCCTCTAGAATCCTTGGGTCTCTCCAAGGAGGTGCAGCGTGTGTATGAGTGCGTACATGTGTGCTAGTTACACTTCCCTCCTTGACATAACCCAACTTTACATATACTTTCTCCAAACGTTCTAACAATTCTATGGCCTCTACTAACATAGCGGACACTTTGGGCACTCTTGTCACGGTGGTCACAGCCTCTTCCGTACAGCGTCCTGATGAGTCGTAGGTGAGCCTTCTTGGAGGCCGAACAGAGCGTTTTGGCATGACTAGCTCTTGGTCGGGTAGGCCCTCACTAGGCGTGAGGGTTTCTTCTCCCCTGGTGGAGCCTCTAGGCTCCGTTGATCTCCTGTCGGACAGACCCTCAACAGACGGGGGAGTACCGACCCCCTCGATGGAGCCTCCTGGCTCTGTCGATCCTCCATTGAGCAGACCTTCAACAGACTCAAAAGTGTCCTCTCTTCCCACTTCGTGAAATTCACCTGGTTGATCCCCACACGTTGTCACTTCCTCTTCATCCTCGTAGGACCCTTCCAGCGAGGGCATGGAGTCATGTTCCGATCGAACGTCTTCTTCTTCAGGGGAGTCCACCTCGACATGGGTGTCTTCCAGGCGGAACTCGGGAGCTTCGGGCCGCAAGTTGCTCTCCCGAGTTCCCCAAACCCAACGAGTCCCGTCTGGCTCCTGCGACAGCCCTTGAGCCTGACGGCCACTCCCTCCTCCACTGTCCCCTTCGCCTGTGCCTACCTCCCAGGCCTGCGAAGGCCAGTGGTGGGGAGGTAGGGTCCCCAAAGGCAGGGTAGGTGGAGGGGTTTCGTCCCAGTTCGGGACCTCTGCGGTCTTCGATATCGTGAGCGAAGATGTTGAATCCTCAGTCGCCAACGGAACTCGACGGCCATATCCACTCAAGGCAGAGACTCCCCTCATCGCTGTCGTCTTCGCCGGCGTCCGCTCCCCGGGCCTGCTGAGACCTGGTGCGGGGAGCTGGACAGGGCCCAGGGAGACTCGGTGCGAGGGCTTGCTCCCCGATTGGGATCCTCACTGCTTCTCCCAGTGGTAACAGGTGATTCCTGTGCCAATTCTTAAGCGGGCCTGCTCGACCCTCGGGTCGGATCTGGTAGACCGGCAGTCCCGGCAGCTGCTTGCAGATTAGGTAAATTTGCGAGCTCCATCGGTCGGCCAACTTGTGTCGGGCAGCCACGCCCAGATTCTTTAACAAAACCCGATCGCCGGGCTGTAGATCATGCAGTCGGACCCGCAGGTCGTAGTTTTTCTTGTTCCGCAGTTCCCTACTTCCTGAAGTCTGACGGGCATGCTCGAACGCGGAGGCCAAGTTCTTCCGAAGTCGATCCACATATCCTTTGTGTGAACTTCCAGACGTTCCGTCGGGCGCTACCCCAAACGCCAGGTCAACCGGCAGCCGAGCCTCTCTTCCGAACATTAACCGGTAAGGCGAGTACCCTGTGGAGTCGTTCTTGGTGCTGTTATAGGCGTGCACCAGTGTGGCTACTTGTCGGCTCCAACTCTGCTTCTCTCGGACGGACAGTGTCCCTAACATGTTTAGCAATGTCCGATTGAATCTCTCGGGTAAGGCGTCACCTTGCGGGTGGTACGGGGTTGTTCGAGTCTTCTGGATGCCAAGTGAGTGTAGTAGCTGTCCCACTAGTTTCCCTCGAAATCCCGACCCTGGTCGGAATGGATCCTCTTCGGCAGACCGTAATGGACAAAAAATTTTTCCATCAACACCTTCGCCACCGTGTGAGCGCGTTGATCCTTGGTGGGGAAGGCTTGGGCGTAACGCGTAAAATGGTCGTTACTACCAGGATGTTTCCCTGGCCACTTGTATCGGGCTCTAGGCATAGAAAGTCTATACACACCAAGTCCATGGGGCCTTGGCTCTGTAGGTGTCCCATAGGCGCGGCTCGGGCGGGCAGGGTCTTCCGTTGGATACATCTGAGGCACGAACGACAATACCCCTCCACTTCAGCCTTCATTCCCGGCCAGTAGAAGCGGTCTCGCACTAACTTGAAGGTTTTCTCCACACCCAAATGCCCGTGATTGTCATGCAGTGACTCCAACACCTTTTCCCGGTGCTTCTCAGGGAGGAACAGTTGCGTGACTTCCTCGTGATCAGAAGACGGTGCTCTACGGTATACCACCCCCTCTTGTATAGTCAATCTTTCCCACTCTCTGTAGGCCAGTTGGGCCCCTTCCAGACGACTCGTCTGCAAAAGTTCCCGCTTGTCTTCTTTCAAGGCTTTCCCAACTAAAGCGATGAGGGGATCTTCGGCTTGGTCGCCTCGTAAGTCTTTCCTTGAGAGTGCCGGTAAATCCGTGTCCTTGAGTTGGGTGAGGTTGCAGTAGAGTTCGGGAACAGCCCCAGCCCTGATTCCGATTGCCTCGGCTCCGGCTACGCCCCCTCCCCGTTCGACCCCTCGACACACGGCCTGCACCCCGTCTGGAGTCAGCTGAGTCCATTCTGTATGATGCGGTCTCCGAGACAGAGCGTCTGCGTCCCTGTTGTTCACTCCCGGTCGGTACTTCAGGCTGAACTGGAATCCGGATAACGCAGCCAGCCACCGATGTCCGGTTGCATCTAACTTTGCCGTGGTGAGGATGTATGTCAGTGGGTTATTGTCGGTCTTTATTACAAACTCAGCTCCATATAAATAGTCCTTGAGTTTGTCCACCACGGCCCACTTCAACGCTAGGAACTCCAGCTTGTGAGTTGGGTAGTTTCGTTCCGATGGTGTGAGACTCCGGCTCACGTAGGCTACGGGCCGCAGCAGATCGTCATGCTCTTGGTACAGGACCCCTCCCAAACCCTCTCTGCTGGCGTCCACGTGTAACTCGTACGGCTTTTTTGGATCTGCGTACGCTAGAACAGGCGCTCTGGTCAGACTCTCTTTTAACTTTCGGAAGGAATCTTCACATCCTTCAGTCCACTCCTCTTGCACTGACTCTTTAGCCTTCCTCTGCCCGAAGGCCGGCGTCCCCTGACTCGGAGCCTTCGATTCCACTTGTGTCTCTTTGTTCTGTAGAAGTTCGTTCAGTGGTTTCGAAATTTTGGCGAACCCCTCCACGAACCTTCTGTAGTATGAACAGAACCCCAGAAATGACCTTACTTCCGTGACCGTCCGCGGTCTAGGCCATGACGTCACCGCCTCCAACTTCCGTGGATCCGTGGAAACGCCCTCCGCCGAGACTACGTGTCCCAAGTAAGTCACCGAGGGTAGGCAGAACTGACACTTTTCCAGCGACAGCTTCAACCCCTCTTCATGGAGTCTCTTCAGTACTTTCTCCAGTCTCTGTTCGTGTTCCTCCAGGGTTTTTCCGAAAACAATGATATCATCCAGGTACACAAGTACCTCTATCAAGTTCATATCTCCCACGGTCTTCTCCATCAATCGCTGGAAGGTAGCGGGTGCCCCAGTGAGGCCCTGGGGCATCCGATTGAATTCGAAGAACCCCAGCGGGCATATGAATGCCGTTTTCTCTCTGTCATCTGGGTGCATGGGTATTTGGTGGTAGCCACTCCGAAGGTCCAGCACGCTGAACCACTTCGCCCCTGACAGGCACTGTAAGGCGTCCTCTATTCGAGGGGTGGCGTACTGGTCTGGGATGGTTCGCTGGTTTAGGGTACGGTAGTCGATACACAGCCGGATGGAGCCGTTCTTCTTTCGGACCAGCACGATCGGCGAGGCGTAGGGACTTCTGGACTCTTTGATCACCTTTGTCCGTTGCAGTTCGTTCAGCTGCTCCCTCAAGTCGTCCAAGTCCCCCAGCGGGACTCGCCTGGACCTCTCCCGGAACGGCTTGTCTTCATGCAATCGGATACGGTGTTCGGTGCTCTTTGCCAACCCCACGTCGAACTCATCCCTGGAAAATAACTCCTTCCACTTCAGCACTTGAGCCTGAAGGCGCCTCTTCCACTCTTCGGAGATGGGAGCGTTCTTCGGGAAAAAGTTTTCTTCCGGGATGTCCTGTCCCCCTTCACTCCCCCCAGACGGGTTAGGGAGCAGAGGCTTGGCGGACGCCACCTGTCCAATGGGTGTCCGAGCCTTCAGGACGACCGGTGAGGTTGATACATTGCACACATCAACGGAGACCCTTCCGCTAGTTTGCTGCAACATCTTCGTGGGTATTACCTCGGGGACTATTTCCAAGCCCACTTCACCCCCTTTGATAGGATCAGTTTCCAGCAAGACGTACGGCCCCGTCGGCAGTCCATTCGTTCGGACGGATACCTGCAGGCGGGCTACTTCTCCGACTTGCAAAACCTTCCGAGGCCCTCTCAGCCTCCACACACGCCCTACTTCGGTCGGTGCTTGCTGTTCTTCAATCATCTTATTGTAGACGGGACGCAACAGGGGGTGTAATTCCCCAATGGGACCTTCTTCCAGAGTCAAAGGAGTTAGAAGGCGCCGCACCAGGTCCGTGTTCGTCCCCACGATCATGGATCCTCGATGGTCTCCTGTAGGCCGAGGACACACAATGGCCAAAGCCTCGCAACTTCTGGGCTGTCCGGTGACTTCGGGTCCCAGGTCTAGCTTCACCTGCAGATACCCGTCGTACGGGAGACTTTCCGTCCCAATGCCCCATATCTCCAGATCCTTCAAAGCTTTCAGGGGCAAGTGCTTCAGGTGCTTCTCATAAAAGTCGCGGTATAGAAGGGTCACCTGTGCCCCAGAGTCCAGCAAGGCCTTTGTATAGATTCCCTCGACTCTGATCGGAACTACGGGGGAAGGCCCTATTAGGTGCTTCGGGATTTCTGCTGACGTAGAGCAGGGTTTCGGTCCCGTCCTTTTCACTCTTATTTTCTTACGACTTCGGTTCGCCTTGAGCGGGTTCTTTCCTTCTTCTGAGGGGCTTCTGGTTCCGGGGGGACCGCGGGGTCCGTCCCGACAAGCTCAGTGATCGCGGGGTTGCTCGTTTCACTTGTCCTGTCTACCCACGTGACGGTCCTGGAGCTCTCGGTGTCTTCGGGGCGCCCCAGCTGCTCCTCTACTGGGGCCCCATGGCGTTTCCCGCCGACGTGGCGGAGAACAGCTTCTTTATGATCTGAGCTAGTTCTGTTTCGGGGGAGGTTTCTGTCTTTGGCTTCTGGCACTGTGCCCGAAAGTGACCCATCTCGCCACACCTGAAACACTTCCTCCCCGCCAACTCTGCCGACGGATTGGTCCCGGTGAATTTTGACACGGGGGTCTGACCGGACGCCATGGTTGCGTTTCCGGTGCCTTTTTCCATGAAGGCCTTCTGTAATGCTGCTTGGGTTTCAATCACCTTTAACAAGACTTGACTCCATTCTGACTGAGTCTGCTGCATTCTTGTTTGAGTTTCTTGTATTTGTTGGATGGCCTTTTTCAGGTCCGTATGCTGCCGGGGAAAAGGTTCGCTAGTGATAACCTCCATCGCTCGGGGGGTCGGAGAGGGGTCCCGTCCTTCTATCTCGGAGCCGTAAGTGTCGCTGGATTCTTCATCCCATAGCGTGCACTCCCTGGGCCGTGCCTGTTGGGTGTGCACCTTTACTCCACTTTTCGACGACTTCTCTTCCAATAGTGCTTCCTCCTCTCGGACCGTTCGGATTAGTTCCAGATACTTTAGTTCTTGGTTGTTTCCTTTTGTCCTTAACTTAAGCATCACTGGATCTAAAGGTTGAGCGCCCCTTAAAACTTGCTGCATGCGGATTCCATCAATCTTCTCTGGATCAACTCCTTTCTTCAGTAATATGCGGTGTAAAATTCGGTCCAACCGCCCCATGTACTCGGTCATTTTTTCTCCTTTCTGTTGGTAGGTGTGTTCATATAAAAAAATAATTCTGCTACTTTCTCGGTCTGCCCAAACACCTCCTGCAGGATATTCAGATAATCTAAAGCCGTGCAATCCCGTTGACTTGCCTTTAAATTTCTGACGGCCTCGGACGCGGGTCCTCTCAGACTTTCCGTTAGTCTTTGTTTCCTTTGGGACTCTGGGATATCCCATTCATCCATGGCTTGCGTCGCCTGCTCCACCCATTCGTCATAGGTTTCCTCTCCTGCCGGTGTTGGGGTGTTTCCTGAAAAAATTCTCAGACGCCTGTAATTAAAATTAACCGGTGGGGGGTCGTTTCTTCGGCTTTTTTCTAGTAATTCACCGATGGCTCTGACAAACTCTGGCCCTATGACGGCCATCTGTCCCGGTGTTCCTGCTTCCGCGTACTCTAGTTTCGGCACTCTGGGTCTGTATATTTTGGCTTCCATTCCTTCCGCTATGGTTATGCTCTCTTTTTGGAAACAGTCTGGGATACCTCCCCTCCACTCAAATAATACGTGCGTCTGTGCAACGTCTTGGTATCTCCTCACGTCTTTTATTCCTCCTCGGTGCGTCTGCGCCAACGCTCGTATAGCTTGACAAATTCTTTCCTGTTCCCATGTGCCTGTGGGAATCTCTAACACAACACTTGAGGCCAACTCGCTATCTCGCTGTCTACACCATCCAGCGGCAGTGTCCGCGTCCATTTTTCTCTCGCCAAAAAGAACGGTATTTTTAGAGACGAATCCCGGCTCGAGCCCCCACGTGTAGCGCTCACCCCCGAAGGAGCCGCTTAAAATATTAAAACAATTTGGGCTCGTCTCCCCATGGCAAGAGAAATAACGGACGCGACACAGGTGGATGGGGTTAAAGATTTGGTGCGTTTACTGTTCCCAGTGAACGGGGAAAAAGGCAGGGTAAATAAAATGCACATACAGGGGTGGGACAATAATGCAAGGGGGGATAAATAATAATACAGTACATATAACACAACTTTAACAAATACTCCCTCGATCCCGAGTAGAAAGCTAAATAGCAATGTTCCTCTCTAACATACACATATACATATAGATAACATAGGAATGTAACTCTTCCTCACCGTATCCATTAATCCCAACTCCGAATAACCCTCCCCAACACCCCAAAGTGTAGGTGTGCATGTGAGTGCAGCGGTCGCGCTGGCCAGCAAAAATATAAATATATCAGGGGGAAAAAAGAAAAAAAAATCAAAATACTCTTCGTGCACAATCTTGAAAAAAACAGTCTCGGTCACTAGAGATCTCTTCAAAAGAAATGTAAGTCCCAACCGTTGGGGCCTTGTTGCAGAAAATGCGGTGTTGTACCCCGCTATGGTCTATGCAGTATGTAGCATTTGCAGGTTGTACTGCGCTGTGGTCTATGCAGTTTCGGGGTTTGTGGGTTTGTACTGCGCTACGGTCTATGCAGTAACGGAAGTGCGGTGATGTACTGCGCTGTGGCCTATGCAGGCCTCTCACCCTTCCAGACGCTCGGGCGACACGGGTCCCAGCCTCCCCAGTCAGCCTTTCCAGCCTCTGAGTCGGTCCTCTGGCTCCTCAGACGGTGATCCGGCTCTCTCTCTCAGGCGCGCGTCCGCACCCTGTGCTTCGTGCTGGTCCCTCCGCTTGTAGCCTTCCGATCTTCGGACTGTGCAGCCGCACAGCCGTTTCGATGTCCGTGGCCGGGTCCCCGGTCCGCGTCCTCCGCTTTTCCCCGTTTTCCTCTTTCTTCCCTCTCCGTGCTTCTCTCCCCTCTTGTCCGTTTATTTTCAAAAAAAAACTCCCGCCAAAAAAAACGGCTTTCTCTTCGCGAGCCGGCTCCTTGCGCCGGCCGTTGGGGCTTTCCTTGCACACTCCCTGCATCTCCCGGCGCTAGGCATGCCGGGAGATGTAGTCCATCGGCGCTACACTAACAAGGGGACAAAAACTGCTTAAAAGTGGCAACCTTCTTGAAGCACACTATGGATGCCTTCCATAAATTGAGGGAGCCCTGGATGGACTATGATATTTGATTGCACTGCCTTTTTCCCCCATTCTCTGTAGGGGCGTGAAAGTGCTTTTACGCAGCTGCGAATTCACATTATTTAACAGATACTCCTCTCCCTTTTCTCCCTGCCCCCCTTTTTTTCCTCTCTTCCCAGACTCTTCCCTCTCGTTTGTCTCTTTGATAGATACTGCACCATATTTTTGTACTCTTATAACAGACGGTCATAGTGTCCACTGTTGTGTATTGGTTTATTCTTCTGGTGCAAAAAATAAATAAATAATAAAAAGTGTTTTCAAAAAGCAAACAAAAAAAGTGGCAACCTTCTAACGGAGTATAATTTTTGTCACTGGCCACAAACCTTTATGTATACAAGGCAGAAGTTGTTTGTAGAAAAACTTTATATTTTACTTTCACAACACAAGCAAAAGCTCCAGTATTGCAAACCTACGTGAAGAGGTACTTGATGACAATGTGCAAATTAAAACATATAGGGCCCTATTACATTCTTCGCGCAGCGCAATTCTTTTTGCGCACGCAAAAAACGTTATTGTGTGAAAATTAACGTGGTATTACGATCCGAGCGCATTTTTTCATCCTTCAAGATTTTTCGTGTGCAAATCTGACGTGCAACGCCAGGCGCAAATGAACGTTGCGTGCAGGAATCGGTGGGCAGACTATTTTTTCACAGGATTCAGCCAATCAGAATGAAGAACCACCATTTTCTAGGTTTCGGTTGTTGCGCCTGTGAAAGGTCAATCTGCGTATATGTGCTGCAGCAAAAATAAAAAATTAAACAATTTATTAATTTTATTGTTTGGGTATGTAACTGTACTGCGCTGTATTTTTTATTTTGTGCAGGTTCATTTAGTTTCGGCCAGAACGATCATATTTGAAGTTAACACCAGGTTTTCAAAGACGTTAAGATACTTTGTGCAAACGTCATTTGTACGACGTTGCGCGAAGATCGTAATACCATCCGCTCGAACGCATTCGCGCTGACAATGGTAAGTATGGGATGCGCGCACGCACCTTGCGCTGGGTTCGCGCAGGGTCACTCGTGTTGGACGTTAACGCGCATCGTTTGCGCGAACGTCGTAATACGATGTTCCGCCAAATGGTTTTGACCCTCGCGCAAATGCGCATTTGCGCGTGCAAAATACATTGCGCGAGGGATGTAATAGGGCCCATATTTGGGTAAAAAAAAAAAAAACTGCGTTAAGTTTTTCTCATTCTTGTTCAAATATCTATATCGAAATCTGTTATGTAAAAATGCAACTTCTTGCCATCAATTGATAAATGTTGTAGTCTGACATTTTTTTTGAGAATTGAGATTTTAATTTTTAAAAATTACAGAAAAATAAAATGAGTTTACAAAACTGCTTACCGTAGATTCACCGAATACTCTGATTTTCTTGTCATTACTGTTATGTTCTAGCTTTCCTCCTCCGAGAACGGAACATTCAAAACCTGCTGCTTCCAGTTCAGGGTTTATTTTTTCAAATATATGATCTAAAACAAGACATAATTAGCAAAATAGCAGAAAGAAGTGGTTGCAACATAATCAACCATAAACTCAACCTAAAAAACTGGATACAAAAACAAAAAAACAAACAAACTGAAATTGCATTACTATTTTGTTAGAGAAAGCACATGTAAATACGGTGTCATGCTTCGCATGGTTTAGGCTCTTCTGAATTAATAATAATAATAATAATAATAATAATAATAATATGCCCCTGGCCTACTCTAACCATCCGGATCCCGTAATGGTTTGTCGTACCAGACATTATAAAAGGTCTGTAAGCGAGTGAAGCAGCAAAACTAGTTAACAGGTCAGCCATGTTTTTTTGGACACATAATCTATTCATGCTGATGGGCAGAGCGTGAAGAATGCCACCCTGCAGCATGTATAATCCATACGCTGCAGGCAAGAAATCAAAAATGAAATCCCAGGTGACCTGCCTGGATTTCCTTCCTGCAGCATATGAATTATACATTTATTTATAAAAGGATTTTACCAGGAAGGATACATCTCGTTTTCAAGTATGTCCTGGGTTCAAGAACATTGAAGTGTTACAGTTACAGAAATACAAAGTAATAAATGCAAGAAATTAAAAAAACAACACAAATATACAGATTAACAGAAAATAAATATGTAGGAAATATTCATTATGTTACATGTTTACAGGTGCATTCTGTATTGAGGTATGTTAATAGGGAGCTCTTGAGTGACTTAAGACTGGGGGAAGATTTGATGGCGTCTGGAAGGTTATTCCATAATTGCGGTGCTCTGTAGTAAAATGAGGATCGAGCCACTTTCTTTTTGTATTGTGGTATTGCAAGTAAGGTGCTGGTCCTGGATCGGAGGTTATAGGATGAGGGACATGTTGCAGGGCAGCACGTTTTCCTGTGCTCCTCTCTGCATAAAATAGGAATACATGTCTGGGAAAATATGGCCGATCTGGCAATCTTAAGCAAAACAATTCCATCTGACCAACATTTAAAGGCAGGAAGGTAAATTAAATCTCCAAGGTAACAGTCCCCATCACTTTAACACAGGATAGTGCAGAACATAAGGCAGTGCTGAGTTTAATACACAACAATATTAGATTGACTTCCCACGATCAGTATGTAACAAGATCATTCATAGCAGCGTGATCCTGGAAGAGATGTGTAACCCCTGCACTCCCACCTCTGCTGCAAGCGGGCCCCAAAACCAGCGTGTTCAGTTGCTCAGTCGCTGCAAGTGCTAAGTTAGCAACTTGACACTGAACGCAGTTCTGCAGGTCAGCGCTCAGCACTGCTAATTTAGCACTTGCAGCAGGGTGGAGAGGTGCTGCGGGGTTAGCTCAGTGTGCCGTAGGAAAGATGGCCGCCTCCACGCAGCAAATAATCCAATAAGGAAATGTTCAGTTTGAGGTTTTGGTGGAGCAAAACACCAAATATTTATTGAAACTTGGGAAACATTAACACTAAAATGGTAATAAAATGGACACAAATGGATTTTGCAGAAACAGCACCTTTCATTAAGCAATCCTCTGCCCTTCCGCTTCCATATTTACAGCTAAAGCGTTCAGTGCGACTGCTGCAGCACACTGAACTGCTGCAATGGAACAATTCAGCAGCTGCTGAGAAACTCAACGCGCCTGAGCTTCTATTTATAGCCAAGCTCAGGCAAAACAAACAAACAAAAAAAAGGGCCCTTACTGTGAAACTCTGCGCACTTTGTGCCTCTCACGATATCCCGACACTGCTCGGATCCCCTCACGCTCACCCTCACCAGGATATATTTAAATACCCCGTCGGAGTCTATTGTAACTTCGGACACTGCTTCCAAGGCTGACATTACTGCACAACGACCACACTCCAAGCGTACTGCACTGCACTCCCAGTGAGCCCTTCTCTAGTGCAGGACCGCAGGCTGCTTCCAGAGGGCAGGGAGTGAGGTCCTGCAAGGGCGATACACCATTTCTTCTTTACTCTGCAGGCCTGACCTGGTTAAAAAATGGGGCTTACAAACACGGCAGATAAATAAAGCACTCGTTCTTCTGCTTCCTTTATCTATATCTACTCATCAAACCCATCCTGCAAATCATACAAGTTTACTACTGGAATAGAAATACTCTCTGCCTTCTTGTTATCAAAACGTATTCTTTGAATAACCCTTCCCCTCCATAAAGTGTTTATAATGAGCACTATTAACCCTTTCTCGGTAGAATATAAATCTCATTATTAAAATGATTGAAATACTTAATAGTGTGTTGCTGGAAAGGTTAAGAAGAGGGTGCATACACGCAACATTTATTAAGCACAAAAAAATCCCACAAACTTGCATTATTATTATTTTTATTGTCGTCATTTATATAGCACCAACAGTTTCTGCAGCGCTTTACAATAACCAAAGGGAACGAGATACAGATAAACGGACATATGATGGATATAAGAGGTGTAGAGGGCCTCGCTCATAGGAGCTTACAGTCTAGAGGGACGTGTTTTATTACATGGGTTAACTGGACAACCTTCTCAATTATTTCTGGGACTTAACCCTTTTGCTGCTGAGCCACATTGCCCCATGTACCGATCTCATTTTAACCATATTTTTGCTTTTCAAATTTTATATGAAGCCATGAGCACTCTCCAGCCAATTAGGTACACCTGTTCAAATGCTTGGTAACACAAATTGCTAACCAGCCAATCACATGGCAGCAACTCAATGCATTTAGGCGTCTAGACTTGGCGGCTTGCTGAACTTCAAACCAAGAATCAGAATGGGAAGAAAAGGGATTTAAGTGATTTTGAACATGGCATGGTTATTGGTGCCAGATGCCTGGGCTGGTCTGAGTATTTAAAAAACTGCAGATATACTGGGGTTTTCACGCACAACGTTCTTTAGGGTTTACATCACAACCATCTCTAGGGTTTACATCACATTCACAACCATCTCTAGGGTTTACATCACATTCACAACCATCTCTAGGGTTTACATCACTTTCACAACCATCTCTAGGGTTTACCAGAGAATGGTCCAGAAAAACAAAATACCCAGTGAGGTGTTGACTAAAATGCCTTGTTGATGTCAAAGGAGAATGGGCAGATTGGTTGAGATGATAGAAAGGCAACAGTAACTCAAATAACTCAAAACCTCGTTACAACCAAGATATGCAAAATGCTATCTGAACACACACAGGGTTATTCAAAGAGAATAGAAAAGTCACCGCACGTTCGGTGACTTTTCGTTCTCTTCAATTCGGTGCGATATGGCGATCCCATTTTGGCCACCCTGCGGTGTATTCAGCAAGCACCACAGGGCCGTCGAAGTGTAGGGAAAAGCCGCCGCAAACCCGACGAACACTCAACGCAAAACCCGGCGAACGCGCACCGAAACCCGCAAAAACATCTGGATTAACCCCGCCGAACATGCTGGAGAAACCCAAGCAGGAGCTGATCAGAGCGCAGAGCAGCCACTGGAAAAAGCCGACACCGCAGACGAATGGAGTGAAAAAAAAAACGTACGCTTGAATGTTTGAACAGTGAACCGCTGTTTGCAAAGAAACGACAGAACGAAAATATCTGAAATTTACACATAAGATCCAATGAATGATAATAAAAAGGTCTGTTACAGAAAAAAGAAAAAGCGATTTAACCCTTTCGCTGCTGAGGCTTTTCCCGCCCCTGTGCTGAGGTCATTTTTACCGGTTTTGCTCATCATGTTTAAACGTGTTTTGAAGGCTTATTTTAGTATATGACCCAGACATATTATTTATCGTTCTTTCCGTCAGACTCGGTAGATTCATAATATGTCATTATTATATGTATACGTTATGTCATGTCTGTATATTATAACAAAAAATGCAATAAAATATGTATTTTCAATAATTTATAACGTGTAAAGTGTTTCTTTTCACATTTTAACATGCGAGCAATTGCGGTTATATTTTGTATGGGGTGCGCTTGTTAACAAAATTAGAGATGGGGTCTCGTTACATTTTTTTTTGGGGAAAATTACACTATTTTTAACAAACGCACCGCATACAAAAATCGTTAGTGCAGCATCATTGTTCACATTATAATTGAAATGGGAACAATATTGCTGCATTAACAAACCAAAAAAAGAAAAAAAAAGTGTTTATTTTTTTTATAATTTTTAAAAATTTTTATTTTTTATTTTTCCTTTTTTTTTTTTTTACAACATTTTTCACAGTAGTGTTTGGTATAGTTGGAACGGCCATGCTCTGGCCGATCCAACCATACCAAAATTTAACCCCTAGCTGCCACGGATCGGGAGATAGGGAGTTCATTGGAACTCCCTATCTCCACCGTTGGTGGCAGTTAGGGGTTAAGTCCAGGACTGGCGTCATCGTGCTACGCACGATGACGCCAGTCCTCAGGGGGAGTTCCCGGAGGCTTGGCCGACATCCAAGATGTCGGCCAGCTCCGGGAAAGGATCGCGAACCGACGCTTTTCAGCGCCGATTCGCGATCCAGCTCCCCAGGGGTTAATGCCAGGCACCATTTGGAAGGGCAGGCTGTGCCCTTCCAAATGATGCCTGGGTTAACCCCCGCAGAGCCGCCGATCGGGAGGGAGGTCCGAAGGACCTCCCCCCCTCCCTTTCAGGCGCCTCCTCCGCACATGCGGGGGGGGCGCCTGAATTAGGTGTCATCGCGCTGCCGCGATGACACCTAATACCAGCGGCTGCGGTTCCGGATGCGCGGCTGACATCCAGGATGTCAGCCCGCACCGGAGGGGCCAGCGATCGGCCGGAGTCCGGCCGAACGCTTACCCCAATGGGAGGACGCGCTCAGCGCGTCCTCAGCACAGCAGCGGTAATGCGGAGGACGCGCTGAGCGCGTCCTCTGCATTGAAGTGGTTAAAAAAGAAAACCGAAAAAAAATTGCAAACAAATCCCCAAAAATGCCGAAAAGATCCCACAAAATCTAGAAATAAAGAAACTTTTTACTGCAGAATATTATAATAAAAGGTTTATTAGATATTGAATTAAAAAAAGGAAATATTTTTATCATTGAAGTCTATGGGATTCGCCTGAATAAACCTGTCGAATGAAACCACCGAACAGCAGGGAAATTCGGCAACTTTTCACTGCTGGTTTTTGTTCTCTGAATAGAGAAAGCAATGCTTCTCTATGGGGATTTCACTGCCCTCGAACAGGCACCGAACAGGCACCGTATGTGCAGGCAATTCGCCAGGATTTGGCGAACTGCCTGCTCTCTGGATAGCCGAATGGCCAGGAAAGGTAAGCATACGCTGAATTTCACTGTTCGGTTACCTTTCGGCCACAATTCGGATCTCTTTGAATAACCCTGACAACACGTCCTACCTTGAAGCAGATCGGTTACAGCAGCAGAAGATGACACCGGGTATCAGCTAAGACAAAGAAACTGTTGCTACATTTCACACAGGCTCACCAAAATTGGACAATAGAAGTTTAGAAAAACATTAACCTGGTCTGATGACTCTCGATTTCAGCTGCGACATTCAGGTGGCAGGGTCAGAATTTGGAGTAAACATGAAAGCATGGGTCTATCCTGCCTTGTATCAACAGTTCAGGCTGGTGGTGGTGGTGTAATGGTGTGGGGGATATTTGATTGGCACATTTTTGGCCCCTTAGTACCAATTGAGCATTGTTGCTGACAATGTCCATTCTTTAGTGACCACAGTGTTCCCATCTTCTGATGGCTACTTCCAGCAGGATAATGCACCATATCACAAAGCTCAATTCATCTCAGACTGGTTTCTTTTCTTCTTTTTTAAATTCTTTACTTTTGAAAATTTTGATACAGACCGCGAAGAAAACTAGTGGAAATAAAGGCCGCGCAGGCCAATTAAAGACAGCAATATAAACACAAAGTAAAGAAAAATAATATAACCAAAAGCATGACATCGAAATCACACAAAGTTCAGAAAGGTCAGCATTAAGGGCCATATTACAATGTTGGTGCTAACTTAACCAGAGCTGTTGTAAACTTAAAACCTCCATAGGCTATAATGGCTCTGGTAAGTTTACAACAGCTCTGGTTAAGTTAGCCCCAACATTGTAATATAGCCCTAAGTGTCTTCAAACAGGTAAACAATTGTCCCCACAAAAAAGTCAACATGAGAGGTGTCTCAGAAAAATCAAGGGGGGGGGACAAAAACATCCCCAAGTGGGGGGTCTCATCAAAAAGACAGCTGAAGACAGCATGAATAGATCTCAACAAAAATACTCAGCGAGGGGTGAAAGAAAAAGTCTGCCTCTGCATGAGGGGGTCATCTCAAAAAGCACGAGTTGACGACAAAAAGGGGGATAAAAGCAAACAGCTTTAAAAGTCCATTATCAGCCTGTGTCCCTAAACGGCATCAGACACTGAACAGATGGGGTGAGGCAGAGCGGTCCAGTCAGCGAGGAGCAAATCTGAGAGGTAAGGTAAGACCTGATCCGCTCCACAACACCCGGGATCAGCATCACGCGGCAAGGTCCCAGGTAGCACCGCGGTGAGTGCCTCGAACGATACCTTCTTCTCAGACACGTGAGGGATCTCAGCATCCATCCGACATCAGCCAGGGCTAGCAGGCGCCGCCAGCCACGCCCGCCATCTCCGGTCGGTCAGGCGATCCATGGTCCTTGAGCGCTCCAGGGTACCACAGATTTATCGTGGATCAGGCAACAGCACGCCACCCGACACCTCTGCCTCATCCCGCAGAGGTACATCAGCCACCTTCTGCACCGGGTTCACACGGCCATGCAGAACCACCTCGGGCTGACCACCTTTATGGTTATATATTCAACAGATCAAATAAGAAATGGAGAACATGTTTCTGCATTTTTCGAAGGAAATTAAGCAATTTTAACCAAAGTTTAACCCCTTAATGACCGCTGACGTACTATGTCTCCCTTAGACCCCCGGACATACATAGTACGTCAGCGACTCCTAACCTCCCTCGCTGGATCCCTCGCAGATCTGGCAGGGAGGAAGCCTGCTCCCGTGATTTACAGGGGCCGGCGACCTCGATGACGTCACCACGCTGCATGGTGACGTCATCAGCAGGCGCCCCATTGAAATCAATGGAGAGAAGGGGGGCTCCTTCAGAGCCCTCTATCTCCCCAACCATTGAGGCTAGACCTCTGCAAGTTGCACTGCTGGAACGGGAAGAGTCTCCCTAATGTGCAGCATTAACAATTTCGCTGCCAGATCGCGATTCGGTGCAAATTTGCGCCAAATGGTGATTCAAACCTGGAGGGGGCTGACATCGTGGATGTCAGCCAAGCCTCCAGGTCACCCCCACCCAATGACATCTCCACCATATGTGTGGGGATGTCAGTGGGCCAGTTAACCCCTTAGCTGCCAAGGGGAGTTAATGGGATCCAAAGGATCCCCCTATCTCCCGATCCGTGGCAGCTAGAGAGTCATGCTGGACATCATTGGAAAGGCCTGATCATGGCCTTTCCAATGATACCAAACATGATACCAAACATGACTTCGCTGTAAAAAAGGCTAAAAAAAATAATAAATCTTAAAAAAATTGTTTGTTTTTTTTAAATATTTTTTTTGTCTGGGGGGGGGTTAGTTAAATAGGACCTAGGCTGTTATCTAAAAATAATGAGCATAAAACAGTCAGAATGAGCTCAGCGCACATAGGTGAACTGGCTCAGCAATGAAGGGGTTAAAAAGCAAAAACATGTAAAAATTGGGTATTTCTATTCTCGGGACAAAATTCGGAAACTATTTAGCCGGGTCTTTTTTGGTGGTTGTAGATTTTGGGGATTAAAGTACGAAAAAGTGTGGATTTACCATTTTTTCATCAAATAATTTTTTTTTTTAATAGTAAATTATTCGATATGATGAAAATAATGGTATTTGTAGAAAGTCCATTTAATGGCGGGAAAAACAGTGTATAATATGTGTGAGTTGTATAAACGAGTAAGAGGAAAATTTGACCTAAACACGAACAGCGCAGAAACGTATAAACAGCAGCGGTCACTAAAGGACGTATTTGTGTAAAACCGCCCGGTCACTAAGGGGTTAAGAAACTAACATTTTCTCTTGTATTTTGGCACATTATGTTTCATGAATAATATGAATATAATATGTAAAAATACTGTAATTGATCCCAGTGAGTGAAATGAGAAGATGAGTAATCACAGCTGATTGTTCGCTTTATAAGTGAAAAGTGGACAACACCACTGTCTTAGTCAGTATGGTAGAGCCAGACACACTGCAAGGACTGACATCCAAGGTGTCAGCCTGCAATATGTTATCACTCTGATCTCTATTAGACTGGAGCAAAGCCACAGAGAAGTAATCACATTCTGGAAGCATTGTCCACAATTTAACGGGAAACCCAATAGAACATCCAACGCATCCTCTACAGTCAATGAGTTAAGTATTTAAAATTAAAATTTGCCATTTGACCTCCAAATCAAAATTTTATATATATAAATATGTATATATAGGGCTGTCAGGGATTGTACCAGAGTGGTACAGAGGTGACCTTTGGGGTGTGCGAGCTGTGCGAGCGCACAGGGCGCCATGGCCACTGGGGCACCCGGCAGCCAGACCATGGTGCAGGATGGAACAAGTGGAAGACTCTTTCAGCATTTTTGGCGCTAATTTCGTTTCAAACTTGCTCCTGCACTTTGCTTGTGGTTTCCCAGTTTAGTTTAAAACCCTTCTGAATCTGTGGCACTCACAGAAGTTTTTTTTAACACGGGCGCCCCGTCCCATCCACTCCTGTCCTGCGACTGTCAGAGATCCGGCAGCCCGCATCCTTCAAGGAGCTGCCGATTTATGAGTTCCGAGTCAGTGATCAGAGATCACCTCTGCGGAGAGAAGCTGCGATCAGCCAGCAGGAAGCTGCGATCAGCCAGCAGGAAGACCTTGCTTTCACAAATAGAAGTGTTACACATTTATGTTCATAAATGAACAAAATGCTGTGAATGAACAAAAGAGAAATCTAAATCAAATCAATATTTGGTGTGACCACCCTTTGCCTTCAAAACAGCAGCAATTCTTCTAGGTACACTTGCACACAGTTTTTAAAGGAATTCGGCTGGTAGGTTGTTCCAAACATCTTGGAGAACTAACCACAGATCTTCTGTGGACGTAGGCTTTCTCACATCCTTCTGTCTCTTCATGTAATCCCAGACACACTCGATGATGTTAAGATCAGGGCTCTGTGGGCGCCATGCCATCACTTCTTGTTCTTCTTTACGCTGAAAATAGTTCTTAATGACTTTGGTTGTATGTTTGGGGTCGTTGTCCTGCTGCAGAATAAATTTGGGGCCAATCATACGCCTCCCTGATGGTATTGCATGATGGATAAGTATCTGCCTGTATTTCTCAGCATTGAGAACACCATTAATCCTGACCAAATCTCCAACTCCATTTGCAGAAATGCAGCCCCAAACGTTCAAGGAACCGCCACCATGCTTCATTGTTGCCTGCAGACACTCATTATTGTACCGCTCTCCAGCCCTTCGACGGACAACTGCCTTCTGCTACAGCCAAATATTTCAAATTTTGACTCATCAGTCCAGAGCACCTGCTGCCAATGTTCTTCACCCAAGTTCCTATGTTTTCGTGCATACTTTAGTCGCTTGGCCTGGTTCCAAAGTCAGAGGTATGGTTTTTTGGCTGCAACTCTTCCATGAAGACCACTTCTGGCCAGACTTCTCCAGACAGTTGATGGGTGTACCTGGGTCCCACTGGTTTCTGCCAGTTCTGAGCTGATGGCACTGCTGGACATCTTCCGATTTCGAAGGGCAATAAGCTTGATGTGTCTTTCATCTGCTGCACGAAGTTTCCTTGGCCGACCGCTGCGTCTACGATCCTCAACGTTGTCCGTTTCTTCTTTGTGCTTCTTCAAAAGAGCTTGAAAGCACATCTTGAAACCCCAGTCTGCTTTGAAATCTTTGTCTGGAAGAGACCTTGTTGATGCAGTATAACTAACTTGTGTCTTGTTGCTGTGCTCAATCTTGCCATGACATGAAACTGTCTTTCACAACCTCACCTTGGTAGCAGAATTTGGCTGTTCCTCACCCAGTTTTAAGCCTCCTACACAGCTGTTTCTGTTTTAGTTCATGACTGGGTTTCAACCTACATGTGACATTGATTATCATTAGCACCTGTTTGCTATAATTGGTTGATCATACACCTGACTATAATCCTACAAAATCCCTGACTTTGTGCAAGTGTACCTAATGAGAATTGATGTTGGTTTGAAGGCAAAAGGTAGTAACACCAAATATTGATTTGATTTAGATTTTTCTTTTGTTCGCTCACTTTGCATGTTGAAAATTGACAAATATAAACAATCATTATTTAGATTTCTGAAAGCATTCTTTGTCTACAGCATTTTTTCACACCTGCCTAAAACTTTTGCACAGTACTGTATATATAACTGGCATTATAGACACACAGGCAGGCATTACATATATATACACTGGCATTATATAGACATATAGGGCTGAGGATGTAACACCCCTGTAATGGAGTGGACCTGGTCACGTGAACACCACAGCAGGAAAAGTGTTTCATCAAGCAATCTTTATTCCTTGAAGCACAGGTGTATACAGGCACAGCTGCTTGGTTCAACCAAATAAACAAAAGAAGAAAAAACCTTTCTCTTCTATCCAGCAATCAATGTAACAAAACAAAAGATTGTGTCCTCAAATCACAGGCCTTTAGGAGCTGTGTCTGTCTGAGGGGAGATCCACCAAAAATGAACCTCCTGTGCCTGTATAGGCGTGTCTCTTTTAAAGCCCCAGCAATCACAACATCAAGCCATTGTGTGTGTTGCTGGGCTGATCAATCCTGTCAAGTTAACCCTTTCCTCAGGGAACCTTATATACACTCCATCACACACCTCCCCCCTTAGAGTGGACCCCCAGGCACACTCTCCCACACCAAACACATCCCTAGATAGGAAATCCGCATTCAGGTGCTCCTTTCCGGGACGATGCCGGACACTGAAGGAGTAGGTTTGTAATTCCAAATACCATCTAGTGAGCCGTGCATTCTTGGATTTCATGGTGTGAAGCCAACGTAGAGGAGCATGGTCGGTCACAAGGAGAAAGTGCCTGCCGAACAGATAGTAGCGCAGAGAGTCAACAGCCCATTTCACTGCTAAACATTCCTTCTCTGTCACGGCAAAATTTCTCTCTCTGGGAAGTAGTTTCCTGCTTAAATAGAGGATGGGGTGTTCCTCTTGTAGCGCTGTGTTAAAATCTTGCTGTGGTAGTACCTATTTTTGGCCACAAGATGGAGACTATCGCGATCAGAGACACTGGACATTGGGACTACAATTCCCGGCATGCTTTGCAGAGAGACAGGAAGTGGGTGGGGACTGGACACTTACATCCTCCGCCTCGTGGAGAACGCGCCAGAGCGCGCCAGGGAACGAGAGAGAGCAGACGCAGTGCCATAGATTGTAAGAGGGCCTAGGCCAGAGAGCAAGTGAGCCTGTCAGTGCTTTTACCGGGTCATTCCGCCTAAGGAGAAGGAGCCTTCCAAGTTCCAGAGTTGCTGCAGATTGAACCAACCGAAGACCTCGAGTAAGGAGTCACCGCAAGTTGATCGGGTACAGAGAGCAGGCGGTGAGCTGGGAAAAGTCGTGGACAAACTACGGGAAGTGAGACAACAGATCCAGCCGCTAGTATCCCCAGTCAAGGTCGAGCGGAGAGACGTCCTGGGTCAGCGGAGCCTAAAGCAACCGGTGGATGGGTGAGAGGCCTCCAAGGCCGTTTGTAATACAAAGAACACGCTGCTGTTTTCTCTTTAAAGTCCACAGGGCCCCAACTTGACTAGTCGAAGACCTTCTTTAAGTAAATTCACTGGCCAGTTGAACAGTACCCGGGTACCATACACACATACACACCTTTTACATTTCGGGACTTAACCTGTGCAGGACTCACTTCTGTTGCGAATCGGAACGGGGGTTAAAGATACGTTCCGAAATATATTTTTCTCTTTCCGCTGCGCGTTTACCGTGATACGAAGAGATTGTATATTCTGGGGTTCCGCTACGTGTCCCTTTTCCGAATATTTGTGCAATTGCATTTCTTTTATGTTCGGTTACGAATATTTTATTTTCCGAAATACGACGCCTCGTGTTTCGGTTCTTTTCCGCTACGCGTTTTACCGCAATACGAAAGTACTGTAATAATATCTGTGAATACCGTATCTCAACATCTGCTTATATATTTTAGTAAACTATTTAAATGATAAAAACCCACAACTGTGTTGGAGTATATTTATTCCCTAGTGCGGGGAGACTGACCCGTGGTTCATTTTCAGCGGCTCCTCCGGGAGTGAGCGCTACACGTGGGGGCTCGTCCGGGATTCAGTCTCTGGAAAAACCGCATCTAAAGGGTTAAATATGGATCCAGACACTGTTGCCGAATGGTGTGAGGAGCACAATAGTCAGTCAGAATGTTGTATAGTCATGGATATTCCCGCAGACACTTGGGCCGAAGAGCAGATCCGCCAGGCTGTGGCCACGCTAGCACCAGATCATCGGGGGTTAATACTGGATATTAAGAAAAACCCAGATACTTCTCACACGTATGTTCTTCTCGAGTGGAGAAAGGGTGTTCCACCATGTTTTCAGGGCGCGAGCGTGAAACTGGCCGATGAGGTGGAAGTCCAACTAATTCAGCCAAGTGCGCCACGTGGTGAATCCGCAAGTGTTCCCGCGCCTAGTCCGTTGGCCATGATCGGGCCTGAATTTATCGTGGCTATTGGAGATCTACTGGCTAAATGTCAGAAAACAAGCCCTCCTCACACTAATTTCGGTTATCGACGGTTAAGAAATTTTACAGGAAACGTACCAACTCCGGCG
Source organism: Leptobrachium leishanense (assembly GCA_009667805.1). Lineage (NCBI taxonomy): Eukaryota > Metazoa > Chordata > Amphibia > Anura > Megophryidae > Leptobrachium > Leptobrachium leishanense. The sequence continues at coordinate 112,105,521 of CM019070.1, forward strand.
GGAGAAGAAACCTTTGAAGAATGGGTGGAACAGGCGATGCAGGCTCTGGATGAGTGGGACGTCCCTGAGGCCCAGAAAAAGCAAAGGATCACCGAGAGTAAAGGGGCCTGCGTCAGAAGCGGTGAGAAACCTGAAACTGAGCAGAAAAGATTGTACTGCTTTAGATTACTTAAACGTTCTTGAAGAAGTTTTTGGGCGAACCGAAAAGGCGGCCGAACTGGTATATCAGTACGAACACACCTATCAGAGAAGAGGTGAAAGGATGACCGAGTACATGAGGCGCCTAGATAAGATTCTACACCAGATACTCCTCAAGAAAGGGGCCGAACCGGCCGAAGTAGATAAGATCCGAATAAAGCAGATCCTGAGGGGCTCTCAACCTCTAGATCCAGTAATGATGCAGCTGAGAAGCAGAGCAGGTAACCAAGAATTGAAGTACCTGGAACTGATCCGAGTTGTACGAGAAGAAGAGGCTTTACTGGAAGAGAAATCCTTCAGGCGGGGGGAAAGGGCTTATGCACAACCTGTGAGATATAGCGACGGTCTGCAGCCTGAAAGCGACTCTCTAGATACTTATGGATCGGACGAGGACGAACAAGAGCACCTAGTCGTTTTTAAATCTACAGAGAGGGCTGCCAAAGAATCGAACCTCTCTGAACGTGGTGAATTGTCCAAGACCGTCAAGAAAGTACAGGAAGCTCAAGTTGAATTGCAACAAGCGCACGCGGAACTGTGCCGAGTGTTGATGAAGGTGACCGAAATGCAGGCAGAAATGCAGAAATTCCTCACAGATATGCAGACGACGGGAGCTGCTGTGGCGTCTGGTCCAAGTCCTTTAACAAAATCCCAACAAGCAACTACGTCTCCGCTCTCTAAGAAGAGATGTTTTGGTTGTGGAGAGATGGGCCATTTCCGCGCACAGTGCAAAGGCCAAAAGCCTGAGAAGGATAGAGTCGAGGGACTGTTGAAAGCCCTAGAAGGACTGTTATCTACCTCACCGGCGGGAAACGCCAGAGGGCACAAGTGAAGGAGCAACCTAAGTGCCCGAAGGTTGAACCCCGCTCCAGAAACCAAGTCAAGACTAAGAGGGCGAGAAGGCCCAAAGCCGAGCCAACTGCTGAGCCTGCCAGGACTGAAAGAGTCACTCCCTTAGCATCCGGTCTACGTCATGGGGAAGCAATGCACACCCAAAACCTGCACGGGCCAAGAAAAAGGCCAGGGTACAGCAAACTGGGTCTAAGTGTCCGGATGCCGCCACCAAGTTTCCTGACCAACTGATAGGTCCTTCTCCTATTGTGCCAATCCAAGTGGAAGGAGTCTACACCAAAGCCCTGTTAGATTCAGGGGCTCAAGTGACATTGATCTACAGAGACTTCTACGAGAAACACTTAAAGCACATTCCTTTGCAAGAATTGAAGGATTTGGAAATATGGGGTATCGGCACTGAGAAACTCCCTTATGACGGGTACCTGCAAGTGAAGTTGGAGATCGGATCTGAAGTCATCGGGCAGTCTGGGGGTTGTGATGCATTGGCTATTGTGTGTCCTCGACCCTCGGGTGCGAACAGAAGCTCCCTGATAGTGGGGACGAATACTGACCTAGTGCGGCGTCTCCTGACGCCTATCGTGTTGGAAGAAGGTTCAACTCAAGGAGTGCACCCAATGTTACGTCCGGTCTATCAGAGGATGGTCGAAGAACGAAAGGCACCTGCCGAGGTGGGAAGACTGTGGAGACTGGGTGGAACAGAGAAGGTTCTGCAAGCAGGAGAAGTAGCGAGCTTCCGGGCTTCAGTCAAGTTGAACGGATCGCAACCCGGTCCCTATGTGGTGCTGGGAACCGATTTTAATCATGGGAGTGAAACCGGAGTCAAAGTAATTCCTGAAATAATCTCCACCAAAGCTCTGAAGAGAACACGAGGAAGAGTCTCAGTCAGCGTGTGCAATGTGACGGATTCTCCAGTAGTCCTTAAAGCACGAATGCCTATCGGGCAAGTAGAGTCTGCTACACCCCTCTCTACCGATTTAGGAGGGGGAGTGGATAAAGAGATTCCAGATGAAAGATTCTACCCCAAAGACGCTCCCATTTCACCTGAGTGGAAGAAACGTCTTCAGTCTCAAGTCCTAAAGTGGAAGGAATTGTTCTCGAAAGATGAGTTCGATGTGGGCCTAGCAAAGAGTACTGAGCACCGCATTCGGTTACAAGAAGACAAGCCGTTTCGTGAAAGATCAAGGCGAGTTCCGCTGGGAGATTGGATGATCTGCGAGAGCAACTGAATGAATTGCAAAGAACCAAGGTGATTCAAGAGTCCAGGAGTCCATATGCATCTCCCATAGTGTTGGTTCGGAAGAAAAATGGTTCTGTCCGCCTATGTATAGACTACCGCACATTGAACCGGAGAACCATCCCCGATCAATATGCCACTCCTCGGATAGAAGATGCCCTACAGTGTTTGTCTGGAGCAAAGTGGTTTAGTGTACTAGACCTGCGAAGCGGATATCACCAGATACCCATGCATCCTGAAGACAAGGAGAAAACTGCGTTCATCTGTCCACTAGGGTTTTTTGAATTCAACAGAATGGGGGCTCCAGCCACGTTCCAACGGTTGATGGAGAAGACAGTTGGGGATATGAATTTAATCGAAGTATTAGTGTACCTGGATGACATAATTGTGTTTGGGAAGACTCTGGAAGAACATGAACAACGTCTGGAGAAGGTCTTGAAGAGGCTCCATGAAGAGGGGCTGAAACTGTCTCTGGAGAAATGCCAATTCTGTCTACCGTCTGTTACGTATCTAGGACATGTGGTCTCGGCAGAAGGTGTTTCGACAGATCCTCGGAAGTTGGAGGCCGTAGCTTCTTGGCCTAGACCCCGGAACGTCACTGAACTTAGATCTTTTCAGGGATTCTGTTCATACTATCGAAGATTTGTGGGAGGATTCGCGAAAATAGCTCAACCACTGAACAAACTCCTGCAGAAGGAAACCACAGAAGAAGGCTGCAAGGTCTCTGACAAAAACCCGTCAGCTCCGGGGCCAAGGAAAGCTCGAGAGTCTATACAAGGTGAATGGACCAGTCAATGTGAAGGAGCTTTCGTAAAGCTGAAAGAGAGTCTAACCCGAGCTCCTGTTTTGGCCTATGCGGACCCTCACAAGCCGTATGAACTACATGTGGATGCCAGCCGAGAAGGTCTGGGAGGAGTCCTATATCAGGAGTATGGTGGATTGCTGAGGCCTGTAGCGTACGTGAGCCGGAGCCTTACGCCTTCAGAGAAGAACTATCCTACTCACAAGCTGGAGTTCCTAGCCTTGAAGTGGGCAGTGGTAGACAAGTTAAAAGACTATCTGTATGGAGCCGAGTTTGTGATCAAGACGGATAACAATCCTCTTACCTACATCCTTACTACCGCAAAACTGGACGCAACGGGACATCGGTGGTTGGCCGCTCTGTCAGGGTTTCGGTTCAGCCTGAAGTACCGCCCTGGGGTAAATAATCGAGATGCTGATGCGTTATCGAGAAGACCCTACACTACAGAATGGACTCAGTTGACTCCAGACGGGGTGAAAGCTTTGTGTCAAGGAACAGAGCGCCGGGTCAAAGGAGGGATTGAAGCAGAGGCCATAGGAGTTATGGCTGCGGCTGTTCCTGAGTTCTACTGTAACCCTACGCAGTTAAGGGATGAAAGTTTACCTACCTTTTCGAGACAGGACCTGAAAGCGGATCAGGCCAGAGACCCTTTAATTGCCTTGACCATAAAGGCCCTGTCTGCAAACCAGCGAGAGATTTTGTTAACCAACTCCCCGAGTGGAGCCAGATTGGTCTACAAAGAGTGGGAGCGGTTAAAGATGTTGGATGGGGTGGTCTACCGAAGGGGCCCCTCAACCAACTCTGAAGAGATTCAACAGTTATTCCTCCCTACTAAACATAGGAGAGTGTGCTGCGATCACTACATGATGAGCATGGACATTTGGGTGCAGAGAGAACTTTTAAGCTGGTGCGAGATAGGTTCTATTGGCCTTGTATGAGGGCTGAAGTAGAAAGTTATTGTCATTCCTGTTTGAGGTGTATTCAGAGAAAGACTCTACCGACCCGAACTGCTCCAATGAGCCATCTGCAGAGCCAGGGACCCATGGATTTGGTGTGCATTGACTTCTTGTGCTTAGAGCCGGATGCTAGTGGGCAAGGGAACATTCTAATAGTGACTGATCATTTCACTCGTTACGCCCAAGCTTTTTCCACGAAGATCAACGCGCTCCGACTGTAGCCAAGGTGTTGATGGAAAAGTTCTTTGTTCACTACGGACTGCCAAGGAGGATACACTCTGATCAGGGTAGAGACTTTGAAAGCAGACTGGTGGGGCAGTTGTTAGAGCTGTTGGGAATCCAAAAGACCCGAACCACACCATATCACCCTCAAGGTGATGCTCAGCCTGAAAGGTTTAATCGCACACTGCTAAACATGCTGGGGACCTTGTCGAATGTGGAGAAGCAGAGTTGGAGTCGTCACATAGCTACTCTGGTGCATGCATATAACAGTACGGAGAGCGATGCAACTGGATATTCACCGTACCGTCTTATGTTCGGAAGGGAGGCTCGACTGCCGGTTGATTTGGCATTTGGGTTATCCCTAGACCAGACATCAGTAGCTTCCCATAGAAACTACGTGGATAGACTTCGAAAGAATCTGGCTTCTGCGTTTGAACAGGCCCGTTTGACCTCGGGAAACAGGGAGCAAAGAAACAAAAGGAACTATGACCTGAAAGTTCGAATACAAGATCTACAACCCGGTGATAGGGTTCTATTGAAGAACTTGGGTGCTGCTGCGAGACACAAGTTGGCGGATAGGTGGAGTTCCCAGGTTTACATTGTCTGCAAACAACTGCCGGGTTTACCAGTGTATCAGATTCGCCCGGATGGAAAGGCTGGGCCTCTTAAGAACTGGCACCGAAATCATTTGTTACCTTTGAGAGAGGCTGTAAGGATGCCAGTTGGGGACGAATTGCCTCGCCAAATCCGCCTGTTCCATGTTTGCCTCCTGTTACTCGGTCTCAACAGACCCGGGTTGCCGAAGAGAGCGAAAGAGACAGTGAAGAAGAGAGTTATTGTCTAGATTGGATGCGCTCGCCGGAGCCTGAAGAGGTTGTCGTTGTCCCTGAACGGTGGGAGAGTAACTTGAGGCCTGAAGCTCCTGAATTTCTGCTAGAAGTCCCTGAGACTGTTGAAATCCCTGAGCCTCTTGAATTTCAGTTGGAAGTCCCTGAGGCTGTGGGGATCCCGGTAGCTCCGGAAGCTTATTCAGGTGATTATAGTTCTATGCCTTCGCTGGAGGGATCATACTCTGAAGAAACGTCTGCTCCAGTGATAGAGAGAAGGATTGAGCCAACGCCTATAGTACTTCCACCTGAAGAGGAACTGATTGAGCCAGAACCAAAACGCTCTGTTCGACCGCCCCAACGACTCACCTACGACTCACCAGGACATAGCACTGAAGAGGCCATCACCACAGTGCAGAGGTTGCCCGAAGTGTCTGCTATGCTAGCTGAGGTAGCCCAAAATATGAGTCAACTTGAGGAAGTGTTCCTAACCCACTGCATGTATGCTGCTGAACCTGTACATGTTATGTAAACGGTGTTCAAATATTGTGGAAATGTAATGTAACTGTTGTACCTCCTTGGAGAGACCCAAGAGTTCTAGGAGGGGGAGAGTGTAGCGCTGTGTTAAAATCTTGCTGTGGTAGTACCTATTTTTGGCCACAAGATGGAGACTATCGCGATCAGAGACACTGGACATTGGGACTACAATTCCCGGCATGCTTTGCAGAGAGACAGGAAGTGGGTGGGGACTGGACACTTACATCCTCCGCCTCGTGGAGAACGCGCCAGAGCGCGCCAGGGAACGAGAGAGAGCAGACGCAGTGCCATAGATTGTAAGAGGGCCTAGGCCAGAGAGCAAGTGAGCCTGTCAGTGCTTTTACCGGGTCATTCCGCCTAAGGAGAAGGAGCCTTCCAAGTTCCAGAGTTGCTGCAGATTGAACCAACCGAAGACCTCGAGTAAGGAGTCACCGCAAGTTGATCGGGTACAGAGAGCAGGCGGTGAGCTGGGAAAAGTCGTGGACAAACTACGGGAAGTGAGACAACGGATCCGGCCGCTAGTATCCCCAGTCAAGGTCGAGCGGAGAGACGTCCTGGGTCAGCGGAGCCTAAAGCAACCGGTGGATGGGTGAGAGGCCTCCAAGGCCGTTTGTAATACAAAGAACACGCTGCTGTTTTCTCTTTAAAGTCCACAGGGCCCCAACTTGACTAGTCGAAGACCTTCTTTAAGTATATTCACTGGCCAGTTGAACAGTACCCGGGTACCATACACACATACACACCTTTTACATTTCGGGACTTAACCTGTGCAGGACTCACTTCTGTTGCGAATCGGAACGGGGGTTAAAGATACGTTCCGAAATATATTTTTCTCTTTCCGCTGCGCGTTTACCGTGATACGAAGAGATTGTATATTCTGGGGTTCCGCTACGTGTCCCTTTTCCGAATATTTGTGCAATTGCATTTCTTTTATGTTCGGTTACGAATATTTTATTTTCCGAAATACGACGCCTCGTGTTTCGGTTCTTTTCCGCTACGCATTTTACCGCAATACGAAAGTACTGTAATAATATCTGTGAATACCGTATCTCAACATCTGCTTATTATTTTAGTAAACTATTTAAATGATAAAAACCCACAACTGTGTTGGAGTATATTTATTCCCTAGTGCGGGGAGACTGGCCCGTGGTTCATTTTCAGCGGCTCCTCCGGGAGTGAGCGCTACACTCTCTATCAAATTCTTGGGACAATACAGCCCCTAAGCCCACCTCTGAGGCATCCGTATATAGTACAAGCTCTTTGTCAAAATCAGGACTGCGCAGCACCGGCTGATCACAGAGCGTATGTTTTAATTCGGTTAATGCCTTAGCACATTCAGGAGTCCAAATCACTTTGTTTGGAGCAGAGTTTTTGGTCAAGTCCGTTAAAGGGGCTACCAGGGTAGAAAAATGTGGCACAAATTTTCTGTAGTACCCAGCCAAGCCAAGAAATGCCCTGACCTGCTTCTTATTGGTAGGAACAGGCATTCTAGCCAGTGCTGCAACCTTGTCTTGCAAAGGCTTAATAAGGCCATTGCCCAAAACATAGCCCAAGTATCTAGTTTCTGTTTTCCCTAATATACACTTCGCTGGGTTTGCTGTGAAACCTGCTAACCTCAATGACCTCAAAACCGCAGCCACTTTGTCAAGGTGGTCATTCCAATCAGTGCTATAAATGACCACATCATCTAGATAGGCAGAAGCATACTGTTCGTGAGGGGTAAGAATATGATCCATGAGCCTCTGGAACGTCGCAGGGGCCCCATGAAGCCCAAATGGCAGCACCCGGAATTGGAACAGACCTACAGGTGTAGCAAAGGCTGTTTTCTCTTTTGACGCTTCTGATAACGGGATTTGCCAATAGCCTTTGGTTAAATCCAGTGTGGTAATATATTTGGCTTTACCCAGTCGGTTTAACATTTCGTCAACTCGTGGCATAGGATATGCATCGAAATTGGATATTGCATTTACCTTCCTAAAATCAATGCAAAACCTGACCGAGCCATCGGGTTTTGGTACAAGAACTATTGGGCTGCACCACTCACTGTTTGAAGGCTCTATAACCCCCAGCTTCAGCATGCTCTCTATTTCTTCTTGTACTACCTTCCGCAACTTCTCTGGTATCAAGTATGGCCTCAATCTAACAACTTCATCACTTTTCGTCTTTATGTGATGTGTAATTAAGTATGTATTTCCTGGACGTGTAGAAAACACATCGGTAAAGGCCTCCAGCAGCCGCTGTGCTCCCTTTTGCTGGGCTGGACTTAATTGCTTCCCCAAAGTCACGCCCATCGATTTCTCCTGAATTTCACGTACATCTGGCCCCACGTCTAGCCTATCCGCTCTGGGAGCAATAAACAAGTTTTCCTCGGCTCTCCAGAGTTTTAACAGATTAACATGATATATTTGTTGTTCCTTTTTATGTCCAGGGCGGAAGATTTCGTAGTCAACATCCCCCGTTCTTCTTATTAGCTCATAAGGCCCTTGCCATTTTGCCAACAGCTTACTTTCTGAACTAGGTAGAAGCAATAACACTCTATCTCCGGGCTTAAACTCCCGGGCTTTTGCATTTCTGTTATAGCTGAGAGCTTGCGCCTGTTGGGCAGTTTCTAAGTTACTAGCAGCAAATTGCCTGACCCTTTTAAGTCTCTCTCTCAACTGCATAGTGTACTGTAGGATATTCTGGTCTGAATTAGACTGCGCCTCCCACTCTTCCTTCACTATGTCAAGTATGCCTCTAGGTCTCCTCCCATAAAGCAACTCAAAGGGTGAAAACCCAGTTGAAGACTGCGGGACCTCACGGATAGCAAACAACAGATATGGCAACAATTTGTGCCAGTCTCTGTTCTCCCCATTCACGAATTTCCGTAACATTTTTTTGAGCGTGCCATTAAATCTCTCTACCAACCCATCCGTTTGCAGGTGGTAGACTGACGTTTTAAGGGACTTTATGTTTAGGAGAGCACAAACCTCCTTCATAAGCTTTGAAGTGAAGTTTGTACCCTGGTCTGTCAGTATCTCTTTAGGAATACCCACTCTTGAGAACAACTTTATCAATTCATTGGCTATTGTCGAGGCTGAGGTATTCCGGAGAGGTATCGCCTCCGGGTACCGGGTTGCATAATCAACTATTACCAAGATATGATGGTTACCTGCTGCAGTTTTCTCAAGAGGACCAACTAGATCAACCCCAATCCTTTCAAATGGCAGTTCCACTAATGGTATCGGTATAAGTGGTGCTTTGACTTGTCCCTTTGGAGCCACTAGCTGACATTCCGGGCAGGACTTACAAAAATTTTCCACCTCCTTATATACACCCGGCCAGAAAAACCTGTACAATAAACGGGCCAGAGTCTTCTCTCTCCCCAAATGCCCTGCAACGGGAATAGAATGAGACAGCTGTAACAGTTGTCTCCTATAGCCTTTTGGTACCAATATCTGCTCACATAGGTCTCCTGTATTAGGGTGTTTGCAAACTCTGTATAGCAATTCATCCCTTAGCATAAAATGGGGGAACTGACTATGCTTGAGTGCATCCAAAACATGTCCGTTTGCAACAGCCAGACTGTCATATGCTCCACTCAGTGTGGGGTCATTTTTCTGTGCCTTTCGCACATCCCTAGGACTTGTCCCCCCCAGGGTCCCCTGCTTGCTGTCCCATGTCTTCCCCAGCTATCACCTGCTGAACAGGGCATTTATGTTCCACGTCCTGTATGTCTGCCCATTCTCTTTTCTCCAGTTTCCTTTGTGTTTTTGATTTATGAACCCTAGCTCTTGTAGAAAACAAGTCTGGGTCCTTAAAAGGGAAGAGTCTTCCTATGTCTGCACTGCATTCCTCTTCCTTTCTTAGTTCCACATCTTTGACCTGAACTTTGAGGACTCTGCCAAAGTGTTCCCAATCTTTCCCAACCACCACTGGGTATGGCAACTTTTCAACCACCCCTGTAACAACCTGGGATGCATATCCATCTATCTGAAGGTTAATTTTTGCTGAGGGGTAGGATTTTACATCGCCATGTATGCACATTATGAGCACAGGTTCTTGGGAGTCCAAGAAGCTGAAGTTGACAAGATCCTGTTGTACCAGAGTTCTCCTACAACCTGAATCAACAAGGGCCCTGACTTCTATGCCATTCACCCATGCTGGGACTACAAAAGCTTCCAGGTCATTCACTTCAGAGTTAACTGCATAACACTGGCCAACATAGTCACACTCCATAGAGTCCACAGAGGAACAAAATTTTGCGATATGCCCACTTTCTCCACACTTAAAGCATACCAGCTGCCTTTCTTGTACCTGATCATTGCTTAAAGCCCTCACTTTATTGCCAGAAGGCCTTTCTGTACTGGTCTTAGACCAGGGACTTGCTAGAGTTGAGTTCTCCTTAGAGACTTTCTCCCTCCCTGATAGAGGGGCATTTACAACAGAAGGTTGCTTCCCTAAGGTTTCCCACTTTTCTCTTTTACTTTGCTTTTGAGCAACCTGATACCCATAGGTATCCTCTGCCTGCAGAAACTCTTCTGAAATTTGGACAGCATAATCCAAGGAACTGCGTTTGTGTCGTGAAACCCATTGGGACAGAGCCTTTGGGAGCTGTTTGATGTATTGTTCCAGGATTAATAAATCCATAATTTCAGAGACTGGGCGAGTAGCAGGTTTTAACCATTTATATGCCAAATCTTTAAACTGCTGAGCAAAAGCCCTAGGGGGAGTGCCCAAAACAAATGTCTTATTCCTGAACTTATTTCTATAACATTCATCAGAAAGACCAAGACGATTCAGGATAGCAGATTTCAGTATATCATAGTCCCCTGCTTCGGCTTCCCCCAAACACTGATAAGCAGCCTGCGCTTCACCGGTTAAAAAGGGAGCCAGTCTTATAACCCAGGTACCTTTCTTCCACTGGGCCAGGGTTGCAAGTCTCTCAAATGCAGTCAGGTAGGCTTCTGGATCATCCTCTGGTCCCATCTTGGTCAGGGCATGGGAGAAGGACTCCTTAGAAGAACCGTCTGTTGCACCTGTTCCCTTGTATACTCCAGAAGTTGCTGTATAAGTGCCACTTGGAACTCCTGCTGTTGCTGCTGCGTCTCAGTCTGTAGTTGTTGCTGCTGGGCATGTTGCTGTTTCTGGATGGATTGCATCTGCTGTAGTAGCTGAAGCTGGAACTCCTGTTGCTGCCTCTGCTGTTGCTGTTCCATCATCCACTTTAACAGCTTGTCAGAATCCATTTTCCTAAGAAACAGAAACACAATCCTAGTGCAGATTGCCTGTACTTTGCGCACACCCAGGAAATGTCACAAATGAGGTACTCTTACCAACTGCCAATGTGAATCAGGCACATCTCCACTCCACAGTTTATATCGATCCCACCGCTGCCACCATAATGTAATGGAGTGGACCTGGTCACGTGAACACCACAGCAGGAAAAGTGTTTCATCAAGCAATCTTTATTCCTTGAAGCACAGGTGTATACAGGCACAGCTGCTTGGTTCAACCAAATAAACAAAAGAAGAAAAAACCTTTCTCTTCTATCCAGCAATCAATGTAACAAAACAAAAGATTGTGTCCTCAAATCACAGGCCTTTAGGAGCTGTGTCTGTCTGAGGGGAGATCCACCAAAAATGAACCTCCTGTGCCTGTATAGGCGTGTCTCTTTTAAAGCCCCAGCAATCACAACATCAAGCCATTGTGTGTGTTGCTGGGCTGATCAATCCTGTCAAGTTAACCCTTTCCTCAGGGAACCTTATATACACCCCATCACAACCCCCCATCCTTTTTCATTCCCCCATATTCTTTTTCATTCTTCCCCCCCTCAAATCCTTTTTCATTCCCCCCCTCATATCCTTTTTCATTCCCCCCTCCTCCCATGTTCATTAAATGGCAGCCTACACCTACTTCTTGGCAGCCTACTTGGCAGCAATTGTCGTAGGTCCGGCTCAGGCTGGTGAATGAAAAAAACCCAACAACGCGCGTTGCGCAGATGACGGATGAGCCGACAGCGGGGGAATGTGGAGCAAGTGAGTTTTTTTATTTTATCAATTCAGCACCACTTAATGGCAGGTGAGGCTATGCCTCACCTGCTGCCCCTGACTGCATGTCCCTGGTTCGCTTCCCCTTAGTTTGTACCTGGGAGCCAGCAGTAGGGCTTTGCTCCGATCCTCCGCAGTCTGCACCTGTATGCCATGGAGCGCTGAGAGGAAGTGACATTATATGATCACTTCCTCCCAGCACTGCTGTGGCGCGGAGTAATGTGACAGGCTGGGAAGAAGTGAGTCCCGACTCCTGCGGCTGTGCCTCCGAGAATGGCAGAGATTGGAGGTGCGGCCATCGAATCGATGGCATGCTGATCCTAAATGCATCGATTCAGCGTTAGCGGACGGCACTATCGCGCTGCCAATATTTGACAGCCCTGGGTAGTGCTAGTGTCAGCATGGAGCCGACACTAGCACCTGAAAGGGAATCTCTGGAGTTCGCCATCAGAATCCCACTCGCTGTCTGTGTATTCTTGTGTCTGTGGAACATAGGGTTTTCTCGTTCTAACTTTGGATTTCTTTGTCACGTCTTCATTTTTGTGGTTTTGTGGAGGTTGCTCAACTGGAAGATGGTCACATGGTAAAAGCAAATTTTCACTTTTGTTCTACCAACTCCATTTTCTGGTTTTACTTCAAAAACTGGGATATCTTCCCCTTTCTTTTTAACAACGACATACACTCTATCTTCCCAGTATGAGCGTATATTCCCTGGGCCTCCTTTCTCACCCACATTTCTTACCAATACTTGGCTGCCCTGTTGTAACTCTGCGCCATAGATCGTTTTGTCATACTGTTCCTTTCCTCTTGCTGCCATCTATGCTGCAGACCGAGATGCTATTCCATAGGCTTCAGCCATCGACTTCCTCCAATTTTCGACCTAGTCTTTATAGGAGCCCTTATTGCTGTCCCTTCTTACACCAAACAGGAGATCAATTGGTAATCTGGGATACCTCCCAAACAATAAGAAAAACGGCGATTAGCCTGTGGCATCACTGCAAGTGCAATTGTAAGCATGGACTACCTTCACCAGAGAACTCTTCCAATCAGTTTTCGGATCTTCGGTCAGTGTTCTTAGAGCAAAGTTCTATTAAATCTTTCTACCTGTCCATTGCCCTGCGGGTGAAATGGGGTAGTGTGCGATCCTTTGATTCCACAGTAGTCTTTTAGTCTGGACAATAGCTGATTTTCAAATTCTCTCCCCATGTCGTGGTGAATTCTCTCTGGAAGCTGAATTTGAGGGCAAACTCATTGAACAGCTTGTCGGCCACAGTTTTTGATGATTTGTTCGTTGTAGCGTACGCCTGTGCAAATCTTGTATAATGTTCCATTACAACAAAGATATACTCATATCCTCCTTTACATGTTTCAAGATGGAGGAAGTCCACAGAAACTAGTTCAAATGGATGAGTAGTCTTAATGGTTGACAAGGGTGCTTGGGTAGGTCTGTTTGGCTTCTTCTTCTTGAGACATTCATACTCCTGTGTCACAAAGTGCTCCACATCCCGTTGCATCTTGGGCCAATATAACTGCTCTCTGATCAAATTCAGTGTTCTTTCCACGCCGAGATGCCCCATCTCCTGGTGGAGTTCTCTATAGACCAGTGGCCGGTACCTTTTTGGAAGCACTAGCTGGTACCTAGACTTGGTTTTCCTGTGCCATCTTGCGCTATGTGAAGCTTTTTCCATACTCCCAGCAAGGCTCTTACGTCACTATCTTCTGCTTGACTGGCTTTTGCACTGGGTCTGTGATTTCTGGCTTTGTAGTCGAGTATTTTTCCAATTACTGCATCTCTTTGCTGTGCTTCTCTTATTTCTCTTCTTGGGATTGGCTGGATCGATTCCAGTAGTTGATCTCTCTCCCCTTGTTCTTCCATAGCCTCTAAGGTTACTGAAGTGAAGTACGGTGTTGCTTCCATTTGTTGCATGAGAATTGCTTGTGTAGATGACCTGATAACCTCCTAACTGACCTCTTCAGTGCACTGCAGTATAAATCCATCAATGTCTAGTGGCATTCTCGATAGGCCATCTGCATCTGCATTAGACTTACCAGGGCGATATTTGATAGTGAAGTTGAAGTCAGCCAACTCTGCGATCCACCTCTGCCCAGTTGCATTCAGCCTGGCAGAGGTCAGGACATACAGTTGTGTTCAAAATTATTCAACCCCCAATGCTGTAAAGGGTTTTAGGGAATTTAGTGTACATTTTTAATTGTATTCAGAATGAAATCCTACAAGGACTTTTTAAAGAACCATATGCAACTAAAATGACATCAATAGGTTTTGTAATACAGTAGTAAATGTTTCTTTTGTGAATTCTTCATTGACACAATTATTCAACCCCTTAAAGACTACCACTCTGAAGAACAGAGGTTCATTCAAGTGTTTTCAATCAGGTATTGAAAACACCTGTGGATGTCACGGAGCAGCAATAAAGCATAATAAGCACCAATTAGGCAGCTTTAAAATGACTGTGATACTCAGCTCCTTCTAGACATTTACTGGTGTGGTTACAAACATGGTGAAGTCAAGAGAATGGTCCAGGAAGACAAGAGAAGAGGTGATTACTCTTCACAGAAAGGGCAATGGCTATAAGAAGATTGCAAAGATGTTAAACATACCAAGAGAAACCATAGGAAGCATCATTCGCAAATTCAAGGCAAAGGGCACTGTTGAAACGCTACCTGGTCGTGGCAGAAAGAAGATGCTGACTTCGACGGCTGTGCGCTACCTGAAGCGTAGAGTGGAGAAAAGTCCCCGTGTGACTGCTGAGGAACTGAGAAAAGATTTGTCAGATGTGGGTACTGAAGTTTCAGCTCAGACAATACGGCGCACACTGCGTAATGAAGGCCTCCATGCCAGAACTCCCAGGCGCACCCCTTGCTGTCTCCAAAGAATAAGAAGAGTCGACTGCAGTATGCCAAAAGTCATGTGGACAAACCACAGAAGTTTTGGGATAGTGTTCTGTGGACTGATGAAACAAAATTAGAACTGTTTGGGCCCATGGATCAACGCTATGTTTGGAGGAGGAAGAACAAGGCCTATGAAGAAAAGAACACCTTGCCTACTGTGAAGCATGGTGGGGGTCAATCATGCTTTGGGGCTGTTTTGCTTCTGCAGGTACAGGGAAGCTTCAGCGTGTGCAAGGTACCATGAATTCTCTTCAGTACCAGGAGATATTGGATGACAATGTGATGCAGTCCGTCACAAACCTGAGGCTTGGGAGACGTTGGACCTTTCAACAGGACAATGATCCCAAGCATACCTCCAAGTCCACTAGAGCATGGTTGCAGATTAAAGGCTGGAACATTTTGGAGTGGCCATCGCAGTCACCTGACTTAAATCCGATTGAGAACCTCTGGTGGGACTTAAAGAAAGCAGTTGCAGTGCGCAAGCCTAAGAATGTGACTGAACTGGAGGATTTTGCCCATGACGAATGGGCGAAGATACCCGTAGATCGCTGCAAGACACTTGTGTCAAGCTATGCTTCACGTTTAAAAGCTGTTATAACTGTAAAAGGATGTTGTACTAAGTACTAAGATTGAATGTCACTTGGGGGTTGAATAAAACTGATAATGATGTGAGCACAGAAAAGACATTTGTGGTTATTTCATTATAAATGTTATGTTATATTTGTCTGACCTACACGTGCCTCTTTGATTTAATTGTAAGCAAGATGACTGAATGATCAAAATCAATGTCAAACTGGCCAAAACACTCAATTTCAGTGGGGGTTGAATAATATTGAACACAACTGTACGTGAGTGGGTTGTTATCCGTGTATACAACAAATGAAGGTGCATGATATAAATAATCCCTGAAATGCTCACATATAGCCCACTTTAATGCCAGGAATTCCAATCTACCTGAATGCATATGATTCCTTTTTTCTGGTGGTGTAAGAGTCCTGGACCCATATGCAATGACCTTCAGTTTTCCATCCCTCCGCTGGTAGAGTACCGCTCCCAGTCCTTCTTGGCAGGCATCACAGTGCAACACAAAGGGTTGATTGAAGTCTGGGTAATCTAATACTGGCGGATTAGACAAGCAGTCAACTAACTGGGTCAGTACTTCCTGATGTTGGTCTGTCCAGTGATGGGTGTGCTACTTGACAGTTGGCCCTCTTTTCTTGCCCCTGACACTTTCTTTTTGTTAGGGGGACCCTTGCCCCCTCGTAGCAGATCTAATGATTTATCACTCGACAATGGAACTGATAGCAAATCATACAGTGGCTTGGCAATGCGAGAAAAGTTCTGGACACAGGACCTGTAATAGGAGAGGAATCCCAATACTTTCCTGAGCTCTCTTACTGTTGCTGGCTTCCTTTTCTTTGAGGGCCTGAACTGGGGCCACCTCTGCTGGGTCCATTGTATAGCCGTCTTTTGACACCATCTTGCCCAAGAATCTCACTTTTTGCTTGAACAGTTCACACTTCTTTGCAGTGAGTTTGATGCCATGTTGCTGATACCGACGCAGGACAGTCTGTATATGTTGGACATGATCCTCAAAAGAATTGCTGTGTACCAGGTTATCATCTAAATAGGGCTGACATATGTCATCTCTAAGTCCTGACAGACAGTCTTCCATACTTCTTTGAAATTCCGCTGGAGCTGAACTTAAACCAAATGGAATGCGTACCCACTCATACAAGCCCCAAGGGGTAATGAAAGCTGTAAGGGGACGACTTTCCTCATCAAGGTACTGTTACATCCTCAGCCCCCGCTATGCTCCCTGGGGGGTCTGAGCAAGAAGGGGGGCCGCTGGCTGGCCGGGTGACAGCACTTTCTGCTGGCAGATCGGCATCTGAGGGGGCGGGGTCAGGTGTGGTCACCAGGAGCCACCGGCTTTATAACAGGGCTCGAGGAGTTGCCTCGTCGCCTTGTTGTGGAGTTTGTTTCACGCACTGCTACTTCCTGTATCTGATTGAATTTACTGTTGATAACCCTGCTTTGTATGTGATTCCTGCTCCTGTTATTTGACCCGGCTTGGCTTTGACCACTCTCTCTATCGTGTGTATTACGCTGTTTGCGTGTTTTAGTGATTTAACCCCATGCTGGCTGCTGGGTTGATCGCTCGCTGTTTTGGTTCTGTCCCATCAGGTTTAGGGGTATCGCTTGTAACCCTCCGGGGTCCCTTTACCAAGGCTACTACTCATGTTAATGTTTTTGCTAAGACCACGATTACAAACAATTGTTTATTTCTGTTTAATGTTATTTATAATCGCATCTCTGTACATATTAGCAATAACAATCCTGTATGCAAGCCAGTACCTTCCGAGAGTCACCAGGTATCTACTAACCACAAGTATTTACCAGAACAATTGGTTTCGGCATCCTTGACTGCCCTGCACCTTGAATACTTCACGGACTGTCGTCCCACGTATTGTGTTTCTGAGCATGTCCTAGACTTTCTGTCAGTCTCGAAACCCTAGGAGCCTAGAGGCAATTCCGCTAGTCCTTTGAGTCCCCTGGCTCTTGAGTTACAAACTGTATTTGATGCTATTTCTGTGTTAATCAAGAAAGTATTGTTGCCCTTAAGGATCTCAACTCCGCTAATCTTGGGGAAGCGATATAGCTACCGTTACAGGTACCCTTCGTGGTAGGCTTTTCCCTGGTCTAATACGGAAAACCAGGAGCTCCCACTTAAACTGTCCAACATGTCCTGGATCCTGGGAATGGGATGTCTATCAGGTATTGACTTCTGGTTCAGCTCTCTGTAGTCGCAGCAGAGTCGCATGCTGCCGTCCTTCTTTCTCACGCAGACGATTGGTGAGGAGTATGGGGATCCCGATTTTGTGACCCATCCTCGATTTAAAAGGTCCTGCAGGTACTCCTTGACTTCTTTATGCAATGGCTTCGGGACTGAATGATAGGTCTTCTGCACGGGAGTTTGATCTTTCAGAGAGATATGCATCTTTAGTGATGGAATATAGCCCACGTCATTATCATCTCGAGAAAAAGCTTGACATTCTTCTCTGAGCATCCTCTTAGCCACCGCTTGCTGCTCCTGATTTAGATGGTTCAACGATATTGGTGGGTCCCATGCCTTACTGTGGTTCTGCATCTGTGTATCAAGCTGCTGTTCCAAAGTTTCTGAGTTTCTGGAGAGGTTACCCTGTCCTCGTAGGCTTATCACATTCTGGTCAGGTACTCTTGGATAATTCTCCACAGGCTGCACTGCTGCTGGGTACACTGCTTTCACAGGCTGGACATGTCCCAGGGTGGTTCGTGGTTCCAGTGTGATATTGGAATTGGTAGTGTTGATCACTGCGACTGGTATTCGGAATGAATTGCCTTTACTTATGGTCACCAACACTTCATTGATCTGTAACCCTTCAGGCCATAGTGGCTTTTCTTCAGGGACAAACAACATCACAGTCTCTTTTCCTCTCTGTCCCAGATGTGTACAGCATCGCACCGTTGTGACTTGTCCTGGGGAAGGACCATTCTTCGTCTCCCAGTCTTAACTACACTACCCTAACAGTCTGACTGACATGAGCGTATTACTTGAATGAGTGCCTTGGCTTCTTTTTGGTCAATACAGAAAGCTTCGCTCACCATACTGGTTGTATTAACTTCAGGGACTGCCTTTTGTTGCTCATCTTGTCCTTTGATAACTTCCTGAATTACATTGTAGCCAATTATAGGGTCTTCTGCTACCTGGGGATTACTGGACACAAGCATTGGCATTTTACAACAGGGACCAGAGCCTGTCTCGCTGTTCAATCTTAACTCCACTTCTATCCAGCCAATAAAGGGTATTATGGTTTGATTAGCTGCCATCCCAGTAAGCGTAGCATGTCCTAGTAGCTTTTCGATTGGTCTTATCATCGTATCTGGGAGGTACTTGCTTCTCCAGTCTTCATTTATTAAACTGGCTTGAGATCCAGTATCACAGAGTGCTGTTGTGGGAACATTGTCCAGTATACACTGCACTAAACATCTCTTTCCAATTAACTTTAACAATTTAGCACTATGTTTTGGGAGTAGATAACTGACTTTACAAAAGTTTGGGTTGGCCCACTTAGGTACATTGTCTCTTTCTGCAACACATAACAATTGGTGGTCTTGGGAACAATCTTGATACTGTAGGGACCTTGATTGGTGGGTTGCTGTTGGTCCCCCTACAGCAGCCCGTTCCTGTTTCCCTGAAAATGTCGGGAAGCTCGACATCCTTTGGAAATATGTCCTGTGTTACCACACCTAAAGCAATGCTTGCAGTTATCCCCTCCCTTTTCCTGGCAATATCTGCAGCCCTTCTTTTGCTCTGTCACCGGCTGTCTCTGATACCCCTGTTTAGTTTCAGCGGTAATGGAGGCCAGCCACATCTTTTTCATTTCTGCCATTTCTGTTTTCAGCTCTCTCACCAACTCCTGGATCCCTGTTTCTGCAAGCTGTCCTGTAGCTGGGGCCTTTTTCCCCTTTTTCAGACTGAGAAGGACCCGCACTGCTTATCGGTTGTGTTGGTGTTAATATCTCCTCTGCATTCTGATTGTCTGTAGTTCATTCATTCTTGTTGTTTTGGCGGTTACATTTTTCTTAAGCTTGCGCTGCCTTTCCAACTCCAGACTTGCAGCGTCATTTACTCTTTCAATGAGCACCTCATCAGAAATAGTCAGGTCATCCAGGTAGGGTTTTATTTGAAATTTAATGTCGTCACTTAGCAGTCCTGTGCCCACTGACCTCAGAAACTTCCTTTGCACCAGATCTGGATTGTACTGGTTGTCTGACCCCTTTTCTTTTGATGCAAATAGCAGTCTGTCCTTCAATTCAATAGCACGAAACAAGAAGTTCTGAGCAGATTCTTTTTCTCCCTAGAAAATGTTCATCAATTTCTGATAGAGATCAGATGTATCCTCTTCTTTGTAGTGTCCTTTTAAAATGGATTTTAATTTGGGAAGAGTCAGGTCACTTTTTATCTCCCTCAAATATTATCCAGAGCTGATTGCTTTAATTACTGCCTCGATGATTTCTGTCTTCTGATGTCCTTTTCGGAGCCCAGCATCAATTTGGTGCATCAGATTGGTGTATGACAGCTTATCTTTTTGGCCTCCCTCACCAATCTGCCCGCAGATCCGGAATTCCCTCCTAATGGTGACTTCAGGTGTTTTCCCAGATGCTGGTTGCTGTTTTGCACTCTCTGATCCTGTATCTGTTGTCTTTAATCTGGCACTCAGCTTCTTTATTTCCTCCTCAAGGGTTCTCCTGGACTCTTCCTGTGCCTTTTGCATTTGGAGGTACTGCTCTTTCATTTCTTTTAATTGAATGAACTCCTGGTCTGTCACCTTGCAGCGACTCTATAAAGAGTAATAGGTCCTTGACATACTGGATTGCCTCTTCTTCCTCCTGATTGTCCTCAATCTCATCCAGTGTTCTCTCTGCTAAACGAATTAAAGCTTGCTTGCTTTTGATCTTTTCGGCTTCATCACCTGCCTTATAGCATTTCAAGAATCTTCATGCTTCCACTAACTGTTCCCGCTGCAACTGTTTTAAAGCAGCACTTGCTTTCTCTTGCAGTAGGTCCAGCTCCATTTTGAAATTTGCAAATCCTCTTCTGCAGATTATACAGTGATTCTAGGTTCTTGTTGAGAAGTTAATTCTGCCATTCCTTTTTTTGTGCACAGTTCTTTTTTACCTGTACTATTACTGCACAGACCACATAGCTAACTAACAGAGCAGTAGGGATGAGCCGAACACCCCCCGAGTTCGGTTTGGATCCGAACCCGAACTTTCCAAATGTTCGAATCCGAATCCGAACCCGAACTCGAACTCAATACAAGTCAATGGGGCTGAAAATTCGGTTTTTAGAGTGCCCTCCAAGAGGGCATATATGCTACATATTTGCCATAAAAGGTGTATGGGGGTCCGGGTAGTGCCCTAGGGGACAGGAAACAAGGACAAGAAGGTTTAAAAAAATAAGTTTTTAAAGGGACAGTGAGTTTTCCATGAAACAAGAGTTAAAAATAAAAACGAAACCCCCGAGTGCGTACCTAGTGGTCGGTACAATCCACCACGAGACACGTTTTTTTTTTGGTGTCTTCTATTCCTTTTCCTTTTTTCTTTTCTTTTTCTTTCTCTCTTCCCTCTTCTCTCTCTTTCTCCCTTCCACTCCTTTATTTAGTTTCTCCCTTCCTCTATTTAGCTCATCTTTTTATCACACCCATCTGTTTGCTCTCTCATGACGGGGAGGGGAGGCGAGGCGCGGGCCCGCCTCAAGGTTATCTCACACAATGTAAAGGGTCTGCTGTCCCCGAACAAGAGACGGGGAGCCACCAGATACTACCGAAAACTCCGCGCAGACGTGGTCCTCCTGCAGGAGACTCACTTCACGCGGGCCAGAGTCCCGGGCTATTGGGGGGAGGGTTACACAGCGCATTATCACTCAGCTGGAAGCACCCGCAAGACAGGGGTCTCGATACTGATGCGGGGGAGTCTTCATTTTCATCTTACCCAACAGGAGTCGGCTATGGATGGTAGATACTTGCGGGTGTCTGGGACGATTGAAGGCAAGCCGGTCACCTTTGTTAGTGTCTATGCCCCCTCTCCCCCTGAGGCTTCTTTTTGGAGGGCGTTGGAGGATAGATTTGCGCAGCTACCGAATAATGGGGTCTTTGTGGGAGGTGATTTTAATGCGGTCATGGATTCTTATCTTGACCGCAGTGGGACAGCACTTAACCGTGCTCCTCCCCGTAGTTCCAAGATCTTCCGAGGTGTAGTCCAGGCGGCCAATCTGTATGATTCCTGGCGGTTGCTCCACCCTAGAGACCGGGATTATTCCTTCTACTCAAATCCACATGATTCGTATTCAAGATTAGACCATATTTTTTGCAGTAGAGACAACATCCCGGCCCTGGTTTCCTCCACCATTCACGAAATCTCGTGGTCTGACCATGCTGCAGTTGAGATAGCACTATTGGGTTGGGGGACATCGGGCTCGGCCAGTGTGTGGCGGTTTAATGCTTCTCTCTTACTTGACCCAGGTTTGAAAGATACCATGAACCTCGACCTGACGGACTTCTTCGAACGCAATTTCACCCCGGACATGGCTGTTACCACAGTGTGGGAGGCGCACAAGGCGTTCATGCGCGGCAAACTCATCGCTATAGCGTCTCGCCGCAAGCGAGAACGGGCGGCTGAGACGGTGGCACTAACGACCAGGGTGGGCGACTTGGAGCGGGAACATAAGAGGACTGGGGACGCCACTTTGCTGAGGGAGTTGCTTGAGGCCAGGGGAAGTCTCAACATGTTGCTGTCTCGTCAGGTGCAGGCGGCTCTTCAGTGGACGGGTCGAAAGTTTTTTGAAAAGAGCAACAAACCCGACACCCTTCTGGCCCGCCGACTGAAGCAGCAGACCCGAGAGCGTACGGTGCGTGCGGTACGCCTTAGTTCTGGCGAGATGACCTCTGACCCCCGGGACATCTCGGGGGCTTTCTGCTCTTATTATGCGTCTCTCTATAACGGCACCACTGCGACAACGGGTCTAGCGGGGGAGGAACTTATTCGGGAATTCCTCAGTCGCACCGATTTGCCTTCCTTCAGCCACCCGCAGCGTGCGGAAATGGCAGCCCCCATCTCAACGGAGGAAGTAGCAGAGGTGATTAAGCACTTACATTCTTCTAAATCCCCGGGCCCAGATGGCTTCTCGGTCCCCTACTATAAAGGATTGAGTCCGGCCCTGCTCCAGCCCCTGACCAGACTGTTTAACACCTACATGAAGGGGAGGGAGGTTCCGTCCTCCGACATGCTCTTGGCCCGCATTGTGGTCATCCCCAAGCCAGGCAAAGACCCCGCGGTATGCCCCAGCTATAGGCCCATCTCCCTGATCAACGTGGACATGAAGATCTACGCTAAAATTTTGGCTAACAGAATTGGTCACTACATCGCCGAAGTTGTCCACCCTGATCAGGTGGGCTTTATTCCCGGTAGGGAAGCCCCGGATAATATCAGAAGGGCCCTTAATCTGATCCAGGAAGCTAAAACCTCAGGTAGAAGCACTTTACTCCTTTCTCTAGACGCCGAAAAGGCTTTTGACCGGGTTGACTGGAAATATTTATGGGCGACACTGACCACCTTTGGCATACGGGGAGACCTTCTGACGGCAATACAAGCTTTATATGCGGGCCCCAGGGCGCAGGTCGACACGGGGGGTTTCTCTCGGCCCCCTTCTCTATTTTAAATGGGACTCGACAGGGTTGCCCCTTGTCACCTCTCCTATTCGCCCTATCAATAGAACCCCTGGCGGCGTATATTAGGAACCATCCTGATGTTCGGGGGTGGAGGTAGGGGGTAAACCATACAAGATGTCCCTTTTTGCTGATGATGTTCTCCTGTCTCTGACTTCGCCCATTACCACCCTCCCTAACCTGATGCGGGCCTTGCGGGACTACGGTAGGATTTCGGGTTATAAACTTAATGCTGACAAGAGTGAAGTGCTTGACCTAAACCTGACGGAAGAGGAGAGGGCAGTAGTCAGAGATAGGTTCCCTTTCCGATGGTGCCGCTCATCTATGGGCTCCCTGGGGACCCAGCTGACACCCACATGGGAACAGCTGTACTCGGCTAATTACGGGGTATTGCTCCCCTCCCTTCATACACTATTATCAACATGGTCCCATCTGAACCTATCGCTCTTTGGTCGGATATACGCGGTCAAGATGACCCTATTACCGAAGCTGCTGTACCTATTCAGGACACTGACAATCCCTATCCGTAGGGCTGACCTGACTTTCCTTCAGTCGGCCATCCACTCTTTTATTTGGGGAGGGCGCCGAGGCCGGCTACCTAAAAATCTCATGTTCCAATCTAGGCGACAGGGAGGCATGGGAGTCCCACACCTCTACACCTACTACAAAGCGGCCCAATTTGCGATGCTCTCCATGATCAATCTACGAAGTGGGGCCCCGCTGTGGACTACCCTAGAACAAGATATGGGGGGACCTCAGCTGTTGCGCACGCTTCAATGGGCCCCTAAAGCCACTCCACGGACACTCCACAATAGTCCCACGCTGCAACATTCATTGCGCTTGTGGAACCTTTATAGAGACGGAGACGGTCTGTCCCCCCCGGGCTCGGGCCTCCAATCTCTATTCTACAACCCACGGTTCCCGGAGGGAAACCCCCCAGGGCGTTCGTCTGGTGGCTCAGATCCGACATCACGGAGCTGCGCGATCTGACTTTACAGGGTCGCCCGGTTACCCTTGGGTATCTGAGGGAGTCGAGAGCGCTGCCCCCCTCGGAGACGTTCAGAGCCATCCAACTATTACATTTCGTCAGGGGTACCCTTAAAGAGACACCGGACCGCAGATTGACCCTTTATGAGACCTGCTGCCGTCGGAAATATAGAGGGAGCGGTTTGATCTCATCACTTTACTCCTCCATTCTTGACGCGACCTTCCCGCAGGAGGCGTCTTATGTGGCGAGGTGGGAGGAGGATCTAGGGGGCTCCCTGGAGGGCGACGAATGGGCGGACATCATTGACAGGACCTCCCGGGTCACAATATGTACCGCGGTGCGCGAGAACTGCTACAAGGTCATGGCAAGGTGGTATATCCACCCGCAGCGCCTTGCCAGGATGTACCCAGGGACGCCATCGACTTGCTTCAGGGGATGCGGAGACGAAGGGACGTATATGCATGCATGGTGGGAATGTGACATGGTCAGGACTATCTGGACGGAGGTGTTTGGTGATTTGAGCAGGGCACTAGGGATACATCTATGTCCGGACCCCTGGACAGCACTTCTTAACCGCCCACACCCCGAGGCACGCCTTACGCGCGGCGAACATTCTCTGGTCTCTAGGGTGTGCGCGGCGGTACGCATCTGCTTGGCCAAGACCTGGAAGGGCCCTCCTCCCCCGCGCCAGCTAATTGAAGCCAAAATTTGGCATATGGTTCTGATGGAACGCCTGACAGCAGTAGTCCTGGATAGAATGGCCCACTTTGAGGCGGTTTGGTCACCATGGCTGACAACATTTGCCTCTCCGGCATCAGCTCGCATTGCTTTCTCTGGCTAGGGGGTGGTCTGGAGGGGTCGGGCCCGGGGCCTTGCTCCTTCCCCCTTCCTCCTCTCCCTCCCCTTCTTTCTTTTCTCTCTCTCTCTTTTCCCCCTTCTCTTCCCCTCCTTTTCCCTCTTTATCTCTCTCTTTCTTCCCTTTTTGGACGCATCTCTCCCGCTCTTTAGATTTCAGCATTTGAGGCTGGTGTTTCATCTACGTAATGTTTTCTGGAACTTTAGCATACTTGCGGGAGAGACTTAGAAAATTTTCTACTTTATATGTTTAAAATGATGGGTCTCACGTCAGCACAGTATTAGATACGAGACTTTATTGTATTTACGTTTATTTGTATTGTTTATTCCCCCTCAATAAAAACCTATTGAATTTAAAAAAAAAAATAAAAACGAAAAATTCCTTCAATATCGTGCCTAGGAGGTCCCCATAACCTGCCTGTGAAGTGGCGGATTTGTAGGATGTATAGAAACACTTAAAAACAAAAAAATGATGTTTCAAATGACGGTAAATGCTTTTACTTTAATCTATCCATAAACAACTGCTTGGGGCGGCAGTCTGTATGAAAAGAGGAGACATTTTCGGACACGCAGAAAAAGTTTAGTGATTTTTTTGGCTAAATTATTGTGAAACTTATGCAGGCTTTGGATGAAAGTAACAATAGGTGCTTTAAGGCTGGGGTCAGACTAGCGCACTTTTAACGTGTGTTTAGGCACACTTAATCACGGCCGCACTAGCAGCAAATGACACGCAATGATGGCCAATATACGAAGTACGGACGCACGAAAGTCCGGCCCCGCAACGCAAGTGGAAAATTAATGCATTTTTTCGAGAACGCTGAACCGCTAGTACTGACGTACAGAGTGCTCTGCGTGTGCGCTGCGCATAGCGGCGTGTGTGCGTGATTAGGAGACGTCAGACGCTGCTCATGTCCGGCCAACATAACGTCCAGACACCCAAAGTCTCCTGGTTTGGATCCGTAAAAAATCACGCACAAAAATGCGCATCCTATGACCGTTTAAGCGCTTTCTGTGAAAAA
Organism: Leptobrachium leishanense; assembly: GCA_009667805.1. Taxonomy (NCBI): domain Eukaryota; kingdom Metazoa; phylum Chordata; class Amphibia; order Anura; family Megophryidae; genus Leptobrachium; species Leptobrachium leishanense. Next base: position 112,131,217 of record CM019070.1, read on the forward strand.
ACACCTCAATGCGTTCGGACGCACTTTTTGACGTTCGCTGCGAAAAATGCGTTCGTTTGACCCTAGCCTAAAATTGGGCCTTTAGCGTCGGCAACAGTGCCGTCAAACAGTCTCACCCCTCTGAGGATATGAATCTGATACAGGCGTCAGTGGCAGTGCAGCCAAATATTGTGCCTTTGGTGGCAGGCCAGCAAGTGCCATCATACAGTAACCCCTCTGTGGTATTGTGGAAGAGTGCAGGGGTGGACCATGCGGTCAGGGCCGGTGCTAGACTATTTTGCGCCCTAGACAAGACAAGCTACTTGCACCCCCCCAAAAAAAAACCACACAACATGAAACTGCTAAATTTCTTTTTACTTAAGAATAAAGTTTGAAAAGCACCAATAGTAAAGGTAAAATAAATATAAATAAACTGTATTAAACCATTTTAAATTAACTCTATTAAACAAATTAAAATTAACTGTATTGAACAAATATAAATTAACGAAAAAAAAAATAAGAGTTGTCACGTACGTTTCAATTTCAGACAAATCAAAATTTCACTTTGCGTGCCTTATCGTTTGCAAATTTTCATCATGCGTATATATATATATATTGCCCAGGCCAGCTCACATCATGCGTATATATATTGCCCAGGCCAATCCCCTGGTGGAGATAGGGGGTTCATTTGAACCCCGATATCTCCAGGCATCTAGTGGGTCATGGAGGGTGTCAATCGAAAGGCCTGAGCATGGCCTTTTGAATGATACCCAACATGACCAGGTATAAAGTAAAAAAAAGAAAAAAGAAAATAAAAACATGTATTTTTTTGTGTGTTATTTTTATTAATGCAGCAATATTGTTCACATTGCAATTATAATGTGAACGATGATGCACTAATGATTTTTTTCTATGGGGTGCTTTTGCTATAAATCATGTAATTCCCCCCACAAAATGTAACAAGTCCCCATTTCTAATTTTTGTACAAGCGCATCCCATAGAAAACATAACCGCAAACGCTCATGTGCTAAAATGTGAAAAAAACAACACTTTACACACTGCAGATGATTAAAAATTCAATTTTTATTGCATTTTTTTCATAATATACAGCCAGGACAGGACGTATACATATAAAAATGATATATTATGAATCTGCGGAGTCTGCCGGAAAGAACGATATCTAACATGTCGGACATTTAACAAAATGTGGCTTCAAAATCGTGTTTAAACATGATGAGCGAATGCGGTAAAAATGAGCTGAGCACACAGCGGTGAAATACAGCATATTAGAAGTTTTAAGAGGGAAATTAACACTTCTCAAATCTCAATCAGAAGCAGACACCACCCCACCCCCTCAGTATAGTCTACAATGTATCAAATTGATTAGACCAGACTAAAACACCTGTTGTTGTTATGCCGTTTGATAAACACAGGTCATTTAGAGTTGAGAATCTTTGCACGTACACATTAGTTTTTAATTCAATATCTAATAAACCGTTGCTTATAATATTCTGCAGTAAAGAGTCTCTTTATTTCTAGATTTTTTAGTATTTTTTTAAGCATTTTCTACACTTTTTTCAAAATTTCTTTTTTTTGCAAACTCGAACCGAACACACCCAAAAAGTTCGAAGTTTGTGATCTTTCGAACAACCAAAGTTCGGTTCGAACTCCGAACCGAACAGCTCATCCCTACAGAGCAGTACTAACTTAAAACTATTTACAGAACAGATACACAGAAAATGACACACTCTTTTGTTATGGCTTCACACACACTTCAAGTTTATGCTGCTTGCTGGATCTATGCTTATACTGGGCTTACCTGTATGAAGTAAAAACAGTGTTTTAATCTCTGCAATAGCATGACCTGTACAGTTTCTCCCATGCACCAGTGAGATTAACCATAGAGTCGAACACTTCCTGGTACATGACCCTCCACTCCCAACCAGGCTCCCGCCATCTGCTGGCTGGAGGTGATACTCACCGCTCAGTACCCTACCATAACTTTACATGGGTGTTCAAAGCTACCATGCCACAATTAGTTTGCAAAAATTCAGGAGGTGAGGATGTCTTTTAGGAGCTCTTCCACATATTCAGGTCATGTGGGTATTATTTTAGCGGTTCCTCCATACTTTCAGAGGAAGCAGCTGTCTTTATGTCCCATCCTGAAATAACCACAGAGGATGACTACAGTAAATTGAAATGATTAAATTAACTGGCTTACTGTGTTGTATGTTTAAAACAAGTAAATCTGTTTGTTTGGGGGGGTCACCATGGATTACCGCACTTGGGTCCTGAGGTTTATAGTTACACCTTTGAATGTACAGCTATTTACATTCCCCACCAGCGAATGGCTCTCAATGTGCTTGCAATATTGGGAGCTGTCAAAAAATACAGCAGCGGTATCAAGCTCACTATATTGGTAAAATCACCCAGGTCAAAGACAAGCCAAATTAGTAAAACAGCAAATCATGACAAACAAGAAACACTAGAGGGTCAGAGCTCACATCACTAATAATTCCCCTCTCATGCTGCTGGGCGTCTTTGTTGATTTTGAGGAGACCTTCATGTATTTATTTGGTGGATACTGGGACAGGATTGCTGGTTACTGACCTATACCAATTACATTCTCTGTTTATTTATGCCCATATATATATATTCAATTTTTGCAGTGTGGTTACAAACTGAGGGGTCTATAAGACTTTTTGCTGTCTTCCATGCATGTGCCGTACCTTTTTCTTTTGTCATATTCTGGTGATTCAACCATTCCAGATAGGCTGTATAACCTCCTGGCTGCCCATTGTTACTGCATGCACCCTATTGCTACATTCTACAATCGGTGCATGCAAATTGTAGCTAAGGGACTGACATTTTCTTACTAATAGCCTATAGTCAGTGATATTTTGTATGTTATTGTGATCACATATTTTCCTATGGGATTTTCTATTTACTAATATATACATATTGGCACATTGACCTGTGAAGACTTTATTGCACCCAATGGATGTTAAATGGTCGTGGACAGTGGACACACAGACTGTGAATATATACCCCTCTGGGGTGGTGAGTCCACTTTGAACCAGGTGCTTTTTGGTTTTACCTGTTGATCTTTGGCGCATGGTCTCAGGTTTTTTATTCATTGATTTTTATGATTTACTTTGTGTGTGTGTGTTTTTTGCTATATGTTTAATAAAATTTAAGGTTTTATATATATACACTATATTGCCAAAAGTATTCGCTCACCCATCCAAATAATCAGAATCAGGTGTTTCAATCACTTCCATGGCCACAGGTACATAAAATTAAGCACCTAGGCATGCAGACTGTTTTTACAAACATTTGTGAAAGAATGGGTCGCTCTCAGGAGCTCAGTGAATTCCAGCGTGGAACTGTGATAGGATGCCCCATGTGCAACAAATCCAGTCGTGAAATTTCCTCGCTCCTAAATATTCCACAGTCAACTGTCAGCTGTATTATAAGAACGTGGAAGTGTTTGGGAATGACAGCAACTCAGCCATGAAGTGGTAGGCCACGTAAACTGATGGAGCGGGGTCAGCGGATGCTGAGGCGCATAGTGCGAAGAGGTCACCAACTTTCTGCAGTCAATCGCTACAGACCTCCAAACTTCATGTGGCCTTCAGATTAGCTCAAGAACAGTGTGCAGAGAGCTTCAAGGAATGGGTTTCCATGGCCGAGCAGCTGCATCCAAGCCATACATCAACAAGTGCAATGCAAAGCATGGGATGCAGTGGTGTAAAGCACCCGCCACTAGACTCTAGAGCAGTGGAGACGTGTTCTCTGGAGTGACGAATCGCGCTTCTCCATCTGGCAATCTGATGGATGAGTCTGAGTTGGGCGGTGTCCAGGAGAACAGTACTTGTCTGACTGCATTGTGCCAAGTGTAAAGTTTGGTGGAGGGGGGATTATGGTGTTGGGTTGTTTTTCAGGAGCTGGGCTTGGCCCCTTAGTTCCAGTGAAAGGAACTCTGAATGCTTCAGCATACCAATACATTTTGGACAATTCCATGCTCCCAACTTTGTGGGAACAGTTTGGAACTGGCCCCTTCCTCATCCAACATGACTGTGCACCAGTGCACAAAGCAAGGTCCATAAAGACATGGATGACAGAGTCTGGTGTGGATGAACTTGACTGGCCTGCACAGAGTCCTTACCTCAACCTGATAGAACACCTTTGGGTTGGATTAGAGCGGAGACTGAGAGCCAGGCCTTCTTGTCCAACATCAGTGTGTGACCTCACAAATGCGCTTCTGGAAGAATGGTCAAAAATTCCCATAAACACACTCCTAAACCTTGTGGACAGCCTTCCCAGAAGAATTGAAGCTGTTATATCTGCAAAGGGTGGACCGACATCATATTGAACCCTATAGATTAGGAATGGGATGTCACTTAAGTTCATATGCGAGTCAAGGCAGGTGAGTGAATACTTTTGGCAATATAGTGTATATTTTGCAACCCACTATCCTTTGGTTCTTCGTGTTCCAGGTTGTATCATATCTCAAGGGCTAAATCCTGCAAATTTTGGTGGGTGAGACATCTACCTGGAGTTTATATTAATTACTTGCTATCCTCTGTGTCCCACCCTGTTTAGAGTGGGCTTTGTTTGTTTTCACTATATTGGTAAAATCACACAGGCCAAAGACAAGCCAAATCAGTAAGACAAATCATGACAAACAAGAAACACTAGAGGGTCAGAGAACTGAAACCACCATAGGTCACTGGCCACGTTTAGACTTAAATTGTACAAGGGGACTTCTGTTGGTCGGTGCATTCCTGTGTGCCTGGAGGTGTGTCAATATTTTTCCATGATGGTGCACGAGAGCTTCCGTCAGTTACGTGACTCAAGTGGCTTTAGTATGCTATTTTGTGTAAAACATACTGGAAGCAGGCTGATACTGTGCATCTGAATCTCTCTCCCTTGGTTCTCGCTCATGTCAGTGAGTGTCTGTCTGGGATCTCTGCCTGGATGGCCGCTCACCACCTGAAGATCCACAGCAGTAGGTGATGTGTGAGAGGCTGAACCCGATGGACGCATGTCTTTTTTCAGCCTATGTAACTATGTTAACTATGTTAACTATGTTAACCGAGCTCCTTCTAATTCCCCCCTCTAACTCTACTCCAATTTCTGACTTCTCTATAATTGCTGATGGTATCACTATCCTTCCTTCTGCCCAAGTCTATTGCCTCAGAGTGACTCTTGACTCCAGTCTTTCCTTCAGCCCCTACATCCAATCACTCTCCTCATCTTGTCGCAATCACCTCTGCAATATCGCCAAAATTCGTCCATTTCTGACTGCCAACATCACCAAGCAACTTATCCACTCTCTTTTTATCTCCCGCCTGGACTACTGCAACAACCTCCTGATTGGCCTTCCTATCTCCCAACTCTTCCCCCTGCAGTCCATCCTAAACACATCAGCCCGGCTTATCCATATCACCCGTCGCTCTGTCTCTGCTGCTCCTCTCTGTGAATCCCTGCACTGGCTCCCCATCCACAGCAGAATTAAATTCAAACTACTCACCCTGACCTACAAAACCCTCACTAATGCCGCCCCTCACTACCTGTACGCACTAATCACCAAATACACCCCAGCTCGATGCTCTTTCATTCAGCGTACTTCGGCGAGTTCAATTCACTGAAGTTGTGGTGAATTCAGCATTCACCGCGCGGTCCCTGAAGTATGCCGAATTAATCCGATAAACTGTCGAACGCCACGGAAAAAAATCACTGTATTGATCCGTTAAACTGCTGAACGCAGCCGCAAACCTGCTAAACGTAGCTGACGACATGCCTAACTGACTGCCGTAGGCATCCTCTAACTGCCGAATGCAGCCGACAACCTGCCAAACAGAGGTTAAAAAAAACCTTGCAACTTTTAAGAGGCGGTTTAAACAAAAATAATGCATGGAAATATATGGAAACCTATGGGATTCGCCTGCTTAAACCTGTCAAAAAAAACACCGCAAATCGTAATATTTCGCTAATGTTTTTCTGCTTTTCAGCGTTTTCTGAATAGATTAACCATTACTTCTCTATGGGGAATTTTACTGCCGCTGAATTGCACCGTATTTAGTTGGCAATTCGCCATGAATTGGCGTATTGCCAGCTTTTTGAATAGTCGAATTGACGAAATTGCATCGTACGTGGAAATTCACTGTTTGGTGGCCGATTCAGCTCTCTTTGAATAACCCCTTTTGTATGCGTTCATTAGAATAATTTTACCACTTTTTTTAGGTTGACAATATTTTATTCTACCATATCACACTGTGCTCATACAACATTTTTATTACTAGTATTTTCAAGCAATGTGTAGAGGAATTTCCCAAATGACTTATGTCTAAAAATACACATGTGCCATTCAGTAAGAATAGCGTCATATCGGCTTCCTATATTTCCTGAATAAACTCTTTCAGCGAAATCCATTTTCCACACTGTGTGAGTAAATGTTTAATCATGTATTTATTGTGACACTTTCTTTTCTATTGAAAGTTTGGAAGTATTTTCATTGGAAATAAGGATTGTATTATACTGAACATATTAAAACTTATTAAAAGAAAGGTCATGTTGAATACTTTCGCTCTCGTGCAAACTGCACTGTTTATAGCTGAATCTGCCCCACATAGGGCTAAATTGCATAGTAAACTGTGACGCTCAGATGAGTTGGTGTTAACCAACAAGTGACTTTAACGCTTGCCAACCATATTTCATTTCTGACGTTAAGCCCTTGAGCGCATCAGCGATTGCACAAGCTTCCACCAGCTTACTGTACTTTGTAAATCCTATAATTAACACGGGGAACACAATCATTAATTAGCGTTAAGATAAGTAAGGTATTACAAAGTCCTAGCGCTAATTACCGCACCGATGGGCTAATCAAAATTTTAGCTACACCTAAAAGCTGGTGCTAAATGATTCCACTTTTGCAAAACCATTTAGCACCCCGTAACCCCAACCAATGTTTCTGATACTGACCTCTCATCCCACGTTGAACGGTGGCCCAATCCGCTGCTTCTTGTCGCTGGGAGCAGAGTGAGACTGGGATGAAATAGTTCCCAGTCTCCCTTCGTGAACACTTCCTCACTGCTCGAAAGGACAACTCTCCATGAAGTCCTATGGACTACCACGAGTATCACTGGGGGTAGCACTGCGTTCCGAGGCAAGGTGCAGAGGTAGCGCCTGCCCCAGAATCTAACGCTAACATGGGGACGCTACGGGGAAACCTGCAACCGCAGGTTTCGCCATTAGGTAACACTAAAATGTGCAATGTAATTTAGCCCATATATTATTATTATGCATAATTAGCTATTTTCATACAGAACTCCAGCCATGTAGGAAATCATTGGAATGTCACTCTCCTTATTCAGAGCATGTTTCTAGAACATGGTCACAAAAGAGGAAAACAAAGACTCTTGTAATCAGCAATCTTGCAAGACTGAGCTGTAAGGGAGGTTCGGGAAATGCCTTGGGTCACTGAGGGCACATACAGGACATTAAGAAGCTGAGGGCGAAGAGGCACTAGGAACAATACAAGGAGAAATTTGGAGAAAGTGCAGTAGAATAGACACAGGGTACACTAAGGTGGGACACAAGCTGCAGGTGGGAAAATGGGGGGAAGAAGGCACAATGGGCATTCAGGTGAAGCACAAGCAATAAACATAAGTGAACCAGTTATAAATGTTTTTGTAATACATACAAATTTCACCTGAGCACATTTAAACCATTTACATACAAAAACTGGGGGGGGGGGGGGGAGATGAAGAATACAGCAACTGATTCTTGTCTCCAGGTTGAAAGGACAGCGACAGAACCCAATGGTCTGGTTTGGTGGTTTGACTGGTTCCTTGATCCCCACAGAACCAAAACGTCTCTTTGAACCAGGACAGGAATAACCAATGGATTGATAATAGTAATCAAAATCTATATTTTATCTTTAAATGCTGTTGATCTGTGTTGGTGTAGGTCTCTGTCAGAGACTTTGTTATTTTCTGTGTGCCTTTGCCAGTGTTTGTCAATGTCTGTGTCTCTGTCAATGTGTATGTCTGTCACGGTCTCTGTTAAAAATGTATATGTAGGGTGATACCCCTGGCAGGTAGAGCACAAATCAGTATGATCTTAACTACTCACAGGTGGCTTTTACTGGGAAGACACATAACAGGTTCTTGAATTTCTCCAGGCTGGAGTGATGGCATGAGACCTTCAGTAGATAGCGTAGCGGAGGACACAGTTACCGTCTGGGACTCCATATGCACCGCGGTAACTGTGTCCTCCGCTACACTATCTACTGAAGTGTCTCATGCCATCATTCCAGCCTGGAGAAATTCAAGAACCTGTTATGTGTCTTCCCAGTAAAAGCCACCTGTGAGTAGTTAAGATCATACTGATTTGTGCTCTACCTGCCAGGGGTATCACCCTACATATACATTTTTAATTCTGTCTATCGATACCGCCTTTTGTTTTTTGGCTATTCACGGTCTCTGTTACTCTACCAGTATATTTGTGTCAGTGTTATTGGAAAAGGGATCTGTGCCTCTCTGTATATCTTTATCTCTGTCAGTGTATCTGTATTTCGCTCTCTGTCATTTTATCAATGTCTCTGTGTGCATTTGCCAGTGTCTCTTCTTTTTGCATCTGTGTATTATTTATTTATTTGCAAAGTATTTTACCAGGACGGATACATTGAGATTTCTCTCGTTTTCAAGTATGTCCTGGGTTCAAGAACATTTAAATTTTACAGTCGTTACAGAAATACAAAGTAATAAATGCAAGATTTTAAAAACAAAACACAACTATACAAATTAACACAGAAAATAAATATGGAGGAAATATAATCACTATTTAACATGTTTACAGGTTCATTCTGTATCGAGGTATGTTAATAAGGAGCTCTTGAGTGACTTAAGACAGGGGGAAGATTTGATGGTGTCTGGGAGGTTATTCCATATTTGTGGTGCTCTGTAGGAAAATGAGGAATGAGACACTTTCTTTTTGTATTGTGGTATTGCAAGTAAGGTGCTGGTCCTGGATCGTAGGTTATAGGATAATGGAACTGCTAGGGGAAGCAGCCTATTCAGGTAGGGTGGCAGCTTCCCAGAAAAGCTCTTAAACACCATGTTGGAAAGGTGAAGAGTGCGTCTAGATTCCAGCGGCGGCCAGTTTAACTCTTTTATGTCACAATGGTGGGTCATGTAGTTACATTGTAGCACAAAGCGACAGAATGAGTTATACAATGTAGTAAGTTTCTGAAGGTGCGTTTGCGGGGCAGCTGCATACACTACATCTCCGTATTCAACAGCCTGCATAAGCAATTGTTGTACAATCTGCTTTCTTACCGCGGGGCTCAGACAGGATTTGTTTCTGTACAGGGCACTAGTTTAGGGTAAAGTTTAGATGAGAATTTTTCAATGTGGGGGCCAAAGGATAGATTTGGGTCTAAACCACATACAGTACCTAGATATTTGAGAGAAGAGACTGTGGTCACCGTGCCATTCGATTTTTGTCCTGACACGTAGATGGAGATTTTGCAATTTATGTTGTTTAGGTGCTGTTCCAAAGGGCATCATTACAGTTTTGTCAGTATTTAAAAAAAGTTTGTTATCTGCATTCCACTTTTCTACCTCTGTGAATTGTTCTTGTAGCACGGCTTCCAGCTGCGGGAAATTTGGTTTGCTGGTATAGATTACGTTGTAATATGTGTACAGTTGAGACTTTGCAGACATTGGGCAGATCATTTATGAATATCATGAATAGCAGGGGGCCGAGTATCGAGCCTTGGGGTACACCGCACATGACTGGGAGGGGGAGGGAGGAGCTGCCAGAAATGGACACATGTTGCGATCGGTTGGATACATATGATTGAAACCAGGTTAGCGTGCAATCACCAATACTGGAGTTTTTAAGTTTTTGCAATAAGATGCCATGGTCTACCGTGTCAAAGGCCTTTGGCAAAATCAAGGAAGATGGCTCCAGTTAGGTCTCCTTGTTCCATGCCAGCTTGGGTATCATTGCAAACTTTTAAAAGGGCGGATGTAGTTGAGTGATTTGGACGAAAGTCGGATTGATCTGGGGTTAAATAGTTTGAAGATTGATAATAATCACGTAATTGCGTGTACACAATTTTTCCAAAATTTTTGACATAACAGCAATGAGATCGGACAGTAGTTGGATACCAAAGTACTGTCCCCACTTTTATGGATAGGTCTCACTCTTGCAGTCTTCCAGAGTTTGGGTATGTATCCAGTCGCCAGTGATTCATTGATTAGGGTTGCGACATGATTTGTAATTGCCCGCGCACTGATTTTCAGCAGCATTGCTGGGATTTGATCAGGTCCAGACTGGTATTTCATTTTTTGATTACGGAGAAGTTTAGTAACTACACTGCCAGGCACTGGTCTAAAGTTGAATTTATCTGCCCACCAGTCTACCTCATGACTGAAAAGCAGCGTGAGCAGTGATGGTTTGCTACATAGCAGCCTGTGGTTTAATTTTTTGGATAGGACTCACCTTCACTAGAGGTGCCTTGACGTTGGTAGGTGAGCTTACACTCTTAATGGCCATTAAAAGAAACCAAAGCCTCTAATTATGTTTTGTTTCACAAGGTGTAATAGGAATAAGCGCAGATGACATTTTTCTTCTTGTTATGTTTTATACATAGTAATATTTTTTAAGTTTGAATCAATGAAACATTTAATATTATGGGATTCGCCTGTTTAGACTGGCGTCAGACGAGCGCACTATGTGCGCCTGTACTGACGAGTTTATCGGCATCCATCTCAGCGTTGTGACAATGCAACGGGGCCAGTCACAGGCTTGTGTGTGCTTGTGCACGCTTGTGCGCGTGCACAAAATGCGTGCAACAAGTGTCTGTTTTCCAAGCCTCTCCGGCAAAGCGCTAGGATGCGTGTTGACGGAGCTGCAAAGCACGATTCTCCATAGGAGGATCGAGCTTTGCAGTGCTGAGTGCACTGAGTGCGGTCAGCGAGGTGGCCAGATGGGCATCGAATGGAAGGAACGTCCAGCGTTGTATCTTGGCCTAGGCCAACAAGGCCTAGGCCAGCAATTTACAGGGGGCAGCGCCACGCTGCTCATTGGGACCCACTGCCCCGCCACTCAATGGAACCTGCCGCTCCATGGGACCTGAAACCCCATGGGACCTGCCGCTCGCGGCCGCCGGTTCGTCAATACCCGGCTGCTGAGCGTTTCTGTCGCTGAGCTGCAGCGCTGGGAGGAAGTGGTCATATGAATTTACTTCCTCCCAGCGCTCCACCATGCTGCAGAGCAGATGCCGGGAAGGAGAGGTGGCTTGCAGGACCCAGCCCAGCTGCCAGCCCCCAGGTCAATGAGATGAAAAGAGTGGGGAGGGTTAAATGAAATGAAAAGGATGGGGGTTATATGAAATGAAGAGTGGTGGGGGTTATGAATTGAAAAGAGTAGGGGGTTATAAATTGAAAAGAGTGTGGAGTTTAAATGAAATGAAAATGGGGGTTAATGAAATGAAAAGAGTGGGGGTGTTTGGAATGAAATGAGTTTTATTGCTGTGCAGCTCTGTGATACGCTCATACACAGCGCGCATTTCTGTGGGTTTTATTGCTGTGCAGCCCTTATACGTTCATACACAGTGCACATTTCTGTGGGTTTTATTGCTGTGCAGCTCTATGATACACTCATACACAGTGCACGTTTCTGTGGGTGAAATTGCTGTGCAGCTCTGTGATACACTCATTCACAGTGCATGTTTCTGTGGGTGAAACTGCTGTGCAGCTGTGATACGCTCATATTCAGTGCACATTTCTGTGGGTTTTATTGCTGTGCAGCTCTGATACGTTCATATACAGTGCACATTTCTGTGGGTTTTATTGCTGTGCAGCCCTTATACGTTCATACACAGTGCACATTTCTGTGGGTTTTAATGCTGTGCAGCTCTTACACGCTCATACACACTGCACAGTTCTGTGAGTTTTATTGCTGTCTAGCTCTGTGATACGCTCATACACAGTGCACATCTCTGTGGGTTTTATTGCTGTGCAGCTCTGATACGCTCATACACAGTGCACCTTTCTGTGGGTTTTATTGCTGTGCAGCTCTGTGATATGCTCATACACAGTGCACGTTTCTGTGGGTTTTATTGCTATGCAGCTCCTATACAGTACGCTCATACACAGTGCACGTTTCTGTAGATTTTATTGTTCAACCAATTAGATCGGCTGTGATCCAGTATACTTGACATGCATAGCTGATCTTTGTAAAAATGGGTGAATTTAAACATTTCATAATTTTATTTGATTGTCTCAATAGATAGAACATTTGAAATGGTAAACAAAATATCCAAGTAGGCACTTGGTATCCACTTTTAAAATAGAGAGGAAAAGACGGAGCCTAAAGAGGAAGGGCATGGTTTAATCAGGACGAGGTGTGACCTTGACAGGAAGGGTGTGTCAAATTTAAATTAGGGGTGCACGAGTTAAGGCTAGGCCTAGGGCATCACAAAATCTAAATACACCATTGGGAACGTCCACTTTCACGGACGTTCCTTCTGCTCTCCAAAGACGCTCGTCTGACACTAGCCTTAAACATGTCAAACTGATTCACCGAAAATCAGGGCATTTCACTGACTTTACTAGTACGCATGACAGTTTCAAAATTTAAACGCTGTTTGGTTCTGTGGGTGGTGACCATAGACCACTTCTCAGTTCCTATGCTTTCTGGCTGATGGTTTGGTCACTTTTGAATGCTGGCGGTGCTGTCACTCTAGTGGTAGCATGAGACGGAGTCTACAACCAACACAAGTGGCTCAGGTAGTGCAGCTCATCCAGGATGGCACATCAATGCGTTTGCGGGGAAGGTGCCTGAAAGGGAGGGGGGAGATCATTTGGACCTCTCTCCTTGCCCTTCCGTAAGGGTCAGCGGTCAAAGGCAGGCACCGTTTGGAAGGGCACAGCCTGCCTTTCCAAACAGTGGCTGGCTTTAACCCCTTGGGGCCGGATCGCGATTCAGAGCCAAAAAGTGCCAGAATGCGATCCTCTCCCGGAGCTGGCCAACATCTTGGATGTCAGCCAAGCTTCCGGGATCTCCCCCTGACGACTGGCGTCATTGTGCATAGCGTGATGACATCAGTTCTGGAGTTAACCCCTAGCTGCCACCAATGGTGGAGATTGGGGGTTCCAATGAACCCCCCATCTCCCGATCCATTTGGTTAATGTTTGGTATCGTTGGATCATCCAGAGCATGGACTTTCCAACGATACCAAACATGACAATTTTAAAAGCTAAGAAAAAAAAATGAAAATAAAGAAATATTAAAAAATAAATAAATAATAAAAAAACATTTTTTTGTTTTGTTTTGTTAATGCAGCAATATTGTTCCCATTTCAATTATAATGTGTTCAATGATGATGCACTAACGATTTTTGTATGGGGTGCGTTTGTTAAAAATCATGTACTTTTGCCCCCCAAAAAATGTAACAAGTCCCCCATTTCTAATTTTTTTAACAAGCACAACACATAGAAAATATAACCGCAAACGCTCACTTGAAAAAAAATACATTACACGTTGTAAATTATTTAAAATTCTAATTTTATTGCATTTTTTGTTATAATATACAGACAGGACATGACGTATACATATAATAATGATATATTATGAATCTGCCGAGTCTACCAGAAAGAACGATATATAATATGCCTGGGTCATATAATAAAATAAGGCTTCAAAACGCGTTTAAACATGATGAGCGAAACCGGTAAAAATGAGCTCAGCACACAGGGTTAAATTGTCTTTTCATTTTTCGTTAACAGACCTTCTTATTATCATTCATAGGACCTCATACGTTAATTTCAGACATTTTCGTTCAGTAGTTCTTTTTCAAACAGCGTTTCAATTTTGAAACTTTCAAGCGTACTAATTTTTTTTTAACCCTGTTTGTCAGCTTTTCAGCTTTTTCCAGCAGCTGCTGTGATCGGAAGCTTTTCCCGGCGTGTTCAGCATGGTTTTTGCAGCAGTTTCTGCGGGTTTTCAGTGAGTGTTCGTCAGGTTTGCGGCGGGTTTTCCCAGCACTCCGGGGACCCTAAGGTGAATGCTGAATACACCGCAGGGTGGGGAATTTTGATTCCCCAAAGTGCAGGGAAGCATGGGGAACGAGAGAGCACCGATATGTTGGCGACATTTCGGTGCTCTCTGAATAACCCCCATTGTGTAGGGGAACTCGAGTAAAGGGTTGGGAATCACTGCTATAAGCAGTAACAGTCAAATGGAAAAAAATCCCAGTAAAGTCTATTTTAAATTCGAAGGTGATCCATGGTGATTAATACTACGCTTCATTCTTTGCATAAAAGTAACAGCATAGGAACATTTTGTACATCAGTTTGTTTCACAACAGAATGCTTGAAGTGTGCGAGTCACAGGAATATTCTTCAGTACAAGTGTTAAGTTGCAGACTTTGTCTATTGTTATTATGAGTCATTTAGATACACTTCATCTTTATTGTTAGAAATATTATCATGTCTAGGCCAAAAGGCTCCACCAACTTCCTGGTTGGTTTTATTACAAGTTCAGCTATAATGAGCTCCCACCACATATAAAAAGTACTGCGTACTGGATGTGCTAATTGAATAACATAAGCCGATTAAGACTATAGTTAGGAGACATTACTAGCCATTGTAACAGAAATTTGAAGGGTGCCTCCAGCTAGGGGCGTACCTAGAACATTTGGCACCCGGGGCGGATCCTATATTTGGTACCCCCAACGCACACTTTTTTAAATGTTTTCAAAAATATGTTTAGTTATAGCATTCTGGCACGACATGACGTATACATATTATAATGATATATTATACATCTGCCGATGGTGGATAATGCGTCATCTGCGCTGTGCAATAAGAGGCAAGTGTAGATTCTTTTTGAATAATTGTTATTTTTAAGTGATTTTGCAAACTCAGAACATATCCATCCTCATGCTATGAACAAAAGTACGCATGTTGCTGGTTTTGTTGATGGGAGTTGTGTGTTGGGGTTGCTGGTTTTGTGTGATAGGAGAAGTGTGTTGGTGGCTGGGTTGTGTGTTAGTGGCTGGTTTTGTGTGATGGGAGTTGTGTGATGGGAGTTGCGTGTTGCTTGGTTGTGTGTAATGAAGTTGTGTGTGTGGTTTTGTGTGATGGGAGTTGTGTGTGTGTGTGGCTGTTTTTTGTGTGATGGGAGTTGTGTGTGGGTGGCTGGTTTTGTGTGATGGGAGTTGTGTGGTTGGCTGGTTTTGTGTGATGGGAGTTGTGTGTGGGGGTGGCTGGTTTTGTGATCGGAGTTGTGTGGTTGGCTGGTTTTGTGTGATGGGAGTTGTGTGTGTGGTGTTGTCTGGTTTTGTGTACTAGGAGTTTTGTGGGTGGCTGGTTTTGTGTGATGGGAGTTGTGTGCGTGTGTGTGTGTGTGGGTGGCTGGTTTTGCGTGATGAGAGTTGTGTGCGTGTGTGTGGGTGGCTGGTTTTGCGTGATGAGAGTTGTGTGGTTGGCTGGTTTTGTGTGATGGGAGTTGTGTGTGTGGGGTTGTCTGGTTTTGTGTACTAGGAGTTTTGTGGGTGGCTGGTTTTGTGTGATGGGAGTTGTGTGTGTGGGGTTGTCTGGTTTTGTGTACTAGGAGTTTTGTGGGTGGCTGGTTTTGTGTGATGGGAGTTGTGTGTGTGGGGTTGTCTGGTTTTGTGTACTAGGAGTTTTGTGGGTGGCTGGTTTTGTGTAATGGGAGTTGTGTGTGGTTGGCTGGTATTGTGTGATGGGAGATGTGTCTGTGGGTGGCTGGTTTTGTTTGATGGGAGTTGTGTTTGTGGGTGGCTGGTTTTGTTTGATGGGAGTTGTGTTTGTGGGTGGCTGGTTTTGTGTAATGTAATGGGAGTTGTGTGGTTGGCTGGTTTTGTGTGATGGGAGTTGTGTGTGTGTGTGTGGTGGCTGGTTTTGTGGATTGGGTTTTCTGTGTGTGTGCTGGGTGGCTGGTTTTGTGGATTGGAAATGTGTATGTGTGCTGGGTGACTGGTTTTGTGGATTGAGTTTGTGTGTGTGTTGCTGGGTGGCTGGTTTTCTGGATTGGAATGTGTGTGTGTGTGCTGGGTGGCTGGTTTTGTGGATTTGAGTTGTTAAGCAGAGAATGGGTGTGTGTTTTGCAGGTATGAGATGCTGCTGTGGTCTTTTTTCTTTACTATTACAGGTTTTTAAGACTCCCTCTTCCCTGTCCCTGTTTACTCTGGGCTACCTATTCCCTGGTGATGCAGTGAATGCAGCCTGGCCCCCTCTATGCCAGACCTCACCAGGAACCAGGCAGCTCAGTGACAAATTTCTGATCACTGCAGTGCTGTTTAAGGAAAGGTCCACTTTAAACAGCAGTAAGCAGACAGGGCTTCATATTCTGCTGATACCCCTCCTTTACCTGCCGTTTTCTGTCATCTCTCTGCACACAAATCACATCCCCCTCCCCTCTCCTAGAGCTGCTGCAGGGCAGGGGAGAAACTATGGAGAGAGGAGAGGGGGATTTTTATTCTCCTAATGCAAATGCCCTGCTCCACTGCTTGTTGTTTGAGAACATGGCTCAAAGCTGACACACCGTGACAGTGGCACCTCCTAATACCCCCTAATGACACCCCAATAATAACTGGTACCTGGGGCGGCCCTTCCCCCTGCTCCTCCCCTAAGTACGCCACTGGATCTCTGTGATATGCTCACATACGAATTTTGGTGAACTGCCAGCAAGTCTGGTGCTGTTTGAAAGCAGTGCAAATCCTCATAGAGAAGTAATGGTTAATCTATTCAGAGAACACCGAACAGCAGAGAAATATGAGTGAAATGCCCTGATGTTCAGTGGTTTCATTCAGCAGATATATTCAGGCGAACCCCATAAGTTTCAATGTTAAAAATATTCCCGTTTTTATGCAATATCTAATAAACCGTTTATTATTTTAATCTACAGTAAAAAGTCTCTTTATTTATTGATTATTTTTTTGTATCTTTTAGATATTTTTCTAATTTTTTTTCCTTTTTTTTTTCAATAGCGTTTTTTCTTTTTCCTGTAACAGACCTTCTTAATATCAATCGTAGGACCTTATATGTAAATTCCAGATATTTTTGTTCAATACTTTTTTTTTAAAGCAGCAGGCCACGGGTTTGCGGCGGCGGCATTCAGCGGCCGACTCCCTCCACTTCGGGGACCCTGCGGTGAATGGTGAATACACTGCAGAGTGGGGAAATTTGATACCCCGAAGTGCAGAGAACAACAGAACAAGAAAATGTTGGCGTCATTTCGATGACCCTTTTAGCGGTGTTTTTTTTGCCACCCCCTGGAAAGTGCCAGTCTAGGCCTTGCCTACCCAGGACATACTTGAAAATTAGTGAAATCTCAATGTATCCTTCCTAGTAAAATATTTTGTAAAAGTAAAAAAATATAATTTTTTTAGGGTATCACCCGGTGCGGGCTGCCCGCCCCCCTTTGGACACCACTGTCTCCAGCTTGAGGACCAGACCCCAACCTGTTACAGTATCCATCACTTCTCCCAAGTAAAGCAGATCTGCAGCAGCTTGTCTTCTCCACACACCTCAGGCAGAACTTGAGGGAGTGCTGTATGACCCCTGGTAGCTGTCCCCAAACACCAGACATAAGAATAATGATCTTTAATTTGAAATGGGGACCGGTTTATATGGGAAACAGAGGGGAGGTAAAATGACATATTCAACACTGCACACGGTCAACACAAGGGGAACAATAATCACTTCAAGAGACACAGACATCTGATCAGTATACATAGAGCAGATTAACACATTATCAAATAGAAATCAACAGAAGATCAAACAGACAGCAGTAACAATCGTACTTAAAAGGATTACTTGAACCAAATTCTTAAGAAACAACCAATTTTAAGATAACAACACTGTCACGACCCGTGACGCGGCGAGGAGGACCCAGGGTTGAAAATCACTATCCGTCTACACTAGACCCGGAATAATGACTACGTAGCCCACAATCCCCTGCACACACTTGCCTAACTGTCACGTCAACGCCTTCACTCCAGAAGGGCACGCAACATGATGAAATGGACACAGGGTTGCAACTCACTATCCATCTGCACTAGACTCAGAATAATGACTAAATTGCACACAATCCCTGTACCCACTTTCCTTGTAATTTTATTCACACTGCCACCACAGACCACTGACTTTTTACCCAAGATGCCTAATACCTGAACCAGAGCTGGCCTGAGACTCTGACTATGCACCCCAAAATAGAAAACAGTCCAAACGACTGACTTCACCCCAACTCACTATATAGTAGATTGACCCGAGCTAAAACAAAGACAAATCTCTATGATAATCCAGTCCTTCGGTTAGCGGGGTTCGAATATCAGGCAGAAGCAGATCTTTATAAGTTTTATATTTATTATGATGAGAAAAAAAATGTATCACAATGCTTTCTTACAGAAAAAATAGATATGATAATTAATAATTACACACACAAGCAGAGAAATAAAAAGGAGATAAACAGCAGATTCTAGTTACTTACAATACAAGCTAGACAATCAGCCATCTGGGGGTTCCAGCAGGTGATGGCAATATTCCTCAATTGTTCGATTGACCCCCAAAGAATAAGCAAAGCAGTATATATCTCGTCTTAGAATATATACATTTTCCCTGCTCCTCCAAGGTACAGCCCATAGATGGTACAGCCCGCCCACTACACTTTCCAGACTCCCCCTTCCTGTT
Organism: Leptobrachium leishanense; assembly: GCA_009667805.1. NCBI lineage: Eukaryota > Metazoa > Chordata > Amphibia > Anura > Megophryidae > Leptobrachium > Leptobrachium leishanense. Next base: position 112,149,930 of record CM019070.1, read on the forward strand.
AATTCGTGGGCATGCTCAATTCACTTTTTATTTACTTTTTATGATAACTTGCATTACATAACCAAAAGATCATTTCTGGCTGGAACATATGGGCTTCTTTGATATGCAGCTTGACCCCCACCAAGGGTGGTCTTTCCTGTAGTCCCAAGTGTCCTGCAGAACAAAGAACACTCAGTCACCTATCTTTGGCCAGCAGGAAGGCTTCCTTTTTGCATTTCAAAAAGGTGTTAAATTGGCCCCCCATGCTGTGACAGGAAGGTCTATGCAGGTAATAAACAATAGCCTTTGATATCCCTTCAAAAGGGGACTTAGCGGCCCGCAAGGAGGCAAAAGGCCATTAACATTTTCAATTGCTTTCTGAAACACATCAGAAAAACATGCTTGCCTAGGCAGAAGCGTTGTATTTTCACTTTATACAAGAAATATTAATGATTGATAACTGGTCATGCTTCGTTTGATGCCAAATACATTTAACAACATTAACCCTAATATGCCCACTCATGCCATCTGTCTCTTGGAGTCCCAATTTGCCACAATGGTCAACAGCAGGAGGCCAGCATCCACACTTCTCCAACAGGCACAGAAGCCATATACAGTTTGGGCAAGGGTGAAACATGTGCCAAGGAAGGTATGGGCACAAAGGTTCAGGGAGCTTTGGTTACAGCCATAGTGTGGGCTCACAGAATTATCACATTAGACAATGTAATAAAATATTACTATTGCCCAGTAAACCTTCACCCATGTGAAGTTTAAGAGACGTTAAGTAAATCCAATGATTGCAACGCATATGATCCTTAACTGTATCCACTAGGCCCTTTGCTGTTTCCTGTGGAAATGCTGTCCGTAAAATAAAAGCTCACTCATTTCTGAGCCATTAAATAGTTGGCTATTGGAGTGAGGATACTGGAGTGTCTAATCACATATGCATTATAACTCGGGAGCCAACTATTTAATGGCTCAGAAATTAGTGATTGCGCTTTTTTCACTAGATGTGGATATTTGGAATTCAGACATACTGCGCAATGTAAGTCCTTTTATTGTCTCCACTCTAGGACTCACGGGAAATAGAAGAATCTCCTGTGGACTCTCTCATTATATGCGCAAGGACTATATATTCTGTTTTTGATATATTTTTTATTATAAATTGTGTTAAGTTAAATAAAAAATGATAATATTAAATGTATTTAAATAAAGTAAATATTATTATTTTATATATTGTTTATTTTAATAATATTTTATTTTCTACGTATTTGTGAGTTTTACTTTGGAGCTCTGTGATATGGTCATACACACCGCACATTACTGTTTTACTGCTGTGGAGCTCTGATATGCTCATACACAATGCACAATTCCGTGAGTTTTATTGCTGTGCAGCTCTGTGATACACTCATAAACACTGGCAAATTACTGTGAGTTTTATTATTGTGGAGATTCGTGACATGCTCATACACACAGCACATTACTGTGAGCTTTATTGCAGTGGAGTGCTGTGATACACTCATACACACTGCACATTACTGTGCATTTTATTGCTGTGAAGCTCTGTGATATGCTCATATGTACTGCACATTACTGTGAGCTTTATTGCTGTGGAGCTCTGTGATACGCTTATACATGCCGCACATTACTGTGGGTTTTATTGCTGTGGAACTCTATGATAAGCTCATACACAATGCACATTACTGTGAGTTTTATTGCCGTGGATCTCTGTGATACACTCATACACATGGCAAATTACCGTAAGTTTTATTACTGCGGAGCTCTAATTCGTTCATATACAGCGCACATTACTGTGAGTTTTATTGTTGTGGAACTCTGTAAGGCATACATAATGCATATAACATTAAAAATGGGATGGACTGAAGTGTCCATAAGGACCTGGATAAAGAAGGGACATTGATTGTCCGGAGTTGACATTGTGGATGTGGAGGGGTCCAGTGCATGGGGGTGTCGGGGGGAGGGGGGTGCCGGCAAAATATGTTTTTGCCAAAGGTGGGAGACCTACATAGATTCCCGCACGTGGGCCCTGAGGTTTCTAGTTACGCCTCTGATTTCTAAGTTTGGTATGTTTGTATGATTGTTTATTAAAAGTACATACTTATACTAAATACTTACAGTAAGGATGATTGCTGTACTTCAGCACACAGTTACAAATCTCATTAAACAAATTATTTACAATGTGTCTTCCTCTATATTCAAAGCCCCATTGTTTAAAAAGATAATAATGTTAGATAATGAAATGTTTTCCTGAACCGTCAGATCTAAGTATAAAAACACTTCCGAAATATCTTGTATCCTTTTAAACAGAAGGAATAAACTGACGCCTTAACATTTAGCAAAACATATAAATTATTTCATCCTTGGCCAACTGTATAGTTTGTGCAATCCAGTAAAAGGAAGACTGTAGGGGGACACACTTTTTTTTTTTATTTCAACATTTTAAAACCAATTTCAGTACACAAGAATTAAATTAATCAGCATACATATGTATTCATTAATATATATACAAAAACTGCAATCAATGAAATTATTATAATATATTTAATTAATATAGGGTTCACATCAGATAGAATTTTTTATGATATGATTTTAACCCACTAGCCCTTTTCCATAATATCATGGCAGCATAAGGATGGTTGAAGTCACCAAATAGAGGAAAATATAGATTAATAAATAATAGATTGTCATGAAAATAGGAAAGATGAAAAAAGAATGGACAAAAAATTTAAAATAGATTAAATACAAGAAACCCTAGTTGGAGAGACAGACATACAAACGAAAAGATACAGACAGAGGATACGATACATAGATCAATATATAAATAATAAATAGAAATAAATTGAATCAAAATAAACAAGCTTAATCGGGAGTAGAAAAATTGGCGAGCTCCCATACTTATTTATGTAGGACTTGTTCTTTGGCTACAGAGATTAGGTTTTGGGAGTTTATCCCACTATGTCTTGGTCAGAGGAGTAGGTGAAGACTGCAGTCCAACTATTATTCCCAATCTGATATTATACCCAGGAGATCTGAGACTGAGAATGGGTGAACGGGCATAACAAAAACCCCTTTATTAGTTATTCACCCACTCCACAACCTGGAGGATGGACATCGACATCATAATGGCTAGCTAGATGATGTCAAACACACTTTCCATATTAACCTTTCAAAACAAAACTCATGTGTAAGGGTTTGTCCACCCACACTCATGAGCAGGGCTGTAGCAAGGGCGAGGCGAGTGAGGCACATGCTTCGGGCACAGCTGTGAAGGGGCGCAGCCATGGCTCGAGTCCTGCGGGAACGCTGCGTGAAAACATGTTGCGGGAACCTGCATTCCCGCAGCGTTGCTGCAGCATTCCCGCAGGACTCGAGCCATGGCTGCGCCCCTTCACAGCTGTGAAGCTGTGGCCCGAGCCGATTGCCGGTGGCTGCGTGCTTCCTGCTAGAACGGCCGCTGACAGGAAGTGCAGTCGCTCGCCTGGGATCTAACAGCCAGCCGCGATCTCGCGAGATCGCGGCTGGATGTTTCATCGATCCCAGGCGAGTCGCTGCACTTCCTGTCAGCGGCCGTTCTAGCAGGAAGCACGCAGCCACCGGCAATCGTTTTGGGCCCACAGAGAGGTGAGCTTGGGCATTATCCATGAGACCTGGGGGCAATATCCATGAGACCTGGGGGCATATCCATGAGACCTGGGCATATCCATATTGAGACCTGGGGGCATATCCATGAGGAGACCTGGGGGCATATCCATGATGAGACCTGGGGGCATATCCATGATGAGACCTGGGGGCACTATCCATGAGACCTGGGGGCAATATCCATGATGAGACCTGGGGGCATAACCCATGAGACCTGGGGGCATAATCCATGAGACCTGGGGGCATAATCCATGAGACCTGGGGGCATTATCCATGAGACCTGGGGGCACTAACCATGAGACCTGGGGGCATATCCAGAGACCTGGGGGCAATATCCATGAGACCTGGGGGCATTATCCATGAGACCTGGGGGCACTAACCATGAGACCTGGGGGCAATTTCCATGAGACCTGGGGGCATATCCATGAGACCTGGGGGCATTATCCATGAGACCTGGGGGCATATCCATCATGAGACCTGGGGGCAATATCCATGAGACCTGGGGGCAATATCCATGAGACCTGGGGGCGATATCCATGAGACCTGGGGGCGATATCCATGAGACCTGGGGGCATTATCCATGAGAGCTGGGGGCAAGGGCGTAACTACCAGGGGTGCAGGGGGTGCAACCGCACCTGGGCCCTTGAGTCCGAGGGGGCCCACACTCACCTGCCTGGGCCTGGGGGGCTTGCCTATAATATAATATAATATCCTAGTTGATGAGGGTCCAGCAAACCCGAAACAGCGCTGTCCTAGGAGTGGCTTTGACCAGTTGCATAAACCTTATCTCTGCTAGAAAGCCACAGTGCGGCATAGCATTGACTTTAGGGTTCTGTGTAATAACAGATCCAGGATGCATAAAAGTGAGACATTTGCATATCCTACCCAGAATTCCTTGCTGCATACAGGGAATGTGGCACAGGAGCTCTGGGATACAATTCATCGAATTGCTGTGATGTGCACAACCCTTGTAGATATAGCACAACCCTTGTAGATATATATATATATATACACATAAGTATATATATATATACACACATACATATATATATATATAATGTTTTAAATTTATTTTTTACTTATTTATGAGTTTTATTGCTGTGGAGCTCTGTGATACAGTAATGTGCTGTGTGTATGAGTGTATCACAGAGCTCCACAGCAATAAAACTCACAGTAATGTGCGGTGTGTATGAGTGTGACTTTTATTGCTGTGGAGCTCTGTGATACGCTCATAAACACTGCACATTACTGTGAGTTGTAATGCTGTGGAGCCCTGTGATATGCTCATACACACTGCACATTACTGTGAGATTTATTGCTGTGGAGCTCGGTGATACGTTCATAGACTGCACATTACTGTGAGTTTTATTGCTGTGAAGCTCAGTGAGATACAAATAGTGCACATTACATTAAAAATGGGATGGACTGACTGAAGAGGTCATGGTGGACCTGGAAAAAATGGGACACTGATTGTCTCGAGTCAACATTGTGGACCTGGAGAGAACCAATGCATGTTGACGGAAGGGGGACAAATATATTTTGCCTAGGGTGGGGGTGGCCCTGTCATGGTTTCTGCACCTGGGCCCTGAGGTTTCTAGTTACACCTCTGGCTGGGGGCATATCCATGAGACCTGGGGCATTATCCATGAGACCTGGGGGGGCATATCCATGAGACCTGGGGGGGCATATCCATGAGACCTGGGGCATTATCCATGAGACCTGGGGGGCATATCTATGAGAGCTGGGGGGGGGTATATCCATGAGACCTGGGGCATCATGCATGAGACCTGGGGCATTATCCATGAGACCTGGGGGGGGCATATCCATGAGAGCTGGGGCATATCCATGAGAGCTGGGGCATATCCATGAGAGCTGGGGGGGGCATATCCATGAGAGCTGGGGCATTATCCATGAGACCTGGGGGGGCATATCCATGAGAGCTGGGGCATTATCCATGAGAGCTGGGGCATTATCCATGAGAGCTGGGGTATTATCCATGTGAACTGGTACCGGCTGGGTGGAGTAGAGGTAATGTCACTGCTCTGCATGGAGAGAGCCTGTGGAGTCATGGGTTCAATCCCAGCGAGCAACCTCTCCAGTAAGTGTCCTTGGCAAGACACCTAACAGTACATACTCGCCACCCAGGACATACTTGAAAACAAGAGAAATCTTAATGTATCCTTCCTGGTAAAATCCTTTCTCAAAAAAAAATAATAATAATATATACCCATATGAGCTGGGGTCAATAATATCCATGTGAACTGGGGGCAATTATATCCATGTGAACTGGGGAAAATAGTCTGGGGGCTCAGTGCTGTGTATATTATTCTGGGGGGTGTATATTATGCTAAATGTTCTTTTGCTATACGTGCATGTATTCTGTGTGTACCGTATTTGTACATGTACTGTGTGTGCACTATATATGTAGGGCCCCATCACCTCCTTAATGCTAGCACTCACACATGTGAGCGTTGGTGCTAGGTTAAATGAGGTTACTGCATGCTGCCCATATCACATCCTAGCACAGGACCCTCATATTACAATTCGAACAGTAACAGGTTAATAAATCCAGGAGATTGTGCTTTTCAGCGTGAGGTTACTGTACTTTGTGCTCCCTATACTTAACATGGGGAGCGCAAAGAGTAAATAGCGTTAGGATTACAAAGTCCTAACGCTAATTACCATCCCGCCATAGCTACAAAAGTTACCCACCGCTAGACGCTGGTGCTAACTGTTGCCGCTTCTGCAGAATCAGTCAGCACCAGCTGGAACCCCCCCAAAAATCACATACTTGCCTCTCATCCCACAGCGCAAAGGGTGGTCCGATCCATTGCTTCTGGTCGAGGGGAGCATCCAGGAGCATAGCACTGCGCCACTGGTCGGGGACTCTGATTTTTAAAATTATGTGGGGGGGGCACAATTTTCTGTTTTTGCCTCGGGTGCAAAAGGAGCTAGCTACGGCTCTGCTCATGAGTGTTTTTTGAGAGGTTAATATACCTACTTATAACATAGATATCATGCCTCCTATATTAACCTCTCACCAGCGACCCAAGAATGAATGGTAAAGTGGAGACTGTAGCCGTCCTATAATTTATCATTTATTACTACATCTCAAAGCCTGATGGGATAGAGATAGGGTTTTTACGCAGCCAATAATTCCTACTGTTAAATAATTAAAGAAGTATCTAATAGAAAAGGGTATACAGTTATAATAATTTATATAGTGCCAATAGATATTGCAGCGCATTACAATGAGGGAGCACAAATGTGAGACGTTATAAATGATACATAAGGAAGAGACGGCCCTGCATGTAGGATAGCTGTCCTGCTAATAGTACCGGCTGGGTGGAGTAGAGGCAACATCACTGCTCTATAACTGTGGAGACCATGGTGACCGTTGAATCCTGGCAAGAGCACCTTTCCAGTAAGTGTCCTCCGGCAAGACACCTAACGGTACATACTCGTCACCCAGGACATATGAAGAGAATAATGGTCTCCAATTGTCCGTCCTTAACCCCTAAGATCCTGTCTTAGGCACACCTTGAGTTAACTCTCCTTCTGCGCAGGGAGAGAGAAATCCGTTAAAAAAACACACGAGGCATGTAATTTTGTCTGGCATCTCTCTCTGCCTTCCAATGGTTCTTTGACACTTATTTATACCTGTGTCAAGGCGTTGGCTCTTTATTTCATTGGTTAACATTTCAAAACATAACATAGTTCATTGGCCAGTTTCAATACAGGTCTGGTGACACATTTCTGGACCTTCCCGTGGCCTCGGCATGTGATTTCTTGAGATATCAGCATTTCTTCAGACATCAGCACTTTTTTTTATCACGTCAAAGAAATTTGCAAACATCAGCATCATTGTCATTCTAAAAACATTTGCAAACATCAGCATCTAAAGACATTTGCAAACATCAGCATCCTTGTCATTTCTAAAGACATTTGCAAACATCTTGAGAAGTGAACCTTAGTGCTATAATACTGCTGATTATCAATTTATCTTAAAACTATTTCTTATATTTTAAACCTTAATTTATCTATTAATATTATAATTCATGGGGTGTTATTTAACTACTTATAGGGTCCTTCTTATAGGTCAGCAGATGTGGTCTGAGGATTCCTTTTCCTTCAATCCCCTCTTAGAATCATAGTATGATCATACTATTTGATTCTTTCTTTGTTTCATCTATCTACTGAAAGTTAGTATGGGTTGGGGAGCGAGACCCTCAATACCCATGTGGATCAATATAGAACCAGGGGCTGTACCTGCCACGGAACTGGTAACACATGGCAGTCTCCCAGTGCCTATTTATCTTCCTAACCTACAGTATATTTTACTTCCTATTAGCTATTCGGCGGAGTTGGACATATTCTGCATAATCATTTGGAGTGGGCGGTAGAGGTGTACTGTACATCATGGTGGTGGGGTTACCCTTGGCCATCATTCGTTTCAGACAGGGCATGAGGCAATAGACTATTACTGCAATACAAAGAACAATTAACAATAGTATAATGCCTAGTTGTATCAGGGCCTGCCTCCACCCTTTAAACCACCCGAAGTATTGATCCCAAGGGTTATCTATACCAGAGTTACGTTTCATTTCTTCGGAGAGCTCAGTTAGTTTTTTTATGGCGCGGGTCACCTTTCCATTTGGGCCTACATTATCAGGAATGTAGGTACAGCATGTACCTGTCCCCTCTATCATTTTGCATACACCTCCTTTTTCAGCTAATATCATGTCCAGAGCCATCCGGTTCTGGAACGTCATAATGGATGTGGATTGTAGTTGGTCAGCGAGGCCCTGTAAAGCTTCGCGAGTATAATTAACAAATCTCTGCTGGTTATAATATAAATAGTTAATCCAATCTACATTCTTATTAATAGTAACAAGAGGTGCTAGGAATGACTCAAACCCTGCCTTTACCTGATCCCTTGCTTTAAATTCATCAGGGACCCCTCTTGGTACCCCTATAGCATCAATATAGACATGCGGATCAAGACTACCTTGTGGGCTTGGGACTTCCCTTTTCCTGCGACGTGAGCTAATATTTGGAATTTCCTCAGGATCCGAAACAATATGAAATCCCATTATGGCCTTAGCTAGGGCACATTCACCTGACCATTGAAGGGGCAGACGCGCCCTAATCTTGAGGTCTCCACATATCCAGTAGAGATCCCCAATCAGAAAAACTTGATTCTGTAACTTAATACTGTTGATATTGCTATAATTGGCACAATAACCCTCGGGGAAGAAGGTGAGGTTCCTACCTTTTTCTACTGACCTATAGCAGGTATAGTTCCCTGGATAAACATGTATCCCTTCTCCTGGTTGTGGGAGGCGTGTTAGTATGGGGTAGCTATTCTTCCAATATTCACATAAACTCTGGCTATCAGTGGTGTTAGTATATAAACTAAGAAAACATTCTTCTTCATCTTGCGGAATATTAAAAGGTACGGTGCCTAGATGTAGCCTAGCAGCACCACACACATAACAATTTGTACGGTTATTGTTTAGTGCACTAAATTTTACCCATTCTAGCCAAACATTTACATCTGAAAATCCTGTTTCCATTACTATGCTGTCTTCATAGGTGGGATTGGCTATTGATTTGGTGTTAAGTAGGAGAGGAGGAGGTCTCACTACCTCTCCATATTTCCTGGGTAGGAATGGGTTCTCTTCCTTCTTATAAATGGCCATATCTTGGAGTTTGAACTTGTATCGAGGGAATTTGGTTGTGGCAGTTGCGTATATTCCCATTACATAGACACCCGTGTCGGCCTGGGAAGGGTGTTGTATAGTTAGCGTCAATTGTACTGTCTGAGCTCCGCTTCTGATTGAGCACCGCCACCCACCTCTCCCAATCAAAGTCATACGATTTAATAGGCTTTGTCCCTCGGAACTGCGTCGTCATGCGGCGCTATCTGGTTTATATCCCCATCTGTTAACTACGGCATCAGAGGTACCATATCCCATATTGCCCGTGTCCCACCCCACTGCGCCCCAATAATCACAATTATGTCCCCAGTACTCATCGGTTACACATATATATACAGTTGCCTTGTACAGTATCATACTGCAGTCACCTGATCCTTTGTTACAGAATGAGCCTATGGTGCAATAATCAAAACCATAAGTGGCTACAGTTGTGCTGGAGGAATTGAACCAGAAAGTCGTGACCCCGTTATCCATAGTCATGCCTACATCTGGGGAAGCAGATACTCCAGTAATGGTGGACAATAAAAACACAACAGTGGCCAGACAGTGATGGTTTGGGTTGGGGTTCTTTCTGGTAGGGGGTGTGGACAATAGGGGTTGTGACATATGTTCCGAAGGGGGGGTAAACATATTATTTCAGTCTTTTTCTTCCCCCACATGCGTCTCCATACTCTTCGAAAAGGATCCTTGGTTGTCATCTTCTCCTTGTTGGAAGCCAGGGCTTTCTGCCCTCGTGAGTGTCTCTTGGTCCGGGTCCTCTTCTTGATGGAGGCCAAGGCTATTAGCTGCCCCCGTTAGTACCCCTTGTTGAGTCCTTTGTTGAATCCGCTTGACTCGAGAGGGTCCCTTGTTGAATCCGCTTGACTCGAGAGGCGTGAATCCAGACTGGGCTGTCCTCTGTCAGTATAGCTGTGCGGGTTACGGCTACCACCGTGGTCTCTGGTCCATAGGCGAAATCCTCTGGTCTTTTTCCTTTCTGTAGCCGCTTTACCAGCACCTTGTCTCCTGGATTAAATGGGTGGGTAGGTTTGTCTGAAAGAAAGGGAGACTTAAATATAACTTCGTCTCTGGTTGTCTCGAGGGTTGAGATCAGCTGCCTAACATATTCATCCCTTATCTGCTCTAAGTCCCCTGTCTCCACTGTTAGCCTACCTGTAGACCATGGTAATGGAAAGGGTCTGCCCATAAGTATCTCGAAGGGGGAGTAGCCTGTGTTCCTATTAACCGCCATTCTGATTTCAGCCAGAATGATGGGGAGTACCAATTTCCAATTCTTAAAGGTGCCCCCTGTTGCTTTCCTAAGGCGGTCCTTCACCGAACGGTTCATTCTTTCGACCAACCCGGAACTTTGCAGGTGCCAAGGAATGTGGTATTTCCATTCCACCTGCAAAGCTCGAACTAGACTCTTACTTACACGTGAGGTGAATGCTGTGCCTTTATCGGAATTGAGCTGCAGCGGGACTCCCCATCGTGGGATTATCTCCCGTGTCAGTATACGCACTACAGTTTTTGCATCTTCTGCCTTTGTGGGAAATACCTCAGGCCATCGTGAAAACATATCCACGATGACTAGAGCATATTCTTGCCTTTTACCTTCTGTCCGAGGAATGTGTGTGAAATCTATTTGTAGGTGCGTGAAGGGGGTGGTAGGGTAGTCTAGATGTTGATGGTCTACCTTGTGTGGATTGTTTGGGTAATTCCTAAGGCATATAATACATCTTGAGACATAATCTCGTACCAAGCTGCGCAAATTCTGGATGTAAAAATGCTGACTGAGTAAGGTGATGGTTGTAGCGATACTATTGTGGCCTACCCCATGAAAATGATCAATGAAAAGAGAGGCGCTACTCTGGAGAATACAGGGTTTCCCATCTTTGGTAATTAGGCCAGTATTTGAATTTTTTGTAAAATGGGGTAGCACCAATCTTTTAGCTCTTCTGTGGTTGCATATTTTTGTAAGGTACAGAATAATTGGTCCCCATCCATTGTGGGAGGTCGCAAAACCGGCATTACTAGTTTAGCTATGTCCTGTTGTGCTGCTCGTTTAGCTGCTTGGTCAGCCACATGATTCCCTTTTGCAATAGGATCTGAGGCTCTGGTGTGTGCTCTACAATGTAACACCGCTATCTGAGAGGGCATAAGAATGCTTGCTAGGAGGTCCGTGACCAGGGTCGAATGGGAAATCTTCTTGCCATCTGCGGCCACAAATCCCCTCTTTTCCCATATCGTCCCATGGTCATGGACCACACCATAAGCATATTTGGAGTCAGTGTATATCGTGACAGGTCTACCCGCATAGAGCCTGCATGCTCGTGTTAATGCAATCAGTTCTGCTGCCTGGGCAGACTGGTAGGGTACAGGCCCTGACTCTAGAACAGTGTCAGGGAGTTGAACCACTGCATAGCCTGCATGATAAGTGTTGTCATTGGGGCGGGTACAGGAGCCGTCAACAAAGACGACATCTGCGTCCGGAACAGGTATTGACATGAGATCAGGGCGGGGTGCAGTTTCAGACTCAATAGAGAGAGCACAGTCATGTTCGAGTGGGATGGTATCTGAGGGATTCTTAAGACCCAGTAAAGCGTTTAGGATTGGTGCTGGACCAGAGACACTTGAACTGTATTCTATGTGCAGTGCAGGGTTGCTTAGCAGTGTGACTTCATATCCACTAAAGCGCTGTGATGACATGTGCTGTGTATGTATGCCCTTAAGTAAAGATAAAACATCATGGGTTGTGTGTAGGTGAGTTTCGTACCCTAATGTGTATTGGCTTGCCATACTAACGGCCATTGCACATGCTGCCAGGGCACGCAAACAGGCCGGCATCCCTTGTACCGTTACTGGCAGAATCTTTGAAAAAAATGCTATGGGGCGCAACCGGCCCCATGTTCTTGCGTCAGTACCGCGGCCATGGTTTTACAATTGTCCCTTGCAAACAGATGAAATGAAAGTACATAATCAGGGAGGCCTAGCGCGGGGCTTGTCATCATTGCATTCCTGAGAACCTTAAAAGCATTTAACATTTCATTAGACCATGTTATCATATTGGATTGACCCAACAGGGTGGCTTGTCTCAGAATGTTATCGTAGTAGGAGCAGTCAGGGATCCACTGTCTGCAATAGTTTATCATGCCTAAGAATGACAGCATGTCCTTCTTAGTTTTCAGGTTGACCAGGCCCGTGACAGACTGGACTCTCTTCTGACTGATGCTCCGTTCCCCCTGTCTGAGAACAAACCCTAAATATTCAACTTGTGTTTGACACCACTGCATTTTGTTAAGGGTAACCTTGTGCCCACATTCCTGTAACCATTGAGAAGTGATTTACCATCCTCCCGGCAGGCCTCCTCTGATGGACTGCATACGAGGAGATCATCCACGTATTGCAGCAGGACAGAACCATGGCTGGGGTGCCAGGATTTCAAAGTGGCCTGCAGTACAATACTGTAGACCACCGGGGCGTCAACGTACCCCTGAGGTAACCTTTTCCATGTAAATTGGGTGCCTTCAAATGTGAATGCGAACAGCAATGCCGTTTCCGGATGTACAGGGATGCTAAAAAATGCATTCTTCAGGTCAATTACAGAAAAATGTGTATGTGTCGCTGGAATGGATGAGAGTAATGTTGTAATGTCCGGGACTATTGGTGCAATGGGGATGACAAGGGAGTTAATGGCACGTAGATCTTGTACAAACCGTACTGTACCATCTGGTTTGCGGACAGGGTTAATTGGGGTACTGAAGGGGGAGACTACAGGTTCCAGGATGCCATCCTGTAGAAACTGGTCAATCATAGGACGTAGTCCGTCCTCCTTTTCTTTGGACAATGGGTATTGCTTCTGGTAGACCGGTTGACAATTCTCGTGTAACATGGCTTTGTAGGGTGTGCAACTAACGAGTCCTGTGTCATAGGGCCCATTATCGATCCAACTCTTGGAGTTCAGTGGGCAATGTGTCTATAGTCATAAAAAAATGGTGTTGTTTGTCTATAAACAAAGAAATTGATGGAGAATCTATTATGAGACCCCTTGTTCTTGAATATATGTTGACTTCTAGTTTTCCCAGGAGATCCCTCCCCAGAAGACTGATAGGACAGTCCTTTATTACTGTGAACACATGATATAAAAGTGTTTTACCGTCAGGAGTGGTGAGCGCTAGAGGGCGGGTGGAGAATGTGTTTGTGGATACCCCATTAATTCCCATGGAAGGTTCTGACTTAGAAAGCAAATATTACTCTGGACCACTTGCTATCGTACTTGTGGTTGCACCCGTGTCAATAAGAAAACTAATAGGTTTGCCCTCTATGTGTAATGTCAACATTGGATCATCTTGCCACCCCCCTGTTAATTGGGGGAAAGTCAGGGTATCACCCCCCGGGCCCCTTCATTTATTTTCCCTGTCCCAGTTGATGGGGAACCTGGGCGCATCATCGCTTACTGTTTGCTGGGTGGAAAATACCTGTCTTTTAGATTCTCTGTATAATTTCTGGTATTTTTGCGCATCTTCATCAGAAGCACGGCAGTTCCGGGCCCAGTGGCCTTTCCTGCCGCACCTATAACATGTTGATTCCCTTTCTGAGGTATAAGTCTGGCCGTTTGGTGTGTAGTTGTTATGAGTTGTCTGATTTTTGTTATTAGCATTATGTATTCTATTCTGTCCTTGCCTCTGCAGGTTATGGGTCGGCTTTTTTCTTATTTCAAAACACCTTGCTGCCTCTTTCTCGTGTATATGTGCTTCAAACTCATGGAGGGAATCTGAGGGCCAGCTAGATACCGCCTGGCGGACGGTTAGCACCAGGGCTGAGTCTAAATTGTTCATAAATGTAGAAATAAGAAGGCTATGGCCGCGTTCTTTTGGTAACCCTGCTTCTTCTGTCCAACAGATTAGGAATCTGCGCCAGAATTCGATCACTCCCTCCCCGGCTTTTTGTTTACAGGCTACGGCTATAGGAAGGGATGATCTTGCTTTAAACGCCCGTTTAAATTGGTTTTCTAGCTCATCCCACATTCTTGTAATTCCTTCTCTTGTATTTAATGGATAGCCCTCGGCTGATTGTTCCTTTGGCAGGGACTGAGATCGATGGGATCTCATCCCAATCCCAAGAAGAATTTTTCTCTATAATACCATCAACAATCAGTCTCATGTCTTCCTGGGTAAAGTTGCGTCCGTTACATGCCTTTTTGAGGTAGTTTAATGCTCCTAGTGGGGCTTCTCGGGGTTAGGACAATGTTTAAGAATTCTATTAATATCTTCTATTTCTATAGCCTTTTTGAGCAATTTATCTCTACTGTCATAAACGGAAATTGATTTTGTTTCTCAGCGCAAAATGTGTAAAAGTCAGGAGGTTTTATCTCTGTTCCTGTTTGTGTGCGTGTATTGATCTTAGGGATCGGACTTTTGTTTATCTTACTCTTTTTCTTCTGCTCTTATCTCGTCTATCATTTTTATGTCCCTAGTATCTTCTATTTGTGGTTTACTAGGGGCTGACGATGTACATTCGATTGCTGCAACAGCACCGAGTATTTCGGTGTCTTGGAAACCAGCAAGTGAAGGATACATTGAGTATTTGTAAGAGGGAGGGGGGCGAGGGCCCCAGTCCGCTCGTGGGACTTCCTGTTTTCTCCGTAATATGCTTAATTCTATTTGATGTAATCTTTCGCTATTTAGACCATCTGGACTTAGTTTCTTGCATTGTTTGTTGACTCTATTAAACCAGTATCCTGCAGATATTAACCACTGCTCTCCTCCCAAACGCATGTATTTCATATCCCATTGAGGGTCTCCTGCATAGTGGGGCCATGCCTCGGTGTCACCAAGACATAAGCCCTTGACCATGTCCATATGAAATGGACTGTTATCTCCTTGTCTGGGAAATGGGTCACAGCTCCCAACTGCCTCTGTCCAATCTGCCATATTATTCACCCAAGGGTTAACAAGATAGTAATATGTTCCTCCTACCCTTGCTACATATTCCTTGCATGTTTCTCCCACAAAAGGAAGGGGGTATTCTTTTATCTTACTACTCTGTGTACCCATTGTTTCTAGTACAAGTTTCAATATCAGAAAACAAATAATCTATTACAATATGTTAGTATCAAGAGGAAAGAAATATAAAGGGATAGTTTTTCTCATAGTGCTCGACTGCCACGAAAAAAAAATTCCGTGCGTCTTCCCAAAACATGAGAAAGTCACTGACCTGGGCGTCTACGGGTTAACGGATTTAAGGCAGCCATGACCAATTCTGCCTTAAGAATAGGACAAGAAAGAAAGAACTTATATAATTTACTCTATTATCACAACTGAGGGACGTCTGTCTTACCTTACAGATCGTTCAACAGTGAATCTTAACACTCTAATATTCTTATACTCTATACATTTTATGAGGGTTAACGCAAGGTGTGATCAATTGGACATATAATGTCCCTTCTATTGAGTGTGGTCCCTGACCTACTCCTTTAAATAAACGGCCCCTGGCAACGTTTCCTTTTAATACTATAGGACATGGACAACTAACTTTAGTTCGAGATAAATGTTGTCATTGCCCTCGTCCAGACAAGACAATATACTCACCAGGACGAGGGGTGACCGTTCATCTCGGCAGTGCCTCCAGATTGAAGAGAATAATGGTCTCCAATTGTCCGTCCTTAACCCCTAAGATCCTGTCTTAGGCACACCTTGAGTTAACTCTCCTTCTGCGCAGGCAGAGAGAAATCCGTTAAAAAAACACACGAGGCATGTAATTTTGTCTGGCATCTCTCTCTGCCTTCCAACGGTTCTTTGACACTTATTTATACCTGTGTCAAGGCGTTGGCTCTTTATTTCATTGGTTAACATTTCAAAACATAACATAGTTCATTGGCCAGTTTCAATACAGGTCTGGTGACACATTTCTGGACCTTCCCGTGGCCTCGGCATGTGATTTCTTGAGATATCAGCATTTCTTCAGACATCAGCACTTTTTTTTATCACGTCAAAGAAATTTGCAAACATCAGCATCATTGTCATTCTAAAAACATTTGCAAACATCAGCATCTAAAGACATTTGCAAACATCAGCATCCTTGTCATTTCTAAAGACATTTGCAAACAACTTGAGAAGTGAACCTTAGTGCTATAATACTGCTGATTATCAATTTATCTTAAAACTATTTCTTATATTTTAAACCTTAATTTATCTATTAATATTATAATTCATGGGGTGTTATTTAACTACTTATAGGGTCCTTCTTATAGGTCAGCAGATGTGGTCTGAGGATTCCTTTTCCTTCAACATACTTGAAAATGAGAGAAATCTCAATGTAGCCTTCCTGGTGAAATACTTTCTCAAAAAAAAAAAAATACAGCACCTATACATAGAAACATAGAAAAATGTCAGCAGATAAGAACCTTTCAGCCCATCTAGTCTGCCCAATTACATGGATACTTTACCTGGATTTATCTTTTGTTTAGGATAGCCTTATGCCTATCCCATGCCTGCTTAAATTCAATTACTGTTTTAGCCTCTACCACTTCTACTGGAAGGCTGTTCCATGTATCCACCACCCTCTCAGTAAAATAATGCTTCCTGATGTTACTTTTAAACCTTTGCCCCTCTAATCTAAGACTATGTCCTCTTGTTTTGCTACTTTGTTTCCTTTCAAATATACTCCCTTCCTCTACCTTGTGGATTCCCTTTACGTATTTAAATGTTTCTATCATATCTCCTCTGTCTCGTCTTTTTTCCAAGCTGTACATGTTAAGATCATTAAGCCTTTCCTGGTAACTTTTCTCCTTCAAGCTGTACACCATTTTAGTAGCCCTTCTCTGAACTCTCTCTAAGATGTCTATATCCTTCTGGAGATACGTTCTCCAGTACTGTACACAGTACTCCAAGTGAGGTCTCACCAGTGCTCTGTACAGTGGCATGAGCACTTCCCTTTTCCTACTGCTAATACCTCTCCCTACACATCCAAGCATTCTGCTAGCATTTCCTGCTGCTCTATTACATTGACTACTTACCTTTAGATCCTCTGAAATAACCCCTAAATCCCTTTCCTCAGATGTTGAGGTTAGGACTGTATCAAATATTCTATATTCAGCCCTTGGGTTTTTACGTCCCAGGTGCATTATCTTGCACTTATCCACGTTAAAACTCAATTGCCACAGCTCCGACCATTTTTTTAGTTTACCTAAATCATTTGTCATTTGGCTGATCCCTCCAGGAACGTCAACCCTGTTGCAAATCTTTGTGTCATCAGCAAAAAGACATACTTTTCCATTAATACCTTCTGCAATATCACTAATAAAAATATTAAATAGAATGGGTCCAAGTACTGACCCCTGAGGTACCCCACTGGTAACAAGACCTTGCGCCGAATAAACTCCATTTACCACAACCCTCTGTTGCCTGTCACTCAGCCACTGCCTAATCCATTCAACAATATTGGAATCCAAGCTCAAAGATTGCAATTTATTGATAAGTCTTCTATGCGGAACAGTATCAAAAGCCTTACTGAAATCTAAATAAACAATGTCTGCTGCACCACCTGTGTCTATTATTTTTGTTACCCAATCAAAAAAATCAATAAGATTAGTTTGGCATGATCTCCCTGAGGTAAACCCATGTTGTTTCGGATCCTGTAATCTATGTGTTTTTAGATGTTCAACAATTCTTTCCTTTAACATGGTTTCCATTAATTTCCCCACTACTGACGTAAGACTAACTGGCCTATAGTTCCCAGATTCCTCCCTACTACCCTTCTTGTGAATGGGCACAACATTTGCTAATTTCCAGTCTTCTGGGACGACTTCCGTTAACAGATTTATTTAACCAATCCTTGCTAACGGTTTTGCTATTACATCACTGAGCTCTTTTAATAATTTAGGGTGGATCCCATCAGGCGAAAATTCACTTATTTGTCTTTACTTTAGACAGCTGCTGTAGAACCTCCTCCTCTGTAAACTGATATGTAATTGTCTCGTTAGTGTTTCCTCCTAACTGAGGTCCCTTTCCTTCCTTTTCTTCTGCAAAGACTGAACAAAAATATTCATTGAGGCAGTCAGCGAGACTTTTATCCTCTTCTACATACCTTCCTTCCTTTGTTGTTAATCTAACTAATCCTTGTTTTACTTTTCTTTTCTCGTTTATGTATCTAAAAAATGTTTTGTCCCCCTTTTTTACTGACTGAGCTATTTTCTCTTCTGCGTGTGCTTTGGAAGCTCTTATAAATTGCTTTGCCTCTTTCTGCCTAATCTTATAGGTTTGCCTATCTTCTTCACTCTGAGTTGTTTATATATTATTGAATGCTGTCTGTTTGTTCTTCACTATTTTGGCCACTTCTGCAGAGTACCACAGTGGTCTCTTCCCTTTTTTGTTTTTGCTAACAAGTCGAATGCAATTGCCTGTGGCCTTCAATAATGCTTCCTTTAAATAATCCCATTTCTCCTGGACTCCCTTTAAACTCCTCCAGTCTGATAATGACTCCTTCACACAAAGTCTCATTTTAGAAAAATCAGTTTTTTTAAAGTCTAAAACTTTTGTTTTTGTGTGGTCGTGGCTCCATCCCTGTTCTTATATTAAACCATACTGACTGGTGATCACTAGATCCCAAATTGTCACCTACAACAACGTCCAATACCAAACCTCCATTTGTGAGTATTAAATCCAATATGGCCTCTTTACGGGTCAGCTCCTCAACTACTTGTGTTAGAGATAATCCCAGTAGAGAGTTTAGAATATTTGTACTCCTGGTGCACCCAGCTGTTTTGGTTTTCCAGTTCACATCAGGAAGATTAAAGTCCCCCATGATAATAACTTCCCCCTTCATTGCCATTTTGGCTATTTCCTCAAGCAGCAGATTATCTAGCTCTTCTACTTGTTCAGGGGGTCTATAGATCACACCTACACGAGCTACTGTATGATTGCCAAATGTTAGCGTAACCCAAACTGACTCTATGTTCACCTCGCTCACTTTTATTTGGTTCGTTTTTATGTTGTTTTTCACATACAGGGCCACTCCTCCTCCTTTCCTACCTTCTCTGTCTTTTCTATATAAAGAGTACCCCGGTATTGTTATGTCCCAGTTATTTTTCTCGCTGAACCATGTCTCAGTAACCGCAACTAAATCTACTTTTTCAGCTGCCATCATTGCCTCCAGTTCATTGATTTTATTGACTAAACTGCGAACATTTATAGACACGACTCTGAGCTTGTCATTTTTTTCCCCCGCATGTTGCTTGCACCCTCCGATTTAGTTTTGGGGACAATCAGGCAGATTGTTTTTTTACCCTTTTGTCCCCCCTCCTAGTTTAAATATTTCTTTGCGAAACCTTTGAACTGCTCACTGAGAACATATGTTCCCCTATGAGTAAGATGCAAACCATCTTTTTTTATACAGTTCCTTTCTGCTCCAATTAGAGCTATCATGGGACACAAAGCCAAATCCTTGCTCTCGACACCATTCCCGAAGCCACAAATTTAATTCCCTATTGCGCATCTGCCTATCCGGAATGTTATCCACAGGCAAAACTTCAGAGAATGACACAGTGGACGCAATCTGCTGTATTTCACCTCCAAGAACACAAAAATCTTCCTTAATCTCAGAAACCTCATTGCTAGCCAAGTCATGTGTCCCTAGATGGACTAGAACATCCACTTCCCCTTGCTGCTTTGCTTGTTTGACAATATTGAGAATACGTCTCCTGTCCCTATGAGCAGTAGCCCCATGAAGACATCTCACCAAACCACTACTCTCCAGCCTAACACCTCTTATGATAGAATCACCCAGCAACAATTGCCTTCTATCATGTCCCACCTTTTCCTTATTGTTCTTGGTTGCAGTCCTGCAAACCTTAGGGATAGTGGATGGTGGTTCCTCAACTATGGTGTCTGAGCCTACTTCCGTCTCACCACTACACTCTGAAAGTGCCTCAAAAGAATTAAGAAGAGCCACAGACTGTGGGACATGCCTTCTATCCACAACTCTAAGTCTACCAGATCCTACAGTAGTCCATCTGCCACTCCTAGGAGGCCTCTGTGGCAGTGGCTTTGTAACGGTCATAGCCATAGCCTGAGTTTGTGTAACAGATAATTTACAAACCACAGACTTCAAACAGGCAATTTCCTGCTGCAATAAAGAGAGCTGCCTACATATCAGGCACACTCCAAACCTCCAAAAATTGGATCTAAAAACAAATGCATGACAGCTCTTACACTGGACCAAGCCTGCCATTATAAAAGAATGGATTTAAACCAACAAATCTTACCTTTTTGTAGGTTTTCTACCTCCTGTCTAACCTCAGACTACCTCCAGAGTATCTCCAGAAGATCTCTAAGTGCTCACTTTGAAGACTTCACTTACAAGGCTTCCCAAGCTCAATTATACAGCATAAAGAGAGAATGCAATGGAGGCGCTAATTAAATGTGGATATATTATGTTATGCAGCCAACAGGGATTACAACACAAAACCTCGACAGAAATGTGTCAGTGATAGAGCAGAGAAAAGGAGGGGGATCCTAGTGGCGCAGTCCCTTCTGAGGGTAATTTGAGAGGAATAGTAAGGATTCCTATTAGTTCAAAAGCAGCGTGGTCTGAATGACCGTTCTAAAGTGCTGGTTAGAGGGCGGGGCTATAGGCAAGGTGCAGACAAGCTGTGAAGCTGTGAGCAGGTTATACAATAGCAGCCTTCCTAGATCAGGGAAACATTCAAATGCATACAAAGTGCAAAACGTGCGTACAAAAAATGCATGTAAAGTGCAATATGCGAATTGTGAACAAAAACACAATGTGAAAGAGTGTACAATTGCAAAGTAAAATAGGGTACAATTGACCAAGTGAACAGTAGATGCCCTGGTGGCTCAATTGTGCGTACAGATGAAAAAATATGGGGTTAAATGTACATAGGAAGGTTATTCAAAATATTAAAAAGGGGGGGGGGGAAGTCTTGTTTCTATTGTCCGTAATGGATAAAGGAAAAGTAGAAAAAATTCGGACCGTATATTGCGGTGAAGGCAAGAGATAGCCCGTTCTGATCTCTATTGGAGGGATCTAGTAGTTCCAGGTGCAGTCCTAAAACGCAGTCTTTGCCGTGGTCCTATATAGGCTCCCAATTTCCCAAAAAATGGGAAAAGAAGGAGGGTAAAGAGGAAAGAAAGAGTATATAGTGCAATTATGCTTAATAAATAGTAGGTGCCCAAAAGACAAAGGGACACTTACAGTGTCCAGAGCCTCTTCTACCGGCTCTGGTGTGAAATGCCTAGGGCCTGGTCAAGGGTGGCCTCTGCCCTTCTTTACAGGTGCGGGGTGGTCTTCACAGTTGCTATGGGGCAGCCTTCGTCTTTCTTCTGACGATTTAGTTGTTGCCTCCAATACAAAGGGAAGACATCTCCATAGCGCAATGAGTTTAATTATTAAGTGAGGTATATAATAGTCAAGGACAAACTCACCAATGCTGGAGCCATAAATCCAGGCTCAACTTGTAGGCCTATGGTACTTCTATGGTGGGTACCTGCACCGCTTTCAACAGCAGGGAAGCTGCGCTGCTGTTGAAAGAGGTGCAGGTACCCACCATAGAGTACCATAGGCCTACAAGTTGAGCCTGGATTTATGGCTCCAGCATTGGTGAGTTTGTCCTTGACTATTATATACCTCACTTAATAATTAAACTCATTGCGCTATGGAGATGCCTCCAATACAAAGGGAAGACAACAACTAAATCGTCAGAAGAAAGACGAAGGCTGCCCCATAGCAACTGTGAAGACCACCCCGCACCTGTAAAGAAGGGCAGAGGCCACCCTTGACCAGGCCCTAGGCATTTCACACCAGAGCCGGTAGAAGAGGCTCTGGACACTGTAAGTGTCCCTTTGTCTTTTGGGCACCTACTATTTATTAAGCATAATTGCACTATATACTCTTTCTTTCCTCTTTACCCTCCTTCTTTTCCCATTTTTTGGGAAATTGGGAGCCTATATAGGACCACGGCAAAGACTGCGCTTCAGGACTGCACCTGGAACTACTAGATCCCTCCAATAGAGATCAGAACGGGCTATCTCTTGCCTTCACCGCAATATACGGTCCGAATTTTTTCTACTTTTCCTTTATCCATTACGGACAATAGAAACAAGACTTTCCCCCCCCCTTTTTAATATTTTGAATAACCTTCCTATGTACATTTAACCCCATATTTTTTCATCTGTACGCACAATTGAGCCACCAGGGCATCTACTGTTCACTTGGTCAATTGTACCCTATTTTACTTTGCAATTGTACACTCTTTCACATTGTGTTTTTGTTCACAATTCGCATATTGCACTTTACATGCATTTTTTGTACGCACGTTTTGCACTTTGTATGCATTTGAATGTTTCCCTGATCTAGGAAGGCTGCTATTGTATAACCTGCTCACAGCTTCACAGCTTGTCTGCACCTTGCCTATAGCCCCGCCCTCTAACCAGCACTTTAGAACGGTCATTCAGACCACGCTGCTTTTGAACTAATAGGAATCCTTACTATTCCTCTCAAATTACCCTCAGAAGGGACTGCGCCACTAGGATCCCCCTCCTTTTCTCAATTATACAGCACTTTAAACAAGTGCTCAGCCAGACATTCCGTGAGCTTACAATCAAAGGGACATGCATATGTGAAACAAATGGAAGCAGAGAGGTGAAACTGGTGGCCAGAAATAATATAGCAGTGATTGCATTGGAAGGACCAGAAGCTTGGGCTTAGAAAGGGTAATACACGTACGATGTATTGCATGTGTGACATGTGTATCAGAAGCTCCCTCTACCTTTGTGTCCTCACCCTCCTTGGCACCCTTGCCCACACTATACATGCACTCTGTGCCTGTTGAGAAGTGTGAATGCTTTTCTCCTGCCAAGAGATCGTGGACCAATTTGGCAAAGTCAATTCTCAAAGACAATGGGCATAAGAGGCACCTAAGGGTTAACGAGTTAAATGTATTTCTATCTTGAAACTGTTTAAATTTTAGGAGTTAGTTTGTGTTAGCAAAAACATTATGTCTACATTGTATCTCTATCTGTTTGTCCTTAGATTGATCTGATGCTGCATGTTTGCTAATCCTGCCTAGAGTGTAACTAGTGTCTCCTGAAGGAATCCACACCCCCTCATGTAGAGAATATTTTGCTGATTGTGTCATGTTACCTCCCCCTCTTGGTTTCTCATATAATGGCCCCCATTTTCCATTAAAGCTTATATTCATTCCCCTACATTAAGCTGTGTGTCTGGTGTTTGGGGAGAGAGACATAGAAATATACAGCACTCCCTCAAGTTCTGGCTCAGGGTTGTGAGTAGGGATGGGCCTAACACCCGTGTTCGGTTCGCATTCGAACTCGAACGCAAACACGTTTCGAACGCAATGCAAGTCAATAGGGCTCAAAAGTTCGAAAATTAAGGTCCCCTCCAGAGGGCATATATGCAAGATATTGGTCATAAAAGGTGTATGGGGGTCCGGGTACAGCCCTGGGGGACAGAAAACAATGAAAAACAAATAAGAAAAAAAAGTGTTTTTAACCAAAAAACGTATTTTTGAGCCATTTCACCGCTGTGCGCTGAGTTAATTTTTACCACTTTTGCTCATGTTTAAACGCGATTTGAAGCCATGGGAAATGTTTGAGCGGGAAAAATTACGATCTTAACGCAAAGGTTAATGCTCACTTGCAGTCTTGCATGAGCATTAACGTTTGCTGCGGTGTTCACCGCATATTTGTAACGATTCCCCAGGACCGACCTGGTAGGATCCCTGGTAACAGACCTCTAACCCTCCGATCCTTAGGATGGTCGGGACTCGGGACCACTAAACCTAACCTCTAGCAGCCACACAGGCCAGGGAGACAGCAACAACAATATACACCACAGACTGAGATCAATATACGTTTGTACTGCGCTATAGTGTATGACAGGATAGAAGCGCACCAGCAGTAACAAACAGCGGAATATACCAGACAGGGGCGCAGAGCGAGAGTAGTTATAACAAAACCGGGTCAGCAACGTTTAGGCACTTGTACTGCGCTAGTGTATATGGTGAGAATCAGCGCACACCAGTAGCAACAGGAGGCAAACAGAACAGGCAGGGAGTACACAGAGAGAATAGTCAAATGGCAGGCAAAGTCGGCAACAGATCGGGTCCTCAGAACAAGCAGGATCAGCAACGAGTATACACACTTAGACAGTAAGGCAGCGATGCGGGAATGAAACTCCAAGGTACAGCGCTCGCTTCTGATTTAAAGGTCCTAGCGGCTCCGCATCATCACGCCGCGCCCTACCCCCTGATCACTCACAGCTGCGCCGGGTACTGCAGGAGCTCCTGGTATTCGGTAGGGATGTGCGTTTCGGGATTTCGGAATTTTCACGAAATTTCCCGATTCGTGTCTTCAGATTTGGCCAAATTTCTGAATCGGATCGGACCCGAAAACCGACAGATCCGAAAAGTTTTCCGAGCCGAAACGAAAAATTTTCGGATTTTTCGAATGGACTTGAAATGTGTCAAATCGAAATTTATTTTTGCTCTATTCATGATTTCGGTTCCATTCGTGATTTCGGTTCCATTTCGGTAATTCTGGACATCGTATATTTAACTATCGGTTATATCGCTGATTCTGTAAATTTTGTATTTGTAAATGCGTATCACTTGTTTCAGTTTAGCGTTTTTTAAATCGTTGTTTCATTTTTTTTGTTCCTTGGCTTTCATACCATTTTAATATGATTAAATAAAGTTGTGAAATGTATATTCATAAGAAAAAAAGGATCTTTAATAAAAAAAACAAAACACGATAGAATCGCCAGAATTATCGTATCGACAGAATGAATTATCGGATCCGAAAAACAAACCAAAAATTTATTATAAAAAAATATATAAAGTATAAAAAAAGTAAACCATAGTAGTTTACGTCAAAACGAATAGAGTTAGACACTTTGAAACGAGGAGAACAGACGTTTCGAAAAAAAAGGAAAATTTCCGAAATCACAAAAAGTCGATACGAAAAACGAGCAAAGTGACCCGAAAGCACGAAAAATGGTCGATATTCCGAAAAAATGTACACGAAAAACGAACCGAAACCGGTCAAAACGAGTCGAATCGAAAATTTTAAACATCCGAACAAATCGAACCGAACAAAAAAAAAAAAAAAAAAGTGCACAAGCCTAGTATTCGGCCAGCTGGCAGCACCCACCCGGGGCCCTGGATGTCACAATATTACAATCCAAAAGCAACGAGTTAAGTAACCAAATTTGTAAGAAGAATAATTAATGCAGCATATGAATCCTCACACTGCCGGGCAGCACCTCTACAGTCTGATGCTAGCTTTAACCGGCGCTCTGTGTGCAGCTTCTGAGAAGATACACTATTAGTGTAGCGGGGAAGCCGGCTGCGCATTTTGCATCGCTCCCTCTATACTAATAGCGTATCTTCTTAGAAGCTGCACACAGCGCGCCGGTGTATGCAGCTTCTAACAGCGTGGGAGACGGGATGCTGCGCTTGTTGGTGGATCCAGGAATCAGGTGAGTATTAGAAAGATTTTATGTTCCCGGGGACATTTAAAAATGTCCTCGGATTTTTTTTTTTTTTTAAATGTGTCGCCTTACCTTATCCTGGTGGTCAGTCAGTGGGTGCTCCTTGGATCCTGGTTGTGGGGGGGGGTCTGCCGTGGATGCAGGTGCAGTGGCTCCCTCCCTGCGCCACCTCTCTGCCACATGCACCCGGCCGGCCAGCCCGCACAGTCGCAGCTCTGTCATCCGGTGGCTGCATGATCCTCAAGGGATCCTTGGGAGGCCCCGGCAGGCTGCCCTCTACAGTGCCTGATTAGAGGGCCTCGTCTGCCTGATATTTTAGCAACAAGATTGTTTTATCCATAGGCTTCAATGTTAAAAATATTCCCGTTTTAATTCAACATCTAATTAACCGTTGCTTATAATATTCTGCAGTAAAGAGTTTCTTTATTTTTAGATTTTTTTTAAGCATTTTTAAAAAAAAAAATCAATTTTTTTTTGAACTTTTTGCCAACGGCCTGAAAAGTTCAAAGTTCGCGAACTTTCGAACAGCCGATGTTCGATGCGAACATCGAACCGATTCGAACCGGCAGCCCATCCTTAGACTTGTGAGAAGGGAAGCTGCTGCGGATCAGCTTGGCTGAAGAGAGGGGACGGACGCTGTAACAGGTTCAGG
Organism: Leptobrachium leishanense; assembly: GCA_009667805.1. NCBI lineage: Eukaryota > Metazoa > Chordata > Amphibia > Anura > Megophryidae > Leptobrachium > Leptobrachium leishanense. The sequence goes on from CM019070.1 coordinate 112,176,447, forward strand.
TCTGGTCCACAAGCCGGAGACCAGTAAACCCCAGTTGCTGTTGCAGTCATATTTACTTCTTCTTCTAATAAACTTGTGTAGCGATGTGTTTAAAAAGACTGTTCTGCTGCATTTACTTGCAATGGCCACCAGAGGGAGACAGAGACCATGGAAAGTTATGCTGGACAAACACAAGGCACTAAACTACCTTTTCCATGATGCTTTGCGTAAGGACAGGAAGTGGTGTGTAGGAAAGGAAAGGCATCACCAGCCTCGTGGAAAGCATGCTCAGAGTGAGCTGGGAGCTGAAAGGGAAGGAAGCAGGCCGAGCTGTGGAGGATCGTGACCAGGCCAGAGCGCAGGGGCTACCTCGCTGGTGCTGGGGGATCGGGACAGTGACCTGCAGAGACCTGTCTATACCCACGCTGCGATCAAGGCAAGCAGAGGACCCGAGTGAGGAGTACCGCAAGTCCTTTGGATGGGAGAGCAGGCGGTAGCTGGACAAGTCCGGGTGGGAGCAAGGAAAGCCAGACAACGGATCCAGTAGCCAGTATCACAGCCAGGCATTAAGCGGAAGAGACGTCCTGGGTCAGCGGAGCCTTGGTGATCGAGCGGATGGGTGAGAGGCCTCCAAGGCCGGTTTATAAAATCAAGAAAGCACGCTGCTGTTTGTTTCCAAAACCCACAGGGCCCCACTTGACTAGTCGAAGACATCGTTATAAGTAATTCACTGGCCAGTTGAATAGTACCCGGGTACCATATACACACACGTACACACCCTTTACATTACGGGACTTAACCTGTGCGGGACTCATTTGTTACGAATCGGAACAGGGGATAAAGATACGTTCCGAATATATTTTTCTCTTTTAATAATAATCGTAATACGATCGTAATACGAAGAGATTGTATTTTTGGGTTTCGCTACGTGTCCCTTTTTCGAATATTCGTGCAATTGCATTTCTTTTCTGTTCGGTTGTGAAGATATTATTTTTCCGAAATACGAAGCCTCGTGTTTCGTTTCTTTCCCGCTACGCGTTTTTACCGCGATACGAAAGTACTGTAATATACCTGTGAATACCGTGTCTCAACATCTGCTTATTATTTTAGTAAACTATTTAAATTATAAAAACTCACAACGGTGTTGGAGTATATTTATTCCCTAGTGCGGGGAGACTGACCCGTGGTTCAATTTTCAGCGGCTCCTCCGGGAGTGAGCGCTACACGTGGGGGCTCGTTTCCGGGATCTCAGTCTCTGGAAAAAACGCATTTAAAGGGTTAAATATGGATCCAGATGAAGCAGCAGAGTGGTGTAAAGCACAGGGTGGCCAGTTAGAGTTGAGTGTAGTAATGGATATTCCTGTAGGCACCTGGGCAGAAGAGCAGATCCGCCTGGCCGTGGCAGCGTTGGCACCTGACCAGCGGGGGTTTCTAGCGGACATTAAAGTGAACCCAGAGACTTCTCACACGTATGTTCTTTTTGAGTGGAGAAAGGGTGTTCCTGTGTGTTTTCAGGATGTGAGTATACAGCTAACCGACGATGTGGAAGTTCGTCTGATCCAGCCAAGTAAGCCACGTGGTGATTCAGCGAACATTCCTGCATCCAGCCCGCTGGCCATGATCGGGCCGGAGTTCATTGCTGCTATTGGAGACCTCGTGGTTAAGTGTCAGAGGGCTCACCCTTCTTACATCAGCTTCGGATATCAGAAGTTGGAAAAATTTTCAGGAAACTTGCCAACTCCGGCGGGAGAAGAAACCTTCGAAGAATGGGTGGAACAAGCGATGCAGGCTCTGGATGAGTGGGACGTCTCTGAAGCGCAGAAGAAGCAAAGAATTACTGAGAGCTTAAAGGGACCTGCGTCAGAGGCTGTCAGGAATCTGAAGCTGAGTAAGAGAGACTGTACTGCTCTAGATTACCTGAACATATTACAGGAAGTCTTCGGGCGAACGGAAAAGGCTGCTGAGCTAATGTATCAATATGAGCATACTTACCAGAAAAGGGGTGAGAAGATGACAGAATACATGAGGCGCCTGGATAAGATACTGTACCAAGTACTGTTGAAGAAAGGAACAGACCCCACTACAGTAGATCAGGTTAGAATGCGTCAGATATTGAAGGGTGCCTTACCTTTAGATCCTGTGATGTTGCAGCTGAGGACTCGAGAAGGTAATAAAGAGTTAAATTACCTAGAACTGATTCGAGTTGTTCGGGAAGAAGAAGCCCTTCTGGAAGAGAAGCTTGGAAGAAGGGGAGAAAAGGTCTATGCGCAACCCATAGAGTATAACGAGTGTTCATCAGATGAGGAAGATCCGGAAGAGACATATGAGCCGGAGATAACTCAAAAGTCGTCAAACCAGGTGTATGGTGAGATACAAAAGACTCTCGCGAGTTACAAGAAGCCCAAGTTAAGATGGAACAGACACACACGGACCTATGCCGGACAATCTTGAAAGTAGTAGAAATGCAGACTGAAATACTGAAGTCTCTCTCAGATATACGAACAGCAGCGGTTGCTGTGGTCTCCGACAGAGGATTTTCAAATGAGCCACAGGAAGAAAGTGTGCCCTCATCCTCGTGGGGAAGATGTTTTGCCTGTAGAGAATCGGTCATTTCAAGGCTCAGTGCCCAGAAAGGAGACAGGGAGGGTCTCTATATGTGCCTGCTAGACCTAGAAGATCCTCTCCCTGGAGGTCTGATCCTATGTCACGGGAGGAAAATGTATGCCCGCAGTCACCACGTATGAGGACAAGGGTTAGAGTACAACAGACTGGGTCTACCTCTCCTGCTGCTACGAAAAAGTTCCCTGACAAGTTGATAGGTCCTTCGCCCATCATCCCGGTTCAAGTGGAAGGAGTCTATACTAAGGCTCTTCTAGATTCGGGTGCTCAAGTAAGGCTGATTTACCGAGACTTCTATCAGAAATATCTGAAGCATATACCCCTGAAGAAATTGAAGGATCTCGAAATCTGGGGTATGGGAATGGAGAAGTTTCCCTATGATGGATATATACAGGTGAAGCTAGAATTCAGTTCGGAAATCGCTGGACAACCGAGAGTATGTGACACGTTGGCAATTGTGTGTCCTCGTCCCTCGGGAGCTAATCGAAGTTCTATGATAGTGGGGATGAACGCTGATGTGTTGAGACACCTCTTAACCCCACTGTTCACGGAAGAGAATCCTGCTCCTAAGAAGGCACACTCAATGTCACGACCGGCCTGTCCACGGAGGGTCAAGGAACAGAGAACCACTACAGAAATAAGAAGGCTGAGGAGAACGGAAGGGACAGAGAAGGCCCTACGTTCAGGAAAGACTGTACAAGTACCGATTGGAGACAAATTATCTGTGCCTGGTCTGCCTATATCCCGTCCGACTCCTACTATTCGGTCTCATCAGTTACGTTCCGTTAGAGAGAGTGAAGAAGACAGTGAAGAAGAAGGCTGGTGTCTGAGCTGGGTGTGGGCACCTGAGTCCCAGAGCGTCAAGCCGGTTTCTGACTGGGGTGAGAGTGATTTAGGGTCTGATATCTCTGAAGTTATGACTCGAGCACCTGCAGTACCTGAGACCTGGGAAGTTCCTGAAGTTTTAAAGGAAATATCCATAGATTACAGTTCTATGCCTTCACTGGAGGGCTCATATTCCGAGGAAGTGTTGGCTCCGATGGTTGATGAGAGAATTGAGCCTGTAGAGTCAGCTCTCCTGACTGAAGAGGTTCTTGAAAAATTTGAACCTAAACGTTCAGTACGACCCCTCAGAGACTCACATTTGATTCACCAGGACATAGCACAGAGGAGGCTGTAACAACTGGGCGGAGGTTTCCAGAAGTGTCAGCTCTAATTGCCAAGGTGTCTAAGGGTTTGGGGGAGATTGAGGAAAATTGCTGCCTGTTGTCAACCCTGAATATGTAGGCTAAAGTTAGAAATGTTAAGTAGAAATGTAATGCAACTGTTGTTATGTTAAGTATGACCGACACATGTACCCGTTACACGCCCTTGGGAGGACCCAAGAGTTTAGGGGGGAGAGTGTAGCGATGTGTTTAAAAAGACTGTTCTGCTGCATTTACTTGCAATGGCCACCAGAGGGAGACAGAGACCATGGAAAGTTATGCTGGACAAACACAAGGCACTAAACTACCTTTTCCATGATGCTTTGCGTAAGGACAGGAAGTGGGTGTGTAGGAAAGGAAAGGCATCACCAGCCTCGGAAAGCATGCTCAGAGTGAGCTGGGAGCTGAAAGGAGAAGGAAGCAGGCCGAGCTGTGGAGGATCGTGACCAGGCCAGAGCGCAGGGGCTACCTCGCTGGTGCTGGGGGATCGGGACAGTGACCCTGCAGAGACCTGTCTATACCCACGCTGCGATCAAGGCAAGCAGAGGACCCGAGTGAGGAGTACCGCAAGTCCATTGGATGGGAGAGCAGGCGGTAGCTGGACAAGTCCGGGTGGGAGCAAGGAAAGCCAGACAACGGATCCAGTAGCCAGTATCACAGCCAGGCATTAAGCGGAGAGACGTCCTGGGTCAGCGGAGCCTTGGTGATCGAGCGGATGGGTGAGAGGCCTCCAAGGCCGGTTTATAAAATCAAGAAAGCACGCTGCTGTTTGTTTCCAAAACCCACAGGGCCCCAACTTGACTAGTCGAAGACATCGTTATAAGTAATTCACTGGCCAGTTGAATAGTACCCGGGTACCATATACACACACGTACACACCCTTTACATTCTGGGACTTAACCTGTGCGGGACTCATTTGTTACGAATCGGAACAGGGGTTAAAGATAACGTTCCGAATATATTTTTCTCTTTTCGCTGCGCGTTTATCGTAATACGAAGAGATTGTATTTTTGGGTTTCGCTACGTGTCCCTTTTTCGAATATTCGTGCAATTGCATTTCTTTTCTGTTCGGTTGTGAAGATATTATTTTTCCGAAATACGAAGCCTCGTGTTTCGTTTCTTTCCCGCTACGCGTTTTTACCGCGATACGAAAGTACTGTAATATACCTGTGAATACCGTGTCTCAACATCTGCTTATTATTTTAGTAAACTATTTAAATTATAAAAACTCACAACGGTGTTGGAGTATATTTATTCCCTAGTGCGGGGAGACTGACCCGTGGTTCAATTTTCAGCGGCTCCTCCGGGAGTGAGCGCTACACTTGATTATGTCAAAACAAAACAAAAAACATGAAGCTCTGGTAAAAAGATTGACAAAACTACAGCTGTCTGTTTATTTAGAAATCCATAGATCCACAAAAAGCGTGCAACACAGGTATATCCATCGAAAAGTTTATTGAAACAATGCAGCAGGTAAAAATGCGACGTTTCGGTCCTATAGGACCTTAATCATGCATAGATGTACATACATATGCAGTTCTTTAAATAGACCAAATCATTATCCACATAATTGGACAACAAGGGTGGGGTTTATGCTATTAACTCTTAAGTCTCGCATCTGTCTCTTTCATCACAAAGCAAGTGTAGCACATATAGAAAATTACACACATAAAATAATAAACAGATACTCCATAAAATACATCAAGATTAAACTCCCTGTTGAGGCCCCTAGGCCACAATGTGTCAAGTTTATGAATCCACCGTTTCTCCTTTCTTTTTAATAACTTTAATCGATCCCTTCCTCTCCGTAATGGAGGAACCCAATCTATCACCAGAAATCGTAGCTGTGGTATAGTGTGATGTTCTTTTAAAAAATGCTCTGGCACTGGTAAATCCGTCTTGCCAGTGCGTATTGTCGATTTATGTTGGGTAATTCTTTTTTTAATTTTCCTAGTCATTTCTCCGACATAGAGAAGGCTGCACAGGCATTTTAAAACATACACAACATAGATGGCATCACAAGTAAAGTAATCCCTTAAAAATAATTTCTGACCACTAAACGGATGGGAGATCTGATCACCTCGTATGATAGCATTGCAGCAACTGCAATTCAAGCACGGAAATGTGCCGCAGGTCTTATTACCTAAAAATCTTTGACGTTTCATTTTAAGGGGTCCTGTGTCTGCTTTTACAAGAAAATCTGTTAAATTTTTGTTCCTCTTATACGATACGAGGGGAGGTGCTTTAAACTCATCAACCTCCGGAAATCCCCTGCTTAACAAATTCCAATGCCCACGTAAAATATTATTAATCCTGTTGCTCGCTCGATTATATTGACACACAAACGGTATCCTAGATTGTTTTGTCTGATTAGACCTAGTACCTCCAGATTCCTTTCCTTTGAGATATCTTGCCCTCTCTGACTCCAACTCCAAGAGAGGGGTGTCACGGTTCCCAGATCCCACCACGCAGTACTTAACGCCCCACACTCCACAGAACCCAGAAGCTACCAACAGAGTAGCCGTGAAAGATCTAACTGTCTGGTCCTTAGAATTGGCCAGGTAAACTAGCTAGACAGATAGGGTTAACAACACGGGGAGTAGTCAGCCGAGCCAGAATCAGGAATACAGAGTTCAGAATGGTCAAATGGAATAGCCGGGTCGATATCAGAGCAGTAGCGTAGTACAAGAAAATGGTCTAGGGCAACAGAAGGCAGAATAGTCAGAAACAAGCAGAGGTCAATAACGGGTTAATTCAATATAGCAGTCAGGTACAAGGAGCTCAGGTATGGATAACCACGATCTGGCAACTGCTGAGAATACACTGAGGGTTTTTAAAGACCTTCACCAGGCCACGCCCCCACTCAAGCCGCGCCTCTTGCAACCACCTCCCTGCCTGTCTCCATTTAAATCGGGCTTTGGTCAGCGAGCAGCATCAGACATGCTGCCCTCAAGCACACAGGTAGGGCTGGAAGCTCCCAACGTTACAGTACCCCCTCTCCACGGGAGGCCACCGGACGACCAACAGGACGAGCGGCAGGACGACCACCAGGGCGATCGGGGTGCGAGGCATGGAACGCCCTGACCAACCTAGAGGCAGACATGTCGGAAGCTGGAATCCAGGACCGGTCCTCTGGACCATAACCCAACCAATTGACCAAGTACTGCAGAGTGCCCCTGCACAGCCTAGAATCCAAAACCCTCCTAACCTCATACTCAGATTCACCATCAACCTGAATGGGTGGAGGAGGAGGAACGACCCGCGTGTACCTGTTACACAACAATGGCTTCAGTAGGGAGGTGTGGAAGACGTTGTGCATGCGAAGATGTTTAGGAAGGGCAAGAGCATAAGCCACAGGATTAATGCGGCGAATGATCTTATATGGACCTATAAACCGAGGTGCCATTTTCATAGAAGGCACCCGCAACTTCACGTTCCTAGTGGACAACCAAACTCTATCCCCCACGTTATAGGAGGGAGCTTGTAACCTATGCCTGTCAGCCTTGCGTTTCTGGACAGCAACATTGCGCTCCATATTTTCTCGAATCTGTCTCCAAATCTCTTGCAGTTGAGTGAGATGGTCATCGAGAGCCGGGATGGCCTGTTCAGTAAACTGAAGCGGTAGAGCCGGAGGGAAAAAAACATAGATGGCAGAAAAAGGAGAGTGGCCAGTGGTCTCGTTAACGGCGTTATTACGTGCATACTCAGCCCAGGGCAACAACTCCGACCAATTGTCTTGTTGTTGTGTGGTAAAGCAACGTATGTACTGCTCGAGACCCTGATTTGCCCTCTCTGCTGCCCCATTGGTTTGTGGATGATATGCTGAAGAGAAGGCCAATCGCACCCCCATCTCTGCACAGAAAACCCTCCAGAAACGAGAGACGAACTGGCTCCTCTGTCAGAGACTATTTCAGACGGAACCCCATGTATTCGTACAATCTCTCTAGCAAATACAACCGCCAGTTCTTTGGCTGTAGGAAGCTTAGGTAGAGGGACAAAATGAGCCATTTTGGAGAAGCGGTCTACAACTGTCAGAACCACAGTATGACCCTTGGACTTCGGCAAGTCCACAATAAAATCCATAGATAGATGAGACCAAGGCCTCTTAGGCATGGGTAAAGGCTGCAATAGACCGACAGGCAAGGATTTACTGGTTTTGCTTCTGGCACAGACTTGACAAGCCAAAACAAACAGACGTACGTCCTGTCGCATGGTGGGCCACCAGAACTGTCTGGAGATACTGGTAAGAGTCTTAGTAATACCAGGATGACCTGCTGGTTTAGAATCATGAAACATTATGAGTAATTCTTGTCTTTCCTTTTCAGGTACAAACAACATATCTGGAGGCTTGTCAGGTGGAGCCCCTACTTGAACTGCCTGGAGGCGTTCCAGGAAAGGCGAGGAGACAGACAAGACTGTGGAAGCCACAATACGTTCAGGAGGAACTATAGGATTGTGGTCTTGTGTATTAGATTCATACGGGTCATATTGACGAGATAAGGCATCAGCCTTTACATTGCGGTCACCTGGTCTGTAAGTCAATACAAAATTAAACCGAGACAGTAGCAATGACCACCTGGCCTGTCTCGCGTTCAAACGTTTGGCATCCCCGATGTACGTAAGGTTCTTATGATCAGTAATTATCAATAAAGGGTCAAGAGTACCTTCCAACAAATGTCTCCACTCTGAGAGGGCAGACACAATAGCAAGCAATTCTCTGTTACCGATATCATAATTGCGTTCTGCTGGTGATAATTTTCTTGAAAAGAACCCACAAGGATGTAGAGGTTTTCCTGGAGACTCTCTTTGAGACAGAACAGCCCCAATGCCTATCTCGGAAGCATCAACCTCAAGAACAAAAGGAATCCTGGGATCAGGATGCCGTAACACGGGAGCGGAAGTGAAAGCTTGTTTGAGGGCTTCGAATGCTTGTTTGGATTGAGAAGACCAGATCTGGTTCTTCAGACCTTTACGTGTCATATTAATGATAGGGGAGGCTACAGCGGAATAATTCTTGATAAATCTCCTATAATAGTTGAAAACCCCAGAAACCTCTGTATGGCCTTGAGACCTTGAGGGAGAGGCCATTCTGAGATGGCCGTGAGTTTAGAAGGATCCATCTCAAAACCTTCTGGAGTGATAATATACCCAAGGAATTTCACAGTAGTAATGTCGAATAAACACTTCTCTAGTTTGCAATAAAGACCATTGTCCAGTAATTTTGCTAATACCTGTCTGACATGTGCATGGTGGGTTTTCAGATCGGGAGAGTAAATCAATATATCGTCTAGGTATACTATAACAAAGGTTTGTAAGAAATCTCTGAGCACATCATTAATAAAATCCTGGAATACCGCTGGAGCATTACAAAGACCGAAAGGCATGACCAAGTATTCATAATGCCCACTCCTGGTGTTAAATGCTGTTTTCCACTCATGCCCCTCTTTTATACGTATCAGGTTGTAAGCTCCTCTTAAATCAAGTTTTGTGTATACTGCTGACCCCCTTAACCTGTCGAACAGTTCTGATATGAGAGGATAGGGTACACGTTCTTAATGGTGATCTTGTTAAGCCCCCTATAATCGATACACGGGCGTAAATCTCCCTCTTTTTTAGACACAAAAAAGAACCCAGCCCCTGCTGGAGAAGAGGAACGTCGGATAAAACCTCTCTCCAAATTCTCCTTTATGTACTCCTCCATAATTTGGTTCTCCTTTATGGAAAGAGGATATACTTTGCCTCGAGGAGGCATGGTACCAGGATGAATATCAATGGCACAATCATATGGTCTATGTGGAGGCAGTTTCTCTGCCTCTCTTTTATCAAATACAGCCCTGAGGTCGGCGTATTGGTCAGGAACCTCTGTAGACAATGGAGGAGCTGTGGGTGTGTTCAGGGCACCGACATGCTGAATGGGTATTAAACAAGTCCCAAAACAAGCAGGACTCCAAGACAGTATCTCTCCCTTAGCCCAATCAATAACAGGATTGTGTTTCACCAACCAAGGGAAACCAAGTACAACAGGATTGGAAGGTGAATGGATAACTTGAAATATGATTTCTTCTTTATGCAAGAGACCAGTGGTAAGAACCACTGTAACCGTATCGTGAGTAATCCTGGCAGGATAACGGTCTGCCGTCTATGGCTTCGACGGCTAAGGGTGTCTCTCTTACAACCAGAGGTAGAGAAATGGAAGAAGCGTAGTTAACATCGATAAAGTTGCCAGCAGCCCCAGAATCCAAAAAAGCGGTAGTCTGTGTCTTGGTCTCCCAAGCCAAGGATACTGGTAACATAAGTTTAGTGTCTTTGACAGGAGACATGCACGTCACACCCAAGGCCTGTCTCCTCAGCTGCCTTAGGTGCGGTAGTTTTCCGGCTTATCATGCATCTTAGGACGATTAGGACATTGAAATCGTACATGTCCCCCAAACCACAATACAGGCACAATCCCTCACGAAAACGCCTTGTTCTCTCTTCCTCTGTAAGCCTAGTACGGCCTAGTTGCATAGGCTCAGAGGGAGGAGATAACTCTCTTGGTGGTGCCTGAAAGACAGGGGCCAACCTAGGTAACGGTCTCTTGGGTTTCTCTCTTGGAGTCCTTCTGTCCCTTATCTGATTATCCAGATCTATACAATAATCAATGAGTTCACACAATACCTCAGGTAGTTTACGTGGAGCCAATTCATGCATCAATGACTCTGATAACCCCTCCATAAAAGCCAGAACCAGTGTCTCATTTGTCCAGTTCACATCAGAGATCAAGGTTTTAAATTCTATGGCATAATCAGAAACAGTCCTGTTCCCTTGACGTATGCGGAACAAGGATTTGCCAGCTACCGTGGCCTTTCTGGTAGGATTAAATGTACGTTGTAACTCGGCTATGAATTCTTTATAATCCCGTATGATAGGCTTCTCTGCCTCCCATAACGGAGTCGCCCATGTCAATGCTCTGCCAGACAGGTGATTAATAATGAACCCCACTTTGGCAATGTCAGAGAAAAACATCTGTGGATTTAATTTAAAATGAATATCCACATGGACCAAAAATCCCCGGCACTCTGAGGGAGTACCGTCAAACCTCATAGGAGCGGTCATGTGTACCTGGGATGTCTGAACGACAGGGGACACAGGTATATCAAGCGGGGGTGCAACCCCAGCTGGTTCCAGGTGAGCCGTACGAGTCAGGATAGTTTGTAAGGCAATAGCAAACTGATCCATCCTATGATCCTGCTCATCCTGTCTGGATACAAAGTTAGCCAAGTGCTGTGTTAAGTCTGCGGGATCCATAGTGGCCAGATCGTAATGTCACGGTTCCCAGATCCCACCACGCAGTACTTAACGCCCCACACTCCACAGAACCCAGAAGCTACCAACAGAGTAGCCGTGAAAGATCTAACTGTCTGGTCCTTAGAATTGGCCAGGTAAACTAGCTAGACAGATAGGGTTAACAACACGGGGAGTAGTCAGCCGAGCCAGAATCAGGAATACAGAGTTCAGAATGTTCAAATGGAATAGCCGGGTCGATATCAGAGCAGTAGCGTAGTACAAGAAAATGGTCTAGGGCAACAGAAGGCAGAATAGTCATAAACAAGCAGAGGTCAATAACGGGTTAATTCAATATAGCAGTCAGGTACAAGGAGCTCAGGTATGGATAACCACGATCTGGCAACTGCTGAGAATACACTGAGGGTTTTTAAAGACCTTCACCAGCCACGCCCCCCACTCAAGCCGCGCCTCTTGCAACCACCTCCCTGCCTGTCTCCATTTAAATCGGGCTTTGCTCAGCGAGCAGCATCAGACATGCTGCCCTCAAGCACACAGGTAGGGCTGGAAGCTCCCAACGTTACAAGGGGCAGGATATCCCCTATCTGCAAACTTTTTAGTCATTTCTCCCAACCTGATGGTAAGTGTATCCAAATCAGAGACATTCCTGGCTACTCTGGTAAATTGACTCCTAGGTAGGGAGTTAATGGTGTTCTTAGGGTGGAAGCTAGAAAAGAGTAAAAGGCTGTTCCTATGCATTGGTTTGACATATAGATCTGATTAAATTTTTTGATCTTCTACAGTGAGGAGTAAATCTAAAAAATTGATCTCACACTCACTATAGGTCATCGTGAACTGTATGGAAGGGTTTATGTCATTCATTTCCCTATGGAACCTTTACACTTCCTCTTTTGGGCCCCTCCGTATGCCAATAATGTCATCTATAAAACGTCACCATGCAAGAGCATATTTTGAAAATAAATCCTGATTATAGATACACTATATTGCCAAATGTATTACTTTCAAAAGAGTCCATAATGATATTGGCATATGCAGGGGCCATATTGGAACCCATTTTTGTCCCTCTCAGCTGCTGGAAGATCTTATCCCCAAACAAAAAATCATTTTTAGTTAACACTATCGAGACCAATGTCATCAGAAATGCAATCTCCTCTACCTTCATATTTTGACGTTCAAGAATATCCTGAATAGCCCTCATACCTTCTTCATTAGGGATGCAGGTGTAAAGACTTACCACATCCCAAGTTAAAAGAATCAAAGGTCCTTTTACAACAAGACTATTCAGTTTGTGTAATATATCAGAGGTGTCTAATATAAAAGATTTAGTATTCCTGACAAAGGGTTGTAAAATACCATCCAGAAAGATCGAGATTGGTTGTAAAACAGAGTCAGTACCTGCAACAATTGGTCTACCAGGGGGATTGACAGGATCCTTATGCCCTTGTGGAAGTATATAAAAAACCGGCAGGACTGGATTATCCTTCATCAAGAATTTCTGTAAAGGCTTATCTATAATTCCCTTGTCCCGAGCATCCTTTAAGATGTCATCAATTTCCTCTATTAGTTTTGGTATAGGATTACCGTCACAGCGTGTGTATGTTGTAATATCTAACAATTGACTACGCACTTCGACATATTTAACTTTATCCATGACCACAAGTGAGCCTCCCTTGTCAGCATTCCTGATAATAATATCATTTCGTTTTTGAAGGGCTTTTAAACAATTTCAAAGTTCGAGTTCGAACTCGAACACAAACCGAACTCAATGCAAGTCAATGGGACTCGAAAGTTCGAATTTTAGAGTGCCCTCCAAGAGGGCATATATGCAAGATATTTGCCATAAAAGGTGTATGGGGGTCTGGGTAGTGCCCTGGGGGACAGGAAACAAGGACAAAAAGTAAAAAAAGTTTTTAACCCCTTCCCGACCGCTGACGTACCCTGTACGTCCTGTGTTCGGGTCTCCCTTAGACCCGATGACGTACAGGGTATGTCAGCGGCGCCAAATCCCCCTCCCGCCGATACTCACTCCCTCTCCCTCGTCGGATCCCACGCCGATCTGACAGGGAGGAAGCCTGCCCATGTGATTTACATGGGCAGGCGAGGCTGATGACGTCGCCACGCTGCGTGGTGACGTCATCAGAAGGTGCCCCCATGTGTTTCAATGGAGGGGAGGGGGGGGCTCCTTCGGAGCCCTCTATCTCCCCAACCATTGAAGCTAGGGAGATGCCGTTTGCACGGCTGGAGAGGGGAGAGCCTCCCCTTTCCAGCGGTGTATAGCATTAACCATTTCGCCGCCGGATCACGTTGCGGCGCCAATTGGCGCCAAAACGTGATTCAAACCTGGAGGGGGCTGACATCTTGGATGTCAGCCAAGCCTCCAGGTCCCCCCACCCACTGACAACCTCACCATATGTGTGAGGATGTCAGTGGGCCAGTTAACCCTCTAGCTGCCATGTAGAGATAAGGGGATCCTAAGGATCCCTTTATCTCCCGGTCCATGGCAGCTAGATGGTCATATTTGCCATCATTTGAAAGGCCTGATTATGGCCTTTCAAATGATACCAAACATGACCAGGTTTGGTTTTAAAAAAAAATGTAAAAAAAAAATTAAATAAAAAAAATAATAAAAAATTAAATAAAATAAAAAAATGTTTTTTTTTTAAAGTTTTTTTTGTCTGGGGGGAGTTTAATTAAATAGGACCTAGGCTGTCATCTAAAAATAATTAGCACAAAATGATCAGAATGAGCGCAGCGCACATAGGTGAACTGGCTCAGCAGTGAAAGGGTTAAAAGGTAAAAACATGTAAAAATTGGGTATTTCTATTCTCGGGATAAAATTTGGAAACTATTTAGCCGGGGTCTTTATTGGTGGTTATAGCTTTAGGGATTAAATTACGAAAAAGTGTGTTTTTACCATTTTTTTCATCATATTTCATATTTTTTTTATATTAAATTATTGGATATGATGGAAATAATGGTATTTCTAGAAAGTACATTTAATGGCGGGAAAAAGGGTGTATAATATGTGTGGGTTGAATAAACGAGTAAGAGGAAAATTTGATCTAAACACGAGCAGCGCAGAAACGTAAAAACAGCAGCGGTCACTAAAGGACGGATTTGTGTAAAACCGCCCGGTCACTAAGGGGTTAAAGGAACAGTGAGTTTTCCATGAAATAAAGGTTAAGAATAAAAACGAAAAATTCCTTCAAATATTGTGCCTAGGAGGTCCCCATAACCTGCCCGTTAAGTGGCGGATTTGTAGGATGTATAGAAACATTTAAAAACAAGAAAATGACATTTCAAATGACGGTAAATGGTTTTCCTTTAATCTATTCATAAACAACTGCTTGGGGCGGCAGTCTGTTTTAGGACACGCAGAACAAGTTTAGTGATTTTTTGGCTAAATTATGGTGAAACTTATGGAGGCTTTGGATGAAAGTAACAATAGGTGCTTTAAAATTGGGCCTTCACACCGTAACCCCTCTGTGGTATTGTGGTAGAGTGCAGGGTTGGACCCTGCGGTCCAATATTAAAATGATATGAATCTGGTACAGGCATCAGTGCACCCAAATATTGTGCCTTTGGTGGCAGCAAGTGCCTTCACACCGTAACCCCTTTGTGGTATTGTGGAAGAGTGCAGGTTTGGACCCCGCGGTCCTATATTAAAATGATATGAATCTGGTACAGGCATCAGTGCACCCAAATATTGTGCCTTTGGTGGCAGCAAGTGCCTTCTCACCGTAAGTAACCCCTCTGTGGTATTGTGGAAGAGTGCAGGGTTGGACCCTGCGGTCCAATATTAAAATGATATGAATCTGCTAATATAGGCGTCAGTGGCAGTGCACCCAAATATTATGCCTTTGGTGGCAGCAAGTGCCTTCACACCGTAAGTAACCCCTCTGTGGTATTGTGGAAGAGTGCAGTGGTGGAGGTTTTGGTAATGCAGAAGAGATCCCCGATCTATTCAGTTACATCAGCAGCTATATCAAAACTGGGTCAGCAATGTTTAGGTACTTGTACTGCGCTACTGTATATGGTGAGAATTAGCGCACACCAGTAGCAACAGGAAGCAAACAGAACAGGCAGGGAATACACAGAGAGAATAGTCAAATGGCAGGCAAAGTTGGCAACAGATCGGGTCCTCAGAACAAGCAGGGTCAGTAACAAGTATACAAACTGATTAGGTAAACTAGCGATGCGGGAATAAAGGCTGAGACACACTGAGCGTGTAGCGACGCACAGCAAAGCGAAGCAAACATTTTGCAGGCTTGACTTCACTCCGCTCCGCCTCGCAGCGTGTCTACACTACATTACGTTTGCTTTTCACCGCACTGGGCAGGAATCCACTAACTAAATTAAAACGTACACACAAAACCGTTTTATTTTCACAAAGCACATGTTATATAGGCAAAAAAAGTTTCTACTGAATAAAATACATCAAAAATGACTGTTAATTTAATAGGAATAGTATAAAAATATAAAAAAAGGTAAGCCCTGATCATATATACTATAGGGACACGGAGCGCCGTGTATAGAGTAGGGATGCATTGATACCACACACAGACATATACGTATATATCAACACGCTGACCTATATATACGTATATATCAACACGCAGATATATATATACACCCACCCACAGACCTCAGACCATATATACACATACGCACATGGGGGTGGCATGTGGACAATCTCAACTAAATGCGCCCCCCCATTTGGCTGATCCCTCCAGAAGAAATGTTGAACCCGACAGTGCAGAGAATATATATATTATTCTCTGCTCTATCGGGTTCAACATTTCTTCTGGAGGGATCAGCCAAATGGGGGGGGGCAATTAGTTGCCAAAATGTGTGTGTAATACAAGTCTGGATATATATATTTATAAAAATATAGATATATATCTTATCTATATATATATACAGTATATATATATCATACCTGCCCTTACCTTCCCCTATAAATTTGCTAAAGATATACACACACAAAAAAAACACTGCCTGGACTCCGCGCAGCTACATGCCACCCCCTCTACCTGGCTGAATGTATTTATATATAATTAAATACATTCAGCCAGGTAGAGAAAGAAAAAAAAGTTTTAATTTTATTTTAATTTTTTTTTTAAATGTGTCGCCTTACCTTAGCCTGGTGGTCAGTGGGGGCTCCCTGGATCCTGGTTGTGCGGGGTTCTGCCGTGGCCACAGGTGCAGTGGCTCCCTCCCTGCGCTGCCTGTCTCTGCCACATGCACCCGGGTGGCTAGCCCGCACAGTCGCAGCTCTGTCATCTGGCGGCCGCATGTTCCTCAATACTCCTCAAGGGGATCCTTGGGAGGCCCCTGCAGGCTGCCCTCTACAGTGACTGATTAGAGGTCCGTGTCTGCCTGATGTTTTAGTAACAATAATGTTTTATCCCTTAGGCTTCCATTTTAAAAATATTCCTGTTTTAATTCAATATCTAATAAACCGTTGCTTATAATCTTCTGCAGTAAAGAGTCTCTTTATTTCTAGATTTTTTTAGTATTTTTTAAGCATTTTTTATACTTTTTTCTAAAAAACATTTTTTAGAACTTTTGGTGAACGTCTCAAAGGGTTTGAAGTTCGCGAACTGACGAACGGACGATTTTCGATGCGAACTCCAAACAGATCGAACCGAACAGCTCATCCCTAGTCTTTATACATGCATCCCTAATGAAGAAGGTATGAGGGCTGTTTAGGATATTCTTGAACGTCAAAATATGAAGGTAGAGGAGATTGGTCTCAATAGTGTTAACTAAATATTATTTTTTGTTTCTCTTCCAGCAGTTGAGAGGGATAACAATGGGTTCCAATATGGCCCCTGCATATGCCAATATCTTTATGGACTCTTTTGAGACGTGACATATCTATAACCATGATTTATTTAAAAAATATGCTCTTGCATGGTGACGTTTTATAGACGACATTATTGGCATATGGAGGGGCCCAAAAGAGGAACTTGAAAGGTTCCATAGGGAAATGAATGACATAAACCCTTCCATACAGTTCACGATGACCTATAGTGAGCGTGAGATCAATTTTTTAGATTTACTCCTCACTGTAGAAGATCAAAAAATTTAATCAGATCTATATGTCAAACCAACGAATAGGAACAGCCTTTTATTCTTTTCTAGCTTCCACCCTAAGAATACCATTAACTCCCTACCTAGGAGTCAATTTACCAGAGTAGCCAGGAATGTCTCTGATTTGGATACACTTACCATCAGGTTGGGAGAAATGACTAAAAAGTTTGCAGATAGGGGATATCCTGCCCCTCTCTTGGAGTTGGAGTCAGAGAGGGCAAGATATCTCAAAGGAAAGGAATCTGGAGGTACTAGGTCTAATCGGACAAAACAATCTAGGATACCGTTTATAATCGAGCGAGCAACAGGATTAATAATATTTTACGAGGGCATTGGAATTCGTTAAGCAGGGGATTTCCGGAGGTGGATGAGTTTAAAGCACCTGCCCTCGTATCGTATAGGAGGAACAAAATTTTTAAAGATTTTCTTGTAAAAGCAGACATAGGACCCCTTAAAATGAAACGTCAAAGATTTTTTAGGTAATAAGATCTGCGGCACATTTCCGTGCTTGAATTGCAGTTGCTGCAATTCTATCAAACAAGGTGATCATATCTCCCATCCATTTAGTGGTCAGAAATTCTTTATAAGGGTTTACTTTACTTGTGATGCCACCTATGTTGTGTATGTTTTAAAATGCCCGTGCGGCCTTCTTTATGTTGGAGACACTACTTGGAAAATTATTGAAAGAATTACCCAACATAAATCGACAATACGCACTGGCAAGACGGATTAACCAGTGCCAGAGCATTTTTTAAAAGAACATCACACTATATCACAACTTCGATTTTTGGTGATAGATTGTGTTCCTCCATTATGGAGAGAAGGGGATCGATTAAAGTTATTAAAAAGAAAGGAGAAACTGTGGATTCATAAACTTGACACATTGTGGCCTAGGGGCCTCAACAGGGAGTTTAATCTTGATGTATTAAATTGAGTATCTGTTTATTATTTTATGTGTGTAATTTTCTATATGTGCTACACTTGCTTTGTGATTAAAGAGACAGATGGGAGACTTAACCCTTTCGCTGCTGAGCCTTTTCACACCTCTGTGCTGAGCTCATTTTTACCGGTTTCGCCATCATGTTTAAATGCGATTTGAAGTCACATTTTATTATACAACCGGAGACATATTATATATCGTTCTTTCTCGGCAGATTCATAATATTTCATTATTATATGTATACGTTATGTCCTGTCTGTACATTATAACAAAAAATGCAATAAAATTAGAATTTTCAATAATTTACAACGTGTATAGTGGTTTTTTTTTCACATTTTAACATGTGATCGTTTCCGGTTATATTTTCTATGGGTTGCGCTTGTTAAAAAAATTAGAAACGGGGAGTCGTCACTTTTTTGGGGGAAAATTCCTTTTTTTTAGCAAACGCCCCCATAGAAAAAATCATTAGTGCGGCATCATTGTTCACATTATAATTGAAATGGGAACAATATTACAAAAAAATAAATCATCGATGTCAGCCCGCACCGGGAGGCCGCTGCGATCGGCCGAAATCCCAGCCGATCGCCGCTGCAAAGGGAGGACGCTCTCAGCGCGTCCTCCGCAGCGAAGTAGCCATGCGGCAGGACACGGTGAGCGCGTCCTCCGTATGGAAAGGGTTAAGAGTTAGTAACATAAACCAAGTAAACTCCACCCTTGTTGTCCAATTATGTGGATAATGATTTGGTCCATTTAAAGAACTGCATTTGTATGTACATCTATGCATGATTAAGGTCCTATAGGACCGAAACGTTGCATTTTTTCAATAAACTTTTCGATGGAGATACCTGTGTTGCACACATTTTGTGGATCTAGGGATGCTCTTTGAGGTTTGGGCGGACCTCGCTGGCGTTTGCACCAGGGCTTTTCCACTAGCCTGATAGAGCTCTCCCTTGGAAGGTACACCACGCTGTTTTCTTTTGATCTCTTGTTTATTTAGAAAGAGAGGTCATACAACCAGGCCAAAATCTAATTTCACTTTTTTTTTATGTTCTCAACATTCATTTGATTTTACTCAAAAGGATGGAGCAGTAGACCAACACCAACCACAAATAGGGAATGCAACACCAAAAATCCACTATCAATCCACTATTATTCAAGTAAAATTGTCATGCACCTGGGAAGCGAAGGATGGAGTCCAATGTGTGAGTATAAATCATGACAAAAACTCAAGGTGAAAGTCAATTCATTTATTTGTGCACCAATGATAAGGGATATGAAGAAACACAGCAATTAAGGTATCTGTATACAGGGTGACACGGGAGGATGGCAGGATCACAAGAGATGCGGCATGGAATAACAATAGGTTGGAAAGCAGTTGGATGGAGACAGAAGTAGCACAAAGGGACCAGGGGAGGCTTGACATGGGAACAACAATGGCTTGGCACACATGCACAATAGCAACAGAAGCTTGGCATGAGGTTAACAGACTTGGCACAGAAACAACAGAGACTTGGCATGGGAGAAAAAGAGGCCTGGCACACACGCACGAGAACAACAAAGGCATGTTGGAGACAGAACTGGCAGAGGCAGTGGACACGGCAAACTGGTACAGGCAGGTCAAGACTGGCCATTGGGCAAACCGGCGTTTGTCCAGTAGGCCGCTAGCCTCCTGGGCCGGTCGGCCACTAGACTTCCTTGCTGGTCGGCCGGCCAACATAGCCGGCCACACAGCAAGGCAGCCTACGCCGACTGAAGAGGGTGACCAGCGAACCCTCTAACCTAATCAGAGGGAGCCAGCCGGTCAGCCGTCAGCCCCCACTGATTAGGTCATACATCGCTCCGCGTGGCGTCAGTGGGGGTCGACGGCGTGCCCACACACATGCGGCCTCCGATTAAGGCGCATGTGTGGCAGGCCCTGATCCTTCTGTTCCTGCTGCCAGCCACAGGGTATGTGCGGGCCGCAGAGTTTTGCAGTGATGGATGGGACGCTGGATGGGATGATGGATGGGATTATGTGGGGGTTTGCAATGATGGATGGGATGATGGGGAGTGAACCGATGGGTGGGTGGGTTTGAAACAATGGTTGTGTGCGGGGGGTTTGAAACGATGGATGCGGGGGGGGGGTTTGAAATGATGGATGGAATAGGATGGGGGTTTGAAATTATTGATTGGATGGATTGGTGGGTTTGAAATGATGGATGGATTGGGTGGGTTAAAATGATGGATGTGTGCGGGGGGCGGGTTGAAATGATGGATGTGTAGGGGGGTTGATATGATGTGCTGGGGGAGGCTAAATGAATTGATATTCAGTATTTATGAGGGTGTCAGAGCTCCCCAGTAAACACTGCACATTACTGTGGAGCTCTGTAACACCTTCATAAACACTGCACATTACTGTAGAGCTCTGTGACACCCTCAAACAGTGTTGTATGGGTGTCAGAGCTCCACAGCAATAAAACTCACAGTAATGTGCGTTGTGTAGAACAAACAAAAAAGGTTGGCTGCTCAGTCCAAAATGCCTGGGCCTATATTTTGGCCCAGTCCGGGCCTGGGTACAGGTGATCGACACGTGAAGTAGAGATGTGCATTAGTTTCGGAAAAAGTTGGAATTTGTAACGAAATTTGATAATTCGTAGTTCGGAAGTACTTGCGATTAATGAAGCGATACGATACGAATTTGAAACAAAACAAAATGGCATATAACAAATTTATTTTGTTTTACACTGTATCATCATAATTTTTTTTGAATAATTGATATCAACTGTCGAATTTGAAATGAACTATCAAATACATATCAAATCACTACCTAAAAAGGTAGAGCGTAACGAAATACCAGAAAATTGAAAAAATGAAAGAAAGTCTGAATGAAAGCGGTGGTGAGAGACCAAAGGGTTTACCCCTATATGATTCAAATAACCTTCAGTTACACTGATTAAAACATCAGGGTACTAGTGTCTCCCAGAGACCAAATTAATATTTAACTTTTATTAGACATGATTTAAAAGGAGGTCAGACATATAAACATAAACAAACAGTGCTCACAAGACAATGATAAAAACAAATCTGCTGAGAAAATATATGTATAACGGCAGAAGCAATGATCAATAATCAATACAATAAGTGACCTTCAGGGATCACTTTAAGGTATTGTGACAATAGAATGTATATATAGTTCTTAATGACAGTATTAGACCACAAAGGAACTGCACATAGGAAAGCAGAAGAAACCAAAGGCAAGAGTCCCCTATAAGAGGAGTTGGCTCAAATAGCCCAATACAAGTGTGCCCTAGAGTTTGCCCAGATATTCATTGTCAAAAGACATAAAGGTAAGTATATGCATACGTATATTAGGGTCTCGAGACACGTATTTGGAAGATAGAATTGGGGAGTTCTTGCCTGCGATGTGCACCCGACGCACGTTTCGCCAAAAATGGCTCGTCAGGAGTACTTACGGACTAAAAGGAAGGAGAAGCTATTTAAATTGTTCAGATACCGCCCCAATTCGTGAATCAACCTATGGGACAGGGGAGTGGGGAGTAACAGACGGTCCAGTCAATTGCCTGCCATGGAGATTGACAGACAGAGCGTCCAGTGAAAATCAATGTTTGAAACGACTGCCTGGGCAACTGGTGGAGCAAGTAGATCTCGCTTCACCGTTGGTTTCAATGTAGATTCGAGGATTGAGGTCGCGTTGCCAATGAATGATAGCTGTATAATGTAATCATGTGTGTTACCAGATTATGAACATCGCTAAAAAAGGGGGAGGGGGAGTAATTACTGACTGAAATTGGTTAACGAAGTTATGAGCACATGATTCAAGAAATAGCTTGAATTTCAGCTGGAAAATCTTAACGTGGAAATACAATAGTGGCAATGGATGGAGGTATTAACACGTTACTAGGTTTAATGTTTCAACAAATAGATTACGTAATATGAGAAGATGTTAAAGGTAGATTTGACCACACTCATTTATCAAATCGCTTAATATGAATAATATGATGTCCAATGAAATTTGGCTAATAAAACTACGTGTATGAGAAGTATACTGATTGAATAACCATTAATGGCATTCATATGAATGCGAGGAATGACCTAAATTTTAATTATGGAAATTACAACATGGAGATGCAATAATGACAATAAATGGTGCTAATCTTACGTTACTGGGTTTGATATTGTATCATGTTAATTACAAGGTAATGAGATGCTAAGAGCAATTTTGGTCACACTTATTATTCGCCAAGTCGCTTAATATGAATAACCTGGTATCAGATGAAATTATCAACTGAAACTGCATATATGAGATATATGTTGATTAAATAACATTCAAGTTCTCACTCCCACCCCTTCATTTACAGCAAGAAGGACAAAAAATCTGAGTGATAAATTGGTTCATAGTTTCCTACAACCAGAAAAAACTATACGTACCTGGTTACAACCACCTAAAGGCGTTTACCAATGTACCCACTGTAAAGCCTGTAAAATTTGTTCATAAGTCACAACAATTTTCCAGCAAGATTACAGGACGTCATTATGATATCAGACAATTTATGAATTGCTCTAGCAAGGTACTTGTTTACCTCATTACATGTGAATGTGGAATACAGTACGTTGGCAAAACGATCCAACAATTCAAACGTCGTATTCTTCAACACATTAACTCTGTCCATAATAACCTTGAGACTTCTGTCTCTAGGCATGTCCGAAACCAACACGACTCTGATCCTTAATGTTTATCCTTTCAAGCTATTGAAGGGATGGTCTGTGGACCAAGAAAAGGAAACTTTGATAAAAATCTTTGTCAGTCCTTCTGGATATATACACTTAAAACTCTGTATCCACATGGTCTAAATGAAGACTTTAATTATACACCATTTATCTGACCATCATGTCTTTATTTTGCCAACTTGGTTCATTTCCAGACATTTTTTTGTTCCTTGTTTTTAGCCTTTTATATACATTAACAACCAGAATTTACCTTATTATACACATCTGTATATATACATATCTTGTTCAGTTTCGATTGTAATGAGTATGTAAAAATTAAAATTATCATTACATTCATATTTATCTCAGACGTATACACCTTTTACAATTCTCGTCCCTCGCCTTTCAACCAATTGGGGCTATCCTTATATATTTTTCTATACCAGTTACATTCCAATATACCATATATATTTATTACTGACGCTCAGTCGGTTGCCTTCCATGACAATGCCTTCCAATTGAGAAGCAAGCCCTTATTACATTTCCATTAATTGTGACCAATCTCATTATTTCTCCAATTAGATTTTAGATCCTCATACTAGCATGTGTATTTGTCAATTCATGCCACCATCGTTATGGCAGTTTAGTGAATGATGTTTCTTTCATTCACAACTACATTTTCCAGTACCCTTCACTTTTGTCTAGATTTTGACAACCGGGCTTCATCAATATTTATTTCTTTGATGGTTTCATTTGTCACATTTTTTCTTGAATGTTATTATTGGTTATTTAATCAACATATATCTCATATATGCAGTTTCAGTTGATAATTTCATCTGATACCGGGTTATTCATATTAAGCGACTTGGCGAATAATAAGTGTGACCAAAATTGCTCTTAGCATCTCCTCATTACCTTGTAATTAACATGATACAATATCAAACCCAGTAACATAAGATTAGCACCATTTATTGTCATTATTGCATCTCCATGTTGTAATTTCCATAATTAAAATTTAGGTCATTCCTCGCATTCATATGAATGCCATTAATGGTTATTCAATCAGTATACTTCTCATACACGTAGTTTTATTAGCCAAATTTCATTGGACATCATATTATTCATATTAAGCGATTTGATAAATAATGAGTGTGGTCAAATCTACCTTTAACATCTTCTCATATTACGTAATCTATTTGTTGAAACATTAAACCTAGTAACGTGTTAATACCTCCATCCATTGCCACTATTGTATTTCCACGTTAAGATTTTCCAGCTGAAATTCAAGCTATTTCTTGAATCATGTGCTCATAACTTCGTTAACCAATTTCAGTCAGTAATTACTCCCCCTCCCCCTTTTTTTAGCGATGTTCATAATCTGGTAACACACATGATTACATTATACAGCTATCATTCATTGGCAACGCGACCTCAATCCTCGAATATACATTGAAACCAACGGTGAAGTGAGATCTACTTGCTCCACCAGTTGCCCAGGCAGTCGTTTCAAACATTGATTTTCACTGGACGCTCTGTCTGGACCGTCTGTTACTCCCCACTCCCCTGTCCCATAGGTTGATTCACGAATTGGGGCGGTATCTGAACAATTTAAATAGCTTCTCCTTCCTTTTAGTCCGTAAGTACTGCTGACAAGCCATTTTTGGCGAAACGCGCATCGGGTGCACATCGCAGGCAAGAACTCCCCAATTCTATCTTCCAAATACGTGTCTCGAGACCCTAATATATGTATGTATATACTTACCTTTATGTCTTTTGACAATGAATATCTGGGCAAACTCTAGGGCACACTTGTATTGGGCTATTTGAGCCAACTCCTCTTATAGGGGACTCTTGCCTTTGGTTTCTTCTGCTTTCCTATGTGCAGTTCCTTTGTGGTCTAATACTGTCATTAAGAACTATATATACATTCTATTGTCACAATACCTTAAAGTGATCCCTGAAGGTCACTTATTGTATTGATTATTGATCATTGCTTCTGCCGTTATATTTTCTCAGCAGATTTGTTTTTATCATTGTCTTGTGAGCACTGTTTGTTTATGTTTATATGTCTGACCTCCTTTTAAATCATGTCTAATAAAAGTTAAATATTAATTTGGTCTCTGGGAGACACTAGTACCCTGATGTTTTCAGTGTAACTGAATCACAATTAAACTATCGAATTTGAAATGAATTATCAGATACATATCAACTAACGAATTTGAAATGAACTATTGAATTAATATCAACTATCGAATTTGAAATGAACTATCAAATTGATAACAACTATCGAATTGATCTTAACTTAAAGTACAAGTAATAGTCAGCAAAGGACTTTATGAAACAAATAAATTTTGTTTCACTGTTTAATTTGATTCAAATACTAAATCAGTGACACAGCTTAAAATTTAACAGCAAAATTTGATTGAGGTTTTATTTAGTGATCCAAAATTCAAATTGATCAACATCGAATCGATATATGAAATTCGAAGCGATACGAAAAACAAAACTAAACGAAATACGAAACTAAATTATTTCCCGAAATTATTTAAAAATGTAACGAAACTAAACAAAGCAAATTTTTCAGCCATGCACATCCCTAACGGCAAGCATGCACTGGTACAGTGAACACAACAAACAGGCTCTGGCACGGTGAACACGTCAAGTAGGGAGTGGCATTGTGGTGAGTCTAGTACTCACAGAAACAAGGTAGCAATTCGGGTAGCTCACTACAGGAAAACAGAGTAATGTGCATCCAAACAGGAGACAATGCAAGAGCTTTGAGCTATGGGAGAACTACCCTTTCTTCAGGAATGAGCCAGGTAAATATGAGCCATATCTGTAGCCACTCAGAGCCACAAGGGAATCCAACCGAGGAATACAAGGGATCATGAGCTGTAACAAGGAAACGTTGTGGTTCTTCTTGTGTCTTAGCCATGATCTAGATCTGGATTTGTGACAAAAACAAGCTTACAGAGTTGTGTGGATTGCACTAAAAGTAATCTATAAAAATCTATAGCAAAAACAATCTCGATATATGATATTAACGTAAATGAAATGCTTATAACATGACACTATGGTAAACTTTCAAGATGGACACCGGTCATAAGTGGTGTCTCTCAGGTGTCTGTTATAGAACCGCTTCTATTCAATCTATTTATAAATTACTTTAAATAGGCATTGGAAGTCACGTGTCAGTGTTTGCAGATGACAAATACTATGAAAGGTGATAAAATGTGAGCAGGATATTACTTCATAGCAGAGGGATTTAGATAGATTGGAGAATTGGGCACTCAAATTTGAAATTTATTGTAGACAATTGCAATGTTATTTGAAGTGACGAACACACAAGCAACTTATCACCTAAATGGTACAGAGTTAGGGAATCAAAGCAGGAGAAGGACTTGGGAATAGTCATAGACTTCAAACTAAGCAACAATGTCCATTATCAAAGTACTAGTATCAGTAGTCACCAAGACCAGCAAAGCATTGTCATGCATTAAAAAGGGAATTCGTTATCGGGCAGGACTGCCATCAGAAATCTTGTGGCCTCTTACAGGACAACTGAAAGGGCCCCCCCCCCTATAAAACCCTCTCGCTCCCAACAACCTCCCCCTCAACTCGCCCTGGATGCTCCCAGGGGCAGACTGACCCATCGGGCACTCGGTGCGGCCCCATGGCCCAGATGGTGGGTGGGGCCCGATTTGGCCTTGCTTGTACCTGCAGTCCAGGACGTGCATGGAGCGTCATGGGTATTCCTTATCCAGTGCACAGGACGCTCCACGACCGTCCTCTTGGGACCCCTGCTCGGTGCCGATCTGGCTCAGAGCAGGGGCTTCAGCTACAGCGGGCTGACATCAGCCCTTGCCGTGGGATGCCCCTCCGCGAGAGTCATCACAATGACATGCGAAACAGGGAACAGGGTCCCCCTGAATCTGGTCATCATCCACGTGTGGTATTCCAATGTATCAATGTCACGTTCAGCCAGGCAGGTGGGTGAGGTTGCGAGCCCAGAGGTACAGTGACACAAGGAGGCAATGGATTGCAACAATAAAGGGGTTTATTTGGGAGAAGCATCACAGAACATGAAGGGATAACACAGGAAAAGGGATGCAGACAGACGGATGGACCACACAGGGACGGTTCTTAAAGCAGGATAAACTGATGTAAAAGGAAGAGTCCAGTATGCAGGGAGTCTATGATACACGGGTAAGTCCTTTAGGCAAATGCAGGGGTTCACCTGGATGAACACAGAGGGGTTCTCTTGGATGAACACAGAGGGGTTCACTTGGATGAAGCCAGAGGGGTTAACTTGGATGAAGCCAGACAGGTCCAGGGGTATGGAAGGCGATTGTCCAGTAGGCAAGCAAGCCGTCAGATCTTCTGGTAAATCCTGGACACAGGTTTGTCAGCGTAACAGGCTCCTGGCTGCACAAGTTCCACTTAGAAGTGAAGTTTGATGCTGAAGCATCTTGCTAAGGGTGTGGTTCAGTTATATAGAGGCAGCAGGCTGAATAATGAGATGCACCTGATACTCAGTGCAGAGCTGGATAAGGCAACAGTTTATTCTGTGGCAGCAACTGAAGGGTGCTGCCCTGCAGTATGATGAATGCAATAGCATGTTTTTATCATCTGCGGCGCCGCCGGCGAGGAGCGTGACAGTTCCCCTCCCTTAAGGACGCACCCCGTGCGGCCTCGAAGGTCGCCAGATCTTCCGTTCTTATCACAGTTCCATTAGAGGTGCAGACTAAACCTGGCAACATGGGGTCAGCAGCCACAGCATTCATAGTGCTGCTGAACATGGTCTCCTGTGCAGGTGGCTTTCGGATTGACACGCTCTCAGTCTCAGACGATGAAAAGTCGAGAAGATCTGATACAGGAGTCACAACACTGGATTTAGACAGCCTTTTACTGTTGGGAATAGGAGAGTCCCCTTTGGATATGAAAGGGACCCGAGGGGTGATGAAATCACACAGATAGGCAGCCAGATTCATAGATGGCTCAGGTAGTAAGGCACCCGGGTAGGTATGACGTTGACCAGGTGGCCCTTGGCTACGCCGTGCAGTCTGTGGTTGATGGTCAATCTCAGAGTCAGTGGTTTCCCAATCAATGTCTGAGTGTATGCTGCATGCAGGGACCACAGTTGCTGCGATAATGGGTCTGTTGGGTATCTCATACCTGGCAATGGTGGGTTCACAGGTAATTGTTTCTGTGGAATCTGAAGTTGGCACAAAGTTGCTCTGAGATGGTTGGTTACACCGGAATATCTCCATAGCTTGCGCAAGCATTTTGACCTGTCGCTGGAGGGTGGAAATAGTGTTGGCAGTTAATGAAGATTCTGCACATGAATTCACAATGCCATTGGTTTGTACCGCGATCTCCACAGTGGGTGGCACTTCTGCTTTGGCAGTGGGCACAGCAAGGTCTCCACGCTCAACCCCCTGGGTTTCTGTGGGGGGAGCTGGGTCAGAAGTGTCCTGGTCAGCAGTGACACATAGACCCAGAGAACCTAGAGTGCTACGGTTGGCACTGCCGGCATTGAGGTCAGGCACCGGGTTCACAGTAGTGGCGTAGATGGAGAGAATATCCATGGGCTCGGTAGAACAGGTTTCCACAACTTGAGGCCTCTGGCTCTGTGGCGAAGGCTGGCATGGTTTCTCCAGGGTTGGTAGGTTCCACATCCATAGCTTCAGGGGTTTCAGGAAATCCACAATCAGACCCAGTCACATTGGGTACTGCTACCGGTATTGGATGGGGTACCGGTGCAGTTGATGATGTAGCAGTAGATGGGGTTATAGTTTGGGGTGCAGGAATAGTTCTTGGTAGTGGGGTAAACCGTGATGCCGGAGTGGATTTTGTCACAGGGGGCTTCTTTGCAGCAGTCTTTTGTGCCGAAGTTGGTTTTGGCACCGGTTTACCGGGAGTGGATTTTTTGGGGGGCCGCACTGGGCAAATGGGGAGCCAGTGGCCGGAATTTCCACAGTAAATACAGAGGTCTGCCGCTATTCTTCGGGCACGCTCCTCTGTTGTTAAGGGTCCTTGCTTTTTTCTTACTTCAGGAACGCACACTTTAGTAGAAGGGGCCCATTTTCTTTGCAGCAGATTTGAAAGAACTTCCACCAGGTGGGTAATTAATTCTTGGAAGGATTTTTGAACCAGTTCCATTATGAACTGTGTCACTGCGGGCTCGAAGTTTGGCTTCAGCATTCTGTCACGTTCAGCCAGGCAGATGGGTGAGGTTGCGAGCCCAGAGGTGCAGTGACACAAGGAGGCAATGGATTGCAACAAAAGGGGTTTATTTGAGAAGCATCACAGAACATGAAGGGATAACACAGGAAAAGGGATGCAGACAGACAAATGGACGGACCACACAGGGGCGGTTCTTAAAGCAGGATAAACTGATGTAAAAGGAAGAGTCCAGTATGCAGGGAGTCTATGATACACGGGTAAGTCCTTTAGGCAAATGGAGGGGTTCACTTGGATGAAGCCAGACGGGTTCACTTGGATGAAGCCAGACGGGTTCACTTGGATGAAGCCAGACGGGTTCACTTGGATGAAGCCAGACGGGTTCACTTGGATGAAGCCAGACGGGTTCACTTGGATGAAGCCAGACGGGTTCACTTGGATGAAGCCAGACGGGTTCACTTGGATGAAGCCAGACGGGTTCACTTGGATGAAGCCAGACGGGTTCACTTGGATGAAGCCAGACGGGTCCAGGGGTATGGAAGGCAATTGTCCAGTAGGCAAGCAAGCCGTGAGATCTTCTGGTAAATCCTGGACACAGGTTTGTCAGCGTAACAGGCTCCTGGCTGCACGAGTTCCACTTAGAAGTGAAGTTTGATGCTGAAGCATCTAGCTAAGGGTGTGGTTCAGTTATATAGAGGCAGCAGGCTGAATAATGAGATGCACCTGATACTCAGTGCAGAGCTGGATAAGGCAGCAACTGAAGGGTGCTGCCCTGCAGTATGATGAATGCAATAGCATGTTTTTATCATCTGCAGCGCCGCCGCCGGCGAGGAGCGTGACAATCAACCCGTTGTACACTGATCTTGTAAAGCGCTGTGGAATATCTGGCGCTATATAAATAAAGTATAATAATGACGTCACCCTCTGGGATTCCCCCTGCCTAGTAGTACAGGAGATGCAGGGGTCCTTTAGACCCATGTATCTCCAGATCCGTGAGAGCTACAGGGAAGCTTGTGGTGCCATTGGAAAGGCCAGAATCCCGCCTTTGCAATGTTACCCAACATCATTATGTATTGTGTAAAAACATAAACAAAAAAATAATAAAATGCACTTAAAAAGATTTTTTTTTGTTCTAATAGCAGCGTCATTTTTTTCTCTCCCTTATAAAATTAACCCTTCACTGCTGATGACGTGTGGGACACATCCTCATTGACTCCCCACACATCATCTGCTCAGCGGGAGCCCGGAGATACCCACCTCTCTCCTCCGGGGTCCCGCGGTTGTCTGACTTCCCCGAAGTCAGGCGCGTCATTTAAGGGCTGCCCCACGAAAATGACATCATCGCGCCATGCGCGATGACGTCATTGTCGGGCGACCCGGACCCCTGGACATCGCACGGATGGGAGGGGGGATCCTTTCAGATCCCTCTCCCGATCAGGAGGTCGCATCTGCTCAAACCAGGCACCGCTTAAAAGGGGAGATTCTCCCCTAGAGCTAAACTGGGTGGGAGACAGCTATAAAAAGGGGATACTGCCGAGAAAAAAGGAGGAGACTTGGAAAGAGACCTTTGGGACGCTTGGAGGGGGAGAAAGTGGAGTGGCTCTGATGGTATCTGGCCCTAAGACCTGACCACACCCGAATCCTCTTACACCGCGCTATCTTACCAGATGGTAAAGTATAATTGAATAATTTCAACTTGATATATATTTCTTAACTGCATTTTCCCTGCTTTATAGGTCTATCACCTATTAAAGGAATATAAATCAATTATTTTGCTGTTGAAGCCTAAACAGTAGAATAGTTAGCTTTTCCGCTCTACTGCAGAGGAGCGCTAAAGGAATAACTATTACAGGCGGCTGTGTTGCTCCCCCTAATTTAGTGAAATTATTTATATTCCAAGAATACTGGATGTGGACATCTAAATATAAATTCTGCCCCCCTAGTGAGATAAGCTGGAACTGAGAAATAGCTGTTATATATATCAGCCACCATTCGAGTAAAACAAACATAACCCTGTGACGGTGGGCCTGACCTGACACAGCACAAAAGGGGTGTGAGCTACTTGAGCAGTTAACAGACATGACCCATGGATGTAATAAACAAAACAAGGGATTTATTTACAACAGTAATATATACAGCAAGGAACCAGAACACCACGATGAAACAAAAGACCTGAGCACTAGAATCAAACCATAGACCTGAACTCAATATACAATAGATAAACAAACAGTTGAACAACCAAGGACCTGGGAAACTATAGGCAGAAAGACATAAGAGAACTAAACACTAGAGTAACATGAGTGAAAACATAAACCTGTTTAAACCTAGAGAAGAAACATGAAATGCTAACATAAATACCAAACATGAACCATATGAACAAAACAGTATGAATAACCAAGGACCTGGGAGACTATAAACAGATGAAAATACAGAACTGGCGGAGGAGTTAACCCAAAACCTGAAAGTAAAGTAATAAAGGGTAACTAGAACACATACAGGAGAACCTGAGCAAAAGATCCCTACCAGAACTGCAAGGTAAGTAAATAAGGATCAAGGCTTGGAACAAAGCAGACTGAAACATCAGAATGAGGCAGCGCCCTTCTTAGGGCGATGCCTGCTTATCTAGCAATGACTAAATGAAAACAATTAGAGTCCAGATGAGGTCCAGGCTTGGACTTGAACCAAATGTCCAGAACTAAATGCAATGTCCATAGAAGCCAGAGGGGGCGCCAGATGTGCTAGAATGTCCAAAAAACACGACTGGCAACTCCCACCTCTGCCAGTGGGGGCACAGGACGTCACAAACCCCTTCCTAGATATTGCAACCACTTCTATTGAATGTATGTTAAGTCAATAGGAATTTTTTTTAACTCATGCTGAATGAATTGCTGAGTATTGATGCTGTGATTGATCTGTGGAAGAGATAGTTTACCTATCGAGTGTGTTATGTATCTCCCTGAAGGAAGTTGCATTTAGTGAATCGGCCCCCACAATACTAAATTGTGCTGCAGGTGATGCCCAGTATCTGAGTGCTTTTAGCCAGGTTGAGGATTGTTTTATAATGGGAGAGATTTAAGTGGGTAGAACAGAACTTGGTGTTTAAGAACTGATAAGTGCACATGTATGGTGCGGTCTATGAACCTAAGCTGTTTGTCCATTAGATTATTGCGTGTCGTAATATTGCTACTAATCACTATCTGTAATTACTTTTAAAATTGGATCTTGCTGATCAGTTGATAACATATAATTGTATGAAACTTGACGGTGTGAATAAATTTTGATTTGAATTGTTTCACTGTTACGCAGTCTCATATCATCTTTATTGATTTTATTGTGTCTAAAAATATCTAGATAGCTTCAAAAGTACTTGGGATAACGTGCTATATATTGGTTAAGACGTATATTCATTGATTGGTTATTAATCCTTATTTTTAAGGGTAAATAACCAAATTATAACATTGGTATTGGAGACACTGTCATTATTGATATATACATATATATATCTATAGTAAAAAAAATACGCGTCATAATTAATATAACCCTGACAGGAAAAAATCCTTCTTGACCCCAGAATGGCCGTCAGATTTCTCCTTGGATCAAGAAGCTTTCACCCACATAATAAATATTATGGCCGTTAATATTATGTTTTTGCAGGAAGTCATCCAGTTGTTTTTTAAAAGTCTGTACAGTCTCTGACCCAACCACCCAGGGGCGTAACTACCAGGGGTGCAGAGGGTGCCATCTCACCCGGGCGCTTGAGTTTGGAGGGCCCACACTTACCTGTCTGGACCTAGGGGCTTGCCTATATATATACTGTATATATTTCTTTTTTTAAATTTATTTTATACTTCTTTGTGAGTTTTACTTTGGAGCTCTGTGATACACTCATACACACTACATATTACTGTCAGGGTTATCCAAAGAGATCCGAATTGCTTGAGAAATGTAACCGAATGCTGAAAATCAGTGTTCGGTTACCTTTCCTGGCCATTCGGCTATCCAGAGAGCAGGCAATTCGCCAAATCCTGGCGAATTGCCTGCACATACGGTGCCTGTTCGGTCCCTGTTCGAGGGCAGTGAAATCCCCATGAAAAAGCACTGCTTCGGCTATTCAGAGAACACAAACCAGCAGTGAAAGGTTCCCCTAATGCCCTGTCATTCGGTGGTTTCATGCGGCAAATTTATTCAGGAGAATCCCATAGACTTCAATGTTAAAAATATTCCCGTTTTAATTCAATATCTAATAAACCCTTCATTATAAAATTCTGCAGCAAAAAGTCTCTTTATTTATAGATTTTTTAGGATACTTTAAGCATTTTTCTGAATTTTTAAAAAAAAATTAAAAGTCCGATTTTTTTTTTTTTTTTTCAGTTTACTTATTTTTTTTGTAACAGCCCTCTTTATTATCATTCCCTGGACCTCCTGTGAAAATTTCAGACATTTTCGCTCAGTAGTTTCTTTGCAAACAGCATTTCATTTTCCCAGATTCATACAAATGGTTTTTCTAATTTATTCACTGCCTCCTCTACGTCACAGCTGCTTCGGCTCTGTGTGATTCGGCTCCTGTTCGGCTTTTTCGAAGGTTAATCCAGATGTTTTTGCTTGTTTTCAGCGTGCATTCGGTGAGTTTTCGTCAGGTTTGCGGCAGCTTTTCCCTGCAATTCGGGGACCCTGTGGTGTTTGCTGAATACACCGCCGGGTCACCGAAATGGGATCAGCAAAAGGAACCGAATTGAAGAGAACGAAAAGTCACCGAACGTGCGGTGACTTTTCGAATCTCTTTGGATAACCCTGTGTGAGTTTTGTTGCTGTAAACCTCTGTGATTTACACTGATACACACTGCACATTACTGTGAGTTTTATTGCTGCGGAGCCCTGTGATACGTTCCTACACACTGCACATTACTGTACATTTTATTGCTGTTGAGCTCTGTGATACATTCCTACACAATGCACATTACTGTACATTTTATTGCTGTGGAGCTCTGTGATACGTTCCTACACACTGCACATTACTGTGAGTTTTATTGCTGTGGAGCTCTGTGATATGCTCATACACACCGCACATTGCTGTGAGTCTTATTGCTGTGGAGCCCTGTGATATGTTCCTACACACTACACATTACTGTACATTTTATTGCTGTGGAGCTCTGTGATACGTTCCTACACACTGCACATTACTGTGAGTTTTATTGCTGTGGAACAGTTATATGCTCATACACAGCACACATTACTGTGAGGTTTATTTCTGTGGCGCTCTGTGACATACACATAGTGCACATAACATTAAAAATGGGATGGGCTGAAGGGGTCGTAGCGGACCTGGTAAAAATGGGACACTGATTATCTGGAGTCAACATTGTGGACCTGGAGGGGACCAATGCATGCTGACGGGAAGGGGGACCAAATATGTTTTGCCTAGGGTGTGGGGGGGCCGTTATGGTTCCTGCACCTGGGCCCTGAGGTTTCTAGTTACGCCTTTGCAACCACCTAAACAGGCAGAGAATTCCACAGCTTTATTGTTCTCACCATAAAATTACCCTTCCTATGCTTAACGCTAAATTTCCTTTCATCCAGTCTAAATGGGTGACCTCGTCTGGGTGACCTCGTCTTCTGTGTATAGTCCTGTTCAGAGGTGTAACTAAAAACCTCAGGGCCCAGGTGCAAGAACCATGACAGGGCCCCCCCCAGGCAAAAAAAATATTCCCCCCTCCCGTCAACATGCATTGGTCCCCTCCAGGACCACAATGTTGACTCCAGACAGTGTACCATTTTTTCCAGGTCCACTATGACCTCTTCAGTCCATCCCATTTTTAATGTAATGTGCAATATGTGTAACAGAGCTCCACAGCAATAAACCTCACAGTAATATGCGCTGTGTATGAGTGTATCACAGAGCTCCACAGAAATAAAACTCAGAGCAATGTGCGGTTTGTATGAGTTTATCACAGATCTCCACAGCAATAAAATGCACAGTAATGTGCAGTGTGTATGACAGAGGTTTACAGCAACAAAACTCACAGTAATATGTGGTGTGTATGACTGTATCACAGAGCTCCAATGTACAGTAAAACTCACAAATAAGTATAAATAAATCTAAAAATGAATATTATATATTTAAAATATAGGCAAGCCCCCAGGCAGGTGAGTGTGGGCCCCCCGGACTCAAGGGCCCAGGTGCAGTGGCACCCTCTGCACCCCTTGTAGTTACGCCCCTGGTCCTGTTAATGAATAGATTTCCAGACAATGGTTTATAATTGCCCCGTATATATTTATATAAAGTTATCAGATCCCCTCTAAGGTGCCGTTTCTCTAAACTAAACAGGTTTAAACTTGTTAGCCTTTCCTCATAACTTAAACCTTCCATTCCCTTTATTAATTTAGCCGCCTGCCTCTGCACTTTTTCTAGCACCATAATATCCTTTCTTAAAACAGGTGCCCAAAATTGCATAGCATATTCAAGGTGCGGTCTTACCATTGATTTTATGAAGAGGCAAAATTATGTCTTCATCCTGAGAGTGAATTCCCCTTTTAATGCATGGCACTACCTTGCTGGCCTTGGCGGCTGCTATTTGACTTTGGGCATTGTTACTTAGTTTGAAGTCTATGATTTTTCCCAAATCCTTCTCCTGCTTTGTGTAACGTTGGGAGCTTCCAGCCCTACCTGTGTGCTTGAGGGCAGCATGTCTGATGCTGCTCGCTGACCAATGCCCGGTTTAAATGGAGACAGGCAGGGAGGTGGTTGCATGAGGCGCGGCTTGAGTGGGGGGCGTGGCCTGGTTAAGGTCTTTAAAAACCCTCAGTGTATTCTCAGCAGTTGCCAGATCGTGGTTATCCATACCTGAGCTCCTTGTACCTGACTGCTATATTGAATCAACCCGTTATTGACCTCTGCTTGTTTCTGACTATTCTGCCTTCTGTTGCCCTAGACCATTTTCTAGTACTACGCCACTGCTCTGATATCGACCCGGCTATTCCATTTGACGATTCTGAACTCTGTATTCCTGATTCTGGCTCGGCTGACTACTCCCCGTGTTGTTAACCCATTCTGTCTAGCTAGTTTACCTGGCCAATTCTAAGGACCAGACAGTTAGAGATCTTTCACGGCTACTCTGTTGGTAGCTTCTGGGCTCTGTGGAGTGTGGGGTGTTAAGTACTGCATGGTGGGATCTGGGAACCGTGACACTTTGATTTCCCTAACTCAGTACCATTTCGGGTATAAGTTGCTTGTGGGTTCTTCACTCCAAAGTGCTTAACGTTGCATTTATCTACATTAAATTTCATCTATCTAAATCCCTCTGCAGCAAAGTAACATCCTGCTTACATTGTATTACTTTTCATAGTCTTTGTCATCTGCAAACACTGATACATGACTTTCGATGCCTATTTCATGGTCATATATAAATAGATTGAATAGAATTTGTCTTATAACAGACCCCTGAGGGACACCACTTTCCACTGGTGAACATCTTGAAATTTACCATTTATGACCATTGTCTGTACCCTATCTTTAAGCCAGTTTCCTATCCAAGAACAAGAATTTTCATCTAGACCAATTTTTCTTAAAAATTCTTGTGTCGAAAGCTTTGGCAAAATCCAAGTAAATCACATCCACTGCGACCCCCGATCTATACTTCTACTTACTTCCACATAGAATGCAAATAGGTTATGTAACAGATCTCTGTGCCCGGACAGGGTCACATCTGCCAAATGCCGCTTCCTCGCTGGACACTCAGTTTCTCCTCGTGACTCTCACACCTTTCTCTAGTACCTTAGCAGCAGCTTAAGGCCTGGTGCATGTAGAGAGCCTGGGTAGCACCCCCAGAAATAAGCCGTAGCTGTAGACCTGGAGCCTTTCCTTGGCACAGCGGGCAGACGATTCCTGGTACCCCAAATCATGACTCGTGACTTCAAGCTTGGTCAGAATAGAACTGGCAGTTTATTACAAAGGCACATACATACACTCAACCATCAACCTCATTTGCATACAATCAAGCAGATGGCTGCACATCAGAGAACTACACAGGACCGTCAAACAATGGAGAATGGGGGAAGGAGAAAGCCGGTTAAACAAAAGGAATTTCTTACAGAGAGAACTTACACAACAGAGAGGGCAGGTACTATACAGGGATCACAATATACAGAGAAAAGGTAAGATATTTGAGGGAATGTACGAATAAATACACAACAAGAGACTATACAATAACTACACAAGGGAATAACACACAGACATCAGAAATATTTAGTTACCTGGCAGATATATAAAATAGTGAAAACCAAATATATTTAATAGGTCCACCAGTTCCCCCAATAGTCTCTTTCACGGGCCATAGTCTGTTGGCAGGAGGCCAGCGTACAGCCCCCTCCAAGTCGCACAGCGACATCGTGTTCTGTCACAGGTTAGTCTGACATGATCTGTGTTTTATAAAACCATTCAGATTTTTACTAATTACATTATACCTCCCAATAAATTCTTGAATATTATCCCTTAGTAACCCCTCAAATACTTTCCCAGCTTCAGATGTTAAGCTTGCAGGCCTATAATTCCCAGGCATACATTTTGAACCGTTATTTACCCAATAGTGACTGGGCGGTTTTACGCAAATCCGTCCTTTAGTGCCTGGTGCTGTTTCTAAGTTTCTGCGCTGTTAAGCCCCTATTACATTCTTTGCGCAATTTCGTTCGCGCAGCGCAAATTTTTTTGCGCGCATCGTCTGGCATTATTGCGCGAAACTTAACAGAGTATTCCGATCCGAACGCATTTTCTCATCCGTCCGAAAATAACGTTCGTAAAAATGACACGCAAAACGAAGAGTAGTGCGCGCGCAGTAACGTAGCGCATGTAAATCAGTGTGCGGACTGTTTTTTTT
The DNA here is from genome assembly GCA_009667805.1 of Leptobrachium leishanense. Lineage (NCBI taxonomy): Eukaryota > Metazoa > Chordata > Amphibia > Anura > Megophryidae > Leptobrachium > Leptobrachium leishanense. The sequence goes on from CM019070.1 coordinate 112,214,330, forward strand.
GCCGGATTCAGCCAATCAGAATTAAGAACCTTAGTTGACATCAATTTACCTTAATTGACTCACTTAAGTTTTTACGCCTGTCAAAGTAAATCTGAGTATACATGCTGCAGCAATAAAAAAAATATGCACGAATTCACAATTTTATTATTTGGGTATGTGTAGAATGTGTAACTATACTGTGCTGTATTTTTTTTTCGGGCTGGTGTATTTGGGTTCGGCCAGAACGTTCTGATTTGCAGTTACCATCAGCTTTTCAAAGATGTTAAAATTATGCGCGCAAACGTCGTTCGTAAAAAGATGCGCATCGATTGTAATACCATCCGCATACCAGCACACGAACGAATTTGTGCTCACAATGTTAAGTATAGGACGCGCACAGTTCATCACGCTCGCGCAGGTCCATCCGCGTGAGACGATAACACGTATCGTTTGCGCGAACGTTGTAATACGATGTTCTGCGCAAAGGGTTTTGCCACTCGCACAAATGCGCATTTTCGCGCACAAACGAAAATGCGCGAGGTATGTAATAGGGGCCCTAGTGTTTAGGTCAAATTTTCCTCTTACTCGTTTATGCAACCCACACATATTACACACCGTTTTTCCTGCCATTAAATGAACTTTCTAAAAATACCATTATTTCCATCATATCGTATAATTTACTATAAAAAAATATATGAAATATGATGAAAAAATGGTAAAAACACACTTTTTCTTAATTTAATCCCCAAAATCTACAACCACCAAAAAAGACCCCGGCTAAATAGTTTCAAAATTTTGTCCAGAGAGTAGAAATATACAATTTTTTAACCCCTTCACTGCTGAGCTAGTTCACCTATGTGAGCTGAGCTCATTATGACCGTTTTATACTCATTATTTTTAGATGACAGCCTAGGTCCTATTTAACTAAATCCCCCAGACAAAAAATAAAAATAAAAAATTAAATTTTTTTTAATTTTTTTTTAATTTTTTTATTTTTACTCCAAACCTGGTAGCTTTGGAAAGGATGATGGAAATGACATGACCCTCTAGCTGCCACAGATCTACACATGGCAGCTAGGGGGTTATCTGGCCCACTGATGTCCTCACACATATGTGGCTCTATTACATTCTTCGCGTTAAAACGCGGGCGCAAGGGAGGAAAAACTGCACACACAGTTTTCCCCCTTGTGTCCGCATTTTAACGCTGGATTACAATGCAGGCGCAAAAAATGCTGCCTGCATTGGTATCGCGCATTCAAATCCGGGATGCTTGCGGCAGCGCTGAGCGCAGCCACGAGCATCCACTCGATGGAGTTCATAGGTGTAAGGAAAATCGCCGGTGACGTAATAAAAAGCCTAAACCTAGCGCTGGCTCATAGTAGTGAGCCTACCAATCATCTCTAGCTGTGCAGCACTCAGGTGTTACCCAATTCACCTAACACTCTCTACATAAAGTCAAGACACACCTGAAGACCACTGCTTCCACATTGTTTTGGAATCTCCAAGATGCTAGGAGCTAATCCTGTTCATCCCATACTTACTTGAAATCTGGTTCCCTCTATTTGCCGCCGGATCCCCTATCTCAAGCCTACTGGATTATTATTTACAAGCTTCTTGGATCTCCTTATTGCTACCGACCTCTATATTATTTCTGGACTTATTATCCTCCTGGATCTCCTAAGTGTACCCTACTTGGATTGCAAGGACTTGGAACTCTGAGGACTCAGATATATACAGTATAATCTAAGTACCCTCTGCTTGTATTTTATCATTGTTCTGGTCTACTGTTCCTCCTATAGTTGGTATATTCTACCTTAGCCTGCTATCCCTCATATGTAGGGAAGAGCTGTTCGGTTCGAACTTTTCGGAGTTCGATTCGAACATTGCCCGTTCTGCTGTTCGTCGAACTCTGAACATTTCCGCGTGTTCGCCGCATGTTTGCCCACAATGCACCACAATGGACCACAATGCACTTTTCCACTGGCCTTAAGCTTGTAATTGGCTACAGCTTTGCACCTGACCGCAAGTGGACTGACAGGTGCAAGACTATGCCAATCACGGCTCAGAGTCCTGATTGAGCAAATTTTGCCCAATCATGGGCTCACAGAGCTAAGTCCTGCAGCACACTATATAAGGCATCCCTCGCAGCCCCAGCCAGGGCCGGACTGGCCTACTGGAATACTGGGAGGAATCCCGGTAGGCTGCTGCCATCATTGGGCTGCAGCCAGTGGCGTAGCGTGGGTTGTCAGCACCCGGGGCAAGGCAAGATTTGCGCGCCCCCCCAAACCTGTGGACACGTTGGCACGCCCTGATTCCCTTCCACCCACCAGTAAAGTGTATGTATGTGAGGTGGTGTGCACTGACTGCAGGGTTATTCTCATATTTCTATGTATTTGTGCATGCCCCCAGGCTTTGCCCTGGGCAGTCTGCTTAAACATCACAGCAATAAAACTCACAGTAATGTGCGGTGCATATAAGCACATCACAGAGCTACACAGCAATAAGATGCACGGTAATATGCAGTGTATATGAGCGTATCACAAAGCTGCGTAGAAACAAAACTCAGCAATATGCTGTGTGTATGAGCGTATCACAGAGCTGCGTAGAAATAAAACTCAGCAATATGCTGTGTGTATGAGTGTATCACAGAGCTGGTTGGGAATAAAACTAATAAAATAATAAATTAATATAAAATACATTTAAAATTAAAATATTCAAGTAATTACACAACAAATTGAAATTGATTAAATTATTTATTATAATAAATTATATATATTAAAATTATAGAATCCAGATCTCCACACTCCGTCTCTGCTGTATCTATTGCCCCGGTGCTGGGAACCGGCTGCTCACATAGAAATATTCCTGATATCATTCAGGATACCAGTCGCCGTGTGGCGGGATATCGGGAATATTTATATATTAAAATTATATATTAATAGTCTATAAATATAGTACATTATATTTAAATATTAAAATAAATAAATTTAAAATTATATTAAAATGTATTAAATTACAGATTATTAAAATAAATGTATTATATTTTAATATATTAATATAATTATACAAAATTTCAAAACAAAATATATATATTACTATTTATTACTAGTAATAAGCCCCTGTGCATGCTGTGAGCGCAGCGTGGGGACAGGGTGACAGGAGAGTGAGGAAGCGCTGGGTAAGGAAGCAGCTTGTTCTCTGGCTGCGCAGTGCTGTCTGCGATCAGTCCAATGCCTGGTACCTCAATTTTTGATTGGGACCCCCACTGCCAGACCCTGAGCCCAGTGCCAGCTCCTTCATCTCCACTGTCTGGAGCAAATAGCCAGTCCCTGTGTCTCCTGTCCCCCAATCATCCAATGTATCAAAAGAAACAAGCCTGATTTCTCTGAGGCAGTTCATGTCCCCCCCCTCCAATTTACTCACTGTCTTGGCTGTTATGATGGGGCTCGTGCTGTGTCTGCAGCCTCTGACAGTCTCCTCCTTCACACTGCGTGCAGAGGCTGTGCAGTCACACCAGGAAGAGGATGGAAGTGGGGGAGGAGCCATACATGTGAGCTGCCTGCACTCAGCTTGTGTGACCTCATGACCCGGAGGCTGCAGGCAGCTCCTCCTCCTCTTAGTCTCCTCCAATCCCTTAGAACTCTGGAGCAGCACACGGAGGGAGCCAAGCCACACCCCCTCCCTCTCTCTGCCGCCGCGCTGGAGTCTGAGTGCAGCTCGCCCAGAAATCTAAAAAAAAAAATCGGGAAAAAAACGCTGCACTTCAAGCCTGCGGTACCTGGACATTATTAGGGGCGCAAATTTCTTTTGAAATTTTGCGCCCCTAAGTAAATTGCGCCCGGGGCCATGGCCCCCCTGGCCCCCCCACGCTACGCCACTGGCTGCAGCATTATCACTGCGGGCTGGTAGCAGCCAGCAGCGGCTGTGCTGGCCCCCACGGGTTACGCACAGTCGCACTGCCTGGCCGCCGCGGGTGCCGAGCGGCTGTCTGTCTCTTGTGTATGTATGTGTTGCTGGCTGCTTGTGGCTGCCTAGTGAGTGAGGGAGGAGGGGCTGCTGGGCTGAAAGCCGCAGCAGCGTGCGTGCCATCCAGTGCGCACAAGGCTGGAAAATGGCTCTCACGCACGATGCATTGTCGCCGCCCTCCTCACCTACATAGATGCATTGCGCAGGCGCCATGCAGAAGATGGGTCCTCGAGTCACTGCTGGTGAGGGAGGCCACTCGCTCAGCCAACTCCAACCTCTGTCCCATTGACGGTCGTCCCGTTTCATGGTGAGTGGCAGTGGTACTGGAGGAGGAAAGGCCGCGACAGAGGTCTCCCGGGAGGTTGGCTCGTCACTCTCTATGCGCCCATGCCACTCTCTATCTCGGCCACGCCCCCTAAGGTAACGTGAGTCGGGCGAGACAGAGTCTACCCCTGCAGCGCGCAAGAGATTCAAGTGGGCCCAGGGAGCTGAGTACCTGCCCCATCACATGAGGCAGAGTGTGATCTCACAAAGGGCCTCCCATATTGTTGCGGTATGGAATTTAAATCTCCTTCTGATAGAACGTGGGTGACTATCGCTGGTCACGTGCATTTCATGTCATTTAGGCAGCATTGTCATGTTGCATCTTTAAAATTGGCGCAAATGGAACATTACTGTTTTGTGTGTTTAGGACAAAGTTAAGGGTGGGGATAAGAAGTGGACTGGTTAAGTGGTGGAAGATCCCATGGCGTATGTATGATATCCCAGGAGGTACAAAGTGATGTACTTTATTTAAAAAAATGTTTTATACCAATGGTTTCTTAAAATTTGCAGGCTGGGAACCCCTCCCCCCATTATTTTTTTCAACTCTTCTCTCCTATAGTTTGTCATGCCTCTAAAATTATGGGTGGAGTAAGTTATTGCGCTCTGTTTTTCCTCATACGCAATATATTTATTCTGGTATTTACTTTTGGATGCTCTGCTGATAAATATATTTATAGATCCTGGGGAGCACTGAGAGCAGCCAGATCATCGGGAGCACTAAACCTACGTATCCTGTGTATATCTGGCTCTGATACTAGCCAGTGCCTCACCCCACATTACTGTGAGCTTTATTGTTGTAAAGCTGTGATACGCTCATACACACTGCACATTATTGTGAGCTTTATTGCTGTGGAGCTCTATGATGCAGTAATGTCCAGTGTGTATGATTGTGAGTTTTATTGCTGTGAAGCTCTGTGATACCCTCATACACACCACACATTATTGTGAGGTTTGTAGCTGTAGAGTTCTGTGATACAATAAAACACTACTGTCTTATTGTTGTACAGCGGGCTGGTATAATAATGCTATGGGGCTGGTAAGAAATTATTTCCAGGGCTGGTTTTTATCCCCAGTCCGGCCCTGGCCCCAGCACGTGTTTTTTGAGTGAAGATTGTTCTGTTAGTGTGTGTTCTCACTGCCAGCAGCTATTGTGGGGGTCTCATTTCTACAAAATATCTGGGAATTGTTGTAATCTTTGTGTTCTCACTGCCAGCAGCTATTGTGGGGGTCTCACTTCTAGAAGATATCTGGGAATTGTTGTAATCTGTGTGTTCTCACTGCCAGCAGCTATTGTGGGGGTCTAATTTCAACAAAATATCTGGGAATTATTTTAACCTTTGTGTTCTCACTGCCAGCAGCTATTGTGGGGGGGTCTCACTTCTACAAAATCTCTGGGAATTGTTGTAATCTGTGTCTTCTCATTCACTGCCAGCAGTTATTGGGGGGTCTCACTTCTAGAAGATATCTGGGAATTGTAATCTGTGTCTTGTCACTGCCACCCATCAGGGGGTCTCACTGATTTATAGGAGGTTCCTGGGAATTGTAATCTGTGTATTGTCACTGCCACCCATCAGGGGATCTCACAGATTTATAGCAGATATCTGGGAATTGTAATCTGTGTCTTGTCAGTGTTGCCAGCTATCAGGGGGTCCTATCAGCGGGTCTCACTGATTTATAGGTAGTTTCTGGGAATTGTAATTTGTGTCTTGTCACTGCCACCCATCAGGGGGTCTCACAGACTTGTAGCAGATATCTGGGAATTATAACCTTTGTCGTCACTGCCACCCATCAGGGGGTCTCACAGACTTGTAGCAGATATCTGGGAATTGTAATCCGTGTCTTGTCACTGTTGCCAGCTATCAGGGGGTCCTATCGGGGGTCTCACTGATTTATAGGTGGTTTCTGGGAATTTTAATCTGTGTCTTGTCACTGCCACCCATCAGAGGGTCTCACTGATTTATAGGAGGTTCCTGGGAATTGCAATCTGTGTCTTGTCACTGCCACCCATCAGGGGGTCTCACTGATTTATAGGAGGTTCCTGGGAATTGTAATCTGTGTCTTGTCACTGCCACCCATCAGGGAGTCTCACTGATTTATAGGAGGTTCCTGGGAATTGTAATTTGTGTCTTGTCACTACCACCCATCAGGGGGTCTCACAGACTTGTAGCAGATATCTGGGAATTATAACCTGTGTCGTCACTGCCACCCATCAGGGGGTCTCACTAATTTATAGGTGGTTTCTGGGAATTTTAATCTGTGTTTTGTCACTGGCTGAAAGCTATCAGGGTGTCTCCCTGAGTTATACCAGAGTTCCGGAAATCTTTAATCTAGATAACACAGTTGAATCAGAGTTCTGCATATCTCCAATTTTATATAACAGACTTGAATCAGAGTTCTGTATATCTTTAATCTACATATCACTCACCATGTCAGAAAGACCAAAAAGGACAGGCAGACGCTCCCAGACACAGTTAAGAGGGCAAGCAGCCTCTGTGTCGGGAGGCTGTGCCTCTGGTCGTCGTGGACTTGGTGCATCCTCTGCAGGGGTACGCTTGTCCTGTCTAACTGGTGCTGGCCGTCTTAAGCAGCACAAACATACAGAGGATTTGCAGGATTGGCTAACCAGGCCATCCTCATCCTCCGAGTCCTCAGCCAGCCAGGCTTGTAGTGGTTTACAGTCCACCTCAGCTGCCAAAACATCTAATATGGCATCCATGTCCACAGCTACTCCAGCCATAGCCTCACTATCACACACAGAGGAGTCAGCTGAATTGTTTGACTACAATGACAGTGACGTGCTGCTTGAGGATGCGCAGCAACTACAGTGCTCTGATTCAAACTCTGAGTTTGAGGAAGGGAGTATAATCAACCTATAGGAGGGTGGTGCCAGTGACACACAAATAACTGGCACTCATGTTGCCCCAGCAGCTGCAGCATAGTGCCAAGTTGGCTCCAGTGATGAGGAGATAGGGGGTGATGACGATGATGAGGTCACTGACTCCACCTGGGTGCCTGATCGGACAGAGGAGTCAAGTGAGGAGGAGGAGGCACAACAAACATGAGGCACATTGTCCTCTATGACCAACCGTAGCCAGTCCAAGGCATCAGATGTCAGAGCTGCTCAGGTGCAGAGCGCTGTTGTCTCGCAGCACACGTCCAGGATCTCTGCTGTCTGGGAGTTCTTTAAGAAATGTGCAGCAGACGCACCATTGCTATTTGTAATCTATGTCAGATGAGGATCAAGCGTAGGAAAGACATCCCACGCTTGGGTACCACGTGCTTGAGGCGACATATGACCACCTGCCACGCATCCCGTTGGCACAACACTTTGCATTGGTCCTCCTCCTCCTCATCTGTCTCTACCCCCACTATATATCCTGCCATGTCATTGCCTACAACCTCCAATGACAGGGATGATGCTACAGTAATGGGTGTACCAGGTCCTTCCTCAGAATGTGACAGCATCCCATCAGCTGAAGATTTATGCAGTCAGATTACGTTACCCCAGCTACTGCAGCGTAAGAAAAAATATAGTCCCAACCATCCCCAAGCACAACGTCTAAATGCCAGTTTAGCAAAATTACTCGCATTACAGCTGCTGCCTTTCCAGCTGGTGGACTCTGCTTCCTTACGTTAATTTGCTGAATGTGCTGTACCACAGTGGCAGGTTCCAAAACGCCATTAATTTTCACGGAAGGCCATTCCAACACTATGCCAGCATGTGGAATACAATGTTATGGAGTCATTGGGAAAGTCAGTCAGCAGCAAGGTGCACATGACTTTAGACACGTGGTCCAGCAAGCATGGACAGGGCCGTTACATTTCCTTCACGGCACACTGGGTAACTCTGATTGCAGCTGGGAGGGATCCAAAACAGGGCTCTGTGCTGGAGCTTGTTCATCCACCACGCCTCCAGAAAGCTGCTTGTATTAGGTCTGTCTGCTCCACCACCTCTTCCTCCTCCTCCTCCTTCTCTGTCTCTGGCGAAGTGGCAGTTAAACCAACGCATGGCAGGGGCTACGCAATGGCTCAAGCAGAAATATGCCATACTGTGCTTGAGCTGGTTTGTTTAGGGGACAGGAGCCACACCGGGCCAGAAATTCTGTCAGCTCTGCAGGGGCAGGTGCAGAGATGGTTAACACCATGCCAGCTTCAGCTGGGAATGGTCGTCTGTGATAATGGCAGCAACCTTCTCTCCGCCCTACGTCAGGGTAAGTTGACGCATGTACCATGTCTGGCACACGTCCTAAATCTGGTGGTACAGCATTTCCTAACCAGATACCCAGGGCTGGCAGAGCTTCTCAGCCAGGCCAGAAAAGTCTGCAGCCACTTCAGATGGTCATTCCCAGCAAGTGTTCACCTGGCAGAAATTCAAAGAGCATTCCACCTTCCCACAAACCGTCTGATCTGTGACATGCCCACCAGCTGGAATTCGACATTAGCAATGCTGCAGCGTCTGCACAAGCAGCAGAGGGCCATCAATGAGTACCTGTGTGAGCATGGCACAAGGACAGGATCAGGTCAACTTGTTTCCCCCCGCAGTGGCTGATGATCAAGGATGCATGCACCGTACTGTCACCATTTGAGGAGGCAACGAGGATGGTGAGCAGGGACAGTGCATGCATCAGTGACACAATTCCTTTAGTGTTCCTGCTGTAGCGCACTCTGCGTGGAATTATAGATGTGGCACTAGAGGCAGAGCAGAGGGAGGAAGAGGAGGCCTTCCCTAGCTCTCAAGGCCCCAGTCTTTAAACAGACAGCATTCCTGCGGGTCCTCAAATCAGACAGGAGGAGGATGAGGAGGAATATTTAAGTAGTGGGGGCATTGAAGGTGGGGCTTCCTCAAGGGAGGGTTTTGTGTGCCCAGAAACCCAAGGACTAGTAGGTGGCTGGGAGGAGGAAGTGCACGATGGGGTCATCCTCATTGACCAGGAAGACTCGGAATCTAATGCCACCTCCAACCTACGCTGCATGGGCTCCCTTATCCTGCAAAGCCTGGTAAAGGACCCCAGGATTCGTGCTATCAAGGAGAGGGATCAATACTGGTTGGCAAGCCTTCTTGGTCCACGATACAAGGGTAAAGTTGCAGAGCTCATCCTGCCCTCACAGAGGGAGGACAGGATGAAACAACTTGAGGACGCTCTAAAGCAACACTTGTGTAACACCTTTCCAGGCACTGGTAGGTTACCAAGTGATGACACAGGTGCTTCTGAGGCTGTGGATGATCAGAGGAAGAGCGGTGAAGGCCGGGACTGCTTGAGTGATGCCTTTTTAATTTTTTTTAGTCCACGACGCCCAGGGACATCAAATGTAGGCACCCATTGCCAGCGTCTTCACCGTATGGTGCAGGACTACCTAGGGGCAAGGGCAGACCTGGATACCTTTACAGCAGATGATCCACTGGCTTACTGGGTGTCGAGATTGGATCACTGGCCAGAATTTAGCCAATATGCTATGCAGCTACTAGGTTGCTCTTCATCCCGCGTGCTTTCTGAAAGGACGTTCAGTGCCGCTGGAGGTCTTGTCACAGACAAAAGAGTGCATCTGTCCACTGACTCTGTAGACCGGCTGACATTTATAAAAATGAATCAGTCCTGGATCAGCAGCTATCAATCCCTTGATGCTGACGTTACTGAATAGATCGGGGATCTCTTCTGCATTCCCAAAACCTCCACCACTGCTCTCTTCCACAATACCACAGGGGGGTTACTTACTGTGTGAAGGCACTTGCTGCCACCAAAGGCACAATATGGGTGCACTGCCACTGAGCACTGATGCCTATATTACCAGATTCATATCATTTTAATATTGGACCACAGGGTCCAACCTTGCACTCTTCCACAATACCACAGAGGGGTTACTTATGGTGTGAAGGCACTTGCTGCCACCAAAGGCACAATATTTGGGTGCACTGCCACTGACGCCTATATTACCAGATTCATATAATTTTATTATTGGACCGCAGGGTCTAACCCTGCACTCTTCCACAATACCACAGAGGGGTTACTTACGGTGAGAAGGCACTTGCTGCCACCAAAGGCACAATATTTGGGTGCACTGACGCCTGTACCAGATTCATATAATTTTAATATTGGACCGCAGGATCCAACCCTGCACTCTTCCACAACACCACAGATGGGTTACTTACGGTGTGAAGGCACTTGCTGCCACCAAAGGCACAATATTTGGGTGCACTGCCAGTGATGCCTATATTACCAGATTCATATAATTTTAATTTTGGACCGCAGGGTCCACCACTGCACTCTTCCACAATACCACAAAGGGGTTACGGTGTGAAGGCACTTGCTGCCACCAAAGGCACAATATTTGGGTGCACTGTCACTGATGCCTATACCAGATTCATATAATTTTAAGGGGGTTACGGTGTGACGGCACTGTTGCCGACACGAAAGACACAATTTTAAAGCACCTATTGTTACTTTCATCCAAAGCCTGCATAAGTTTCACCATAATTTAGCCTAAAAAAATCATTAAACTTGTTCTGCGTGTCCTAAAATGTCTCCTCTTTTCATACAGACTGCTGCCCTAAGCAGTTGTTTATGAATAGATTAAAGGAAAACCATTTACCGTCATTTGAAATGGAAAACTCACTGTTCCTTTAAAAACGTTTTTATTTAACTTTTTGTCCTTGTTTCCTGTTCCCCAGGGCACTACCCGGACCCCCCCATACACCTTTTATGGCAAATATCTTGCATATATGCACTCTAAAAATCGAACTTTCGAGTCCCATTGACTTGCATTGAGTTTGGTTCGTGTTCACGTTCGAACTCGAACTTTTGAAATTGTTCGAGTTCGAATGCGAACCGAACACAGGGGTGTTCGGCTCATCCCTACTCTTACAGTACAGTTTATGTACAGTTTAACATTGTTCTCCTCTTTTCCATGTACTCCTGACTCTATATACCTGTAACCTGTATATGTATATGTATATATATATATATATATCTTTCTTTTCCTACTCCATAGATCTCCCTTTATGATATATATACAGTCGCAAGAAAAAGTATGTGAACCCTTTGGGATTACGTGGAGTTTTGCATGAATTGGTCATAAAATGTGCTCTGATCTTCATCTAAATCACAACAATTTGAAAAACAGTCTGCTTAAAATAATCCAACACAAACATTATTTGTTTTCATGTTTTTATTGAACAGAACATGTAAACATTCACAGTGCAGGGTGGAAAAATTATGTGAACCTTTGGACTTAATAACTGGTTGACCCTCCTTTGGTAGCAATAACCTCAACTAAACGTTTCCTGTAGTTGCAGGTCAGACCTGCACAACGATCTGGAGTAATTTTGGACCACTCCTCTTCATAAAACTGTTTCAGTGTAGCAATATTCTTGGGATGTCTGGTGTGAATCGCTCTCTTAAGGTCATGCCACAGCATTTTCAATCGGGTTGAGGTCAGGACTCTGACTGGCCACTCCAGAAGGCGTATTTTGTTTTGAAGAATAGGGATGAGCCGAACACGTCCGAGTTCGGGTTCGTACCCGAACCCGAACATTCCAAATGTTCGAATCCGAGTCCGAATCCATACCCGAACTCAATACAAGTCAATGGGCCTGAAAATTCGTTTTTTAGGGTGCCCTCCAAGAGGGCATATATGCTAGATATTTGCCATAAAAGGTGTATGGGGGTCCGGGTAGTGCCCTGGGGGACAGGAAACAAGGACAAAAAGTTTTAAAAAAAGTTTTTTTAAAGGGACAGAGAATTTTCCATGAAATAAGGGTAAAAAATGAAAATGAAAAATTCCTTCAAATATCGTGCCTAGGAGGTCCCCATAACCTGCCCGCGAAGTGGCGGATTTCTAGGATGTATAGAAACACTTGAAAACGAAAAAATTATGTTTCAAATGACGTTAAATGCTTTTCCTTTAATCTATCCATAAACAACTGCTTGGGGCGGCAGTCTGTATGAAAAGAGGAGACATTTTCGGACACATAGAAAAAGTTTATTAATTTTTTGGCTAAATTATTGTGAAACTTATGCAGGCTTTGAATGAAAGTAACAATAGGTGCTTTAGAATTGGGCCTTTAGCGTCGGCAACAGTGCTGTCACACCGTAACCCCTCTGAGGATATGAATCTGATACAGGCGTCAGTGGCAGTGCACCCAAATATTGTGCTTTTGGTGCCAGGCCTGCAAGTACTATCATACAGTATCCCCTCTGTAGTATTGTGGAAGAATGCAGGGGTGGACCTTGCAGTCCTATATTAGAAAGATATGAATCTGGTAAAGGCGTCAGTGCACCCAGATATTGTGCCTTTGGTGCCAGACTGCCAGGCCAGCAAGTATCATCCTACAGTAACCCCTCTGTAGTATTGTGGAAGAATGCAGGGGTGGACCATGTGGTCCTATATTAAAAAGATATGATTCTGGTCAAGGCGTCAGTGCACCAGATATTGTGCCTTTGGTGCCAGACTGCCAGGCCAGCAAGTATCATCATACAGTAACCCCTCTGTAGTATTGTGGAAGAATGCAGGGGTGGACCATGTGGTCCTATATTAAAAAGATATGATTCTGGTCAAGGCGTCAGTGCACCCAGATATTGTGCCTTTGGTGCCAGACTGCCAGGCCAGCAAGTATCATCATACAGTAACCCCTCTGTAGTATTGTGGAAGAGTGCAGGGTTGGACCCTGCTGTTCAAAAAATTTAATTGATATAAATCTGGCACAGGGGGCAGTGCAGCCAAATATTGTGCCTTTCATGGCAGCAAGTGCATTCACACCGTAACCCTATTGTGGTATTGTGGAAGAGTGCAGGGTTGGACCCTGCTGTTCAAAAAAATTAAAATGATATAAATCTGGCACAGGGGGCAGTGCAGCCAAATATTGTGCCTTTCATGGCAGCAAGTGCATTCACACCGTAACCCTTTTGTGGTATTGTGGAAGAGTTCAGTGCTGGAGGTTTTGTGCATGCAGAAGACATCCCCGATCTATTCCGTTACGTCAGCATCAGGGGATTGATAACTGCTGATCCAGGACTGATTCATTTTTATAAATGTCAGCCGGTCTACAGAGTCGGTGGACAGACGCACTCTTTTGTCTGTGACAAAACCTCCAGCGGCACTGAACGTCCTTTCAGAAAGCACGCTGGATGAAGGGCAACCTAGTAGCTGCATAGCATTTTGGCTAAGTTCTGGCCAGTGATCCAATCTCAACACCCATTAAGCCAGTGGATCATCTGCTGTAAAGGTATCCAGGTCTGCCCTTGCCCCTAGGTAGTCCTGCACCATATGGTGAAGACGCTGGCAATGGGTGACTACATTTGACGTCCCTGGGCGTCGTGGACTAAAAAAAATTAAAAATGCATCAGTCAAGCGGCCCTGACCTTCACCACTATTCCTCTGATCATCCGCAGCCTCAGAAGCACGTGTGTCATCACTTGGTAACCTACCAGTGCCTGGAAAGGTGTTACACAAGTGTCGCTTTAGAGCGTCCTCAAGTTTTTTCATCCTGTGCTCCCTCTGTGCGGGCAGGATGAGCTCTGCAACTTTACCCTTGTATCGTGGATCAAGAAGGGTTGCCAACCAGTAATGATCCCTCTCCTTGATAGCACAAATCCTGGGGTCCTTTAGCAGGCTTTGCATCATAAGGGAGCCCATGCAGCGTACAGTAGGTTGGAGGTGGCATTAGCTTCCGAGTCTTCCTGATCAATGAGGATACCGTATCGTGCACTTCCTCCTCCCAGCCACGCACTAGCCCTTGTGTTTCTGGGCACACGAAACCCTCCCTTGAGGAATCCCCACCTTCAATGCCCCCACTACTTAAATATTCCTCCTCCTCATCCTCCTCCTGTCTGATCTGAGTAGGATCTGTTGGAATGCTGTCTGCGGAAAGACTGGGGCCTTAAGAGCTAGGGAAGGCCTCCTCTTCCTCCCACTGCTCTGCCTCTAGAGCCACATCTATAATTCCCCGCAGAGTGTGCTCCAACAGGAACACTAAAGGAATTATGTCACTGATGCATGCACTGTCCCTGCTCACCATCCTCATTGCCTCCTCAAATGGTGACAGTACAGTGCATGCATCCTTGATCATCAGCCACTGCGGGGGGGAGAAAAAAACAAGTTGACCTGAACCTGTCCTTGTGCCATACTCACACAGGTACTCGTTGATGGCCCTCTGCTGCTTGTGCACGCACTGCAGCATTGCTAATGTCGAGTTCCACCTGGTGGGCATGTCACAGATCACACGGTTTGTGGGAAGGTGGAATTCTCTTTGAATTTCTGCCAGGCGAACGCTTGCTGAGAATGACCGTCTGAAGTGGCTGCAGACTTTTCTGGCCTTGCTGAGAAGCTCTGCCAGCCCTGGGTACTTGGTTAGGAAATGCTGTACCACTAGATTTAGGACGTGTACTAGGCATGGTACATGCGTCAATTTACCCTTGCGTAGGGCGGAGAGAAGGTTGCTGCCATTATCACAGACGATCATTCCCAGCTGAAGCTGGCATGGTGTTATAACCTTCTCTGCACCTGCCCCTGCAGAGCTGACAGAATTTCTGGCCCGGTGTGGCTCCTGTCCCCTAAACAAACCAGCTCAAGCACAGTATGGCATCTTTTTCCTTGAAACATTGCGTAGCCTCTGCCACACGTCGGTTTAACTGCCACTTCGCCAGAGACAGAGAAGGAGGAGGAAGAGGTGGTGGAGCAGACAGACCTCATACAAGCAGCTTTCTGGAGGCTGGAGGGAGCTTTCCCAGCTGCAATCAGAGTTACCCAGTGTGCCGTGAAGGAAATGTAACGACCCTGTCCATGCTTGCTGGACCACGTGTCTAAAGTCACATGCACCTTGTTGCTGACTGCCTTTCCCAATGACTGGATAACATTGTCTTCCATGTGCTGGTATAGTGCTGGAATGGCCTTCCGTGAAAAGTAATGGCGTTTTGGAACCTACCATTGTGGTACAGCACATTCAGCAAATTCACGGAAGGGAGCAGAGTCCACCAGCTAGAAAGGCAGCAGCTGCAATGCGAGTAATTTTGCTAAGCTGGCATTTAGACGCTGTGCTTGTGGATGGTTGAGACTATTTTTTTTCTTACGCTACAGCAGCTGTGGCAATGTAATCTGACTGCGTAAATCTTCAACTGATGGGATGATGTCACATTGTGAGGAAGGAGCTGGTACATCCATTACTGTAGCATCATCCCTGTCAGTGGAGGTTGTAGGCAATGACATGGAAGGACATACAGTGGGGGTAGAGACAGATGATGAGGAGGAGGACCTACGCAAAGTTTTGCGCCAACAGGATGTGTGGCAGGAGGTCATATGTCGACTCAAGCACTTGGTACCCAAGTGTCCGGTGTCTTTCCCACGCTTTAGCCTCATCTGACATAGATTACAAATAGCAACGGTGGGGTCTGCTGCACATTTCTTAAAGAACTCCCAGCAGACAGTAGAGTTCCTGTGTGTGTGCTTTGAGACAACAGCGCTCTGCACCGGAGCAGCTCTGACATCTGATGCCTTCGACTGGCTAGGGCTACGATTGGTCATAGAGGATGTTGTGCCTCGTGTTTGCTGTGCCTCCTCCTCCTCCCCCTCCTCCTCACTTGATTCCTCTGCTCGATCTGGCACCCAGGTGGAGTCAGTGACCTCATCATCAATGTCATCTAAACCCCCTATCTCCTCCTCACTGGAGCCAACTTGGCAGTATGCTGCAGCTGCTGGGGCAACATGAGTGCCAGTTATTTGTGTGTCATCACTGGCACCACCTTCCTCTAGGTTGATTACACTACCTTCCTCAACCTCAGAGATTGAATCAGAGCACTGTACTTGCTGCGCATCCTCAAGCAGCATGTCACTCTCATTGTAGTTAAACAATTCAGCTGACTCCTCCGTGTGTGATAGTGAGGCTACGGCAGGAGTAGCTGTGGACATGGAGGCTACATTAGATGTTTTGGCAGCTGAGGTGGAATGTAAAGCACTACAAGCCTGGCTGGCAGAGGATTCGGAGGATGAGGATGGCCTGGTTAGCTAATCCACCAAATCCTCTGTATGTTGCTGCTGCTTAAGACGGCCAGCACCAGTTAGAAAGGACAAGCGTGCCCCTGCAGAGGATGCACCACGTCCACCACGACCAGAGGCACAGCCTCCCGACACAGGGGCTGCTTGCCCTCTTATCTGTGTCTGGGAGCGTCTGCCTGTCCTTTTTGTTCTTTCAGACATAGTGAGTGATATATAGATTAAATATATACAGAACTCTGATTCAACTCTGGTATAAAGATTAAAGATTTACAGAACTCTGGTATAACTCAGTGAGACACCCTGATAGCTGGCAGCCAGTGACAAGACACAGATTACAATTCCCTCCTATAAATCAGTGAGACCCCCCTGATGGGTGGCAGTGAGAAGACACAAATTACAATTTGCATAAATCTGATAGAAGTATGTGGGACCCCCTGATGGGGGCAGTGAGAAGCCACAGATTACGAGTCTCAGAAACCTCCTATAAATCAGTGTGACCCCCTGATGGGTGGCAGTGAGAAGCCACAGATTACAAATCGCAGAAACCTCCTATAAATCAGTGTGACCCCTTGATGGGTGGCAGTGAGAAGCCACAGATTACAAGTCTCAGAAACCTCCTATAAATCAGTGTGACCCCTTGATGGGTGGCAGTGAGAAGCCACAGATTACAAGTCTCAGAAACCTCCTAAAAATCAGTGAGACCCCCTGATGGGTGGCAGCCAGTGAGAACACATGGATTATAACAATTCCCAAATATTTTGTAGAAATTAGTGACCCCCAAAATACTTGCTGGCAGTGACAAGAGACAGATCACCGCATTTCCCAGATATTTAGTAAAAATTAGTGACCCCCAAAATACTGTGTGGCACTGGCTGTGTGACAAGACACAGATCACCTCAATTCCCAAATGTTTTGTAGAAATTTGTGAGACCCCCAGAAATACTTGCTGGCAGTGACAAGACACAGAAGATCACCTCAATTCCCAAATGTTTTGTAGAAATTTGTGACCCCCAAAATACTTGCTGGCAGTAACAAGACACAGATCACCTCAATTCCCAAATGTTTTGTAGAAATTAGTGACCCCAAAATACTTGCTATCAGTGACAAGAGACAGATCACCTCAATTCCAAAATGTTTTGTAGAAATGAGACCCCCCAGACCCCCCCAGTAGCGTGGCAGACCGGCAGTAAGAACACACAACAACAATCTCCTATGAAATCTCCTCTCAAATGCATGCTGAAGCGGTGCATGGAAACCTTATATAGTGTGCTGCGGGACTTACAGTTGTGTTCAAAATTATTCAACCCCCACTGAAATTGAGTGTTTTGGCCAGTTTGACATTGATTTCGATCATTCAGTCATCTTGCTTACAATTAAATCAAAGAGGCACGTGTAGGTCAGACAAATATAACATAACATTTATAATGAAATAACCACAAATGTCTTTTCTGTGCTCACATCATTATCCGTTTTATTCAACCCCCAAGTGACATTCAATCTTAGTACTTAGTACAACATCCTTTTACAGTATTAACAGCTTTTAAACGTGAAGCATAGCTTGACACAAGTGTCTTGCAGCGATCTACGGGTATCTTCGCCCATTCGTCATGGGCAAAAGCCTCCAGTTCAGTCATATTCTTAGGCTTGCGCACTGCAACTGCTTTCTTTAAGTCCCACCAGAGGTTCTCAATCGGATTTAAGTCAGGTGACTGCGATGCCCACTCCAAAATGTTCCAGCCTTTAATCTGCAACCATGCTCTAGTGGACTTGGAGGTATGCTTGGGATCATTGTCCTGTTGAAAGGTCCAACGTCTCCGAAGCCTCAGGTTTGTGACGGACTGCATCACATTGTCATCCAATATCTCCTGGTACTGAAGAGAATTCATGGTACCTTGCACACGCTGAAGCTGCCCTGTACCTGCAGAAGCAAAACAGCCCCAAAGCATGATTGACTCCCCACCATGCTTCACAGTAGGCAAGGTGTTCTTTTCTTCATAGGCCTTGTTCTTCCTCCTCCAAACATAGCGTTTATCCATGGGCCCAAACAGTTCTAATTTTGTTTCATCAGTCCACAGAACACTATCCCAAAACTTCTGTGGTTTGTCCACATGACTTTTGGCATACTGCAGTCGACTCTTCTTATTCTTTGGAGACAGCAAGGGGGTGCGCCTGGGAGTTCTGGCATGGAGGCCTTCATTACGCAGTGTGCGCCGTATTGTCTGAGCTGAAACTTCAGTACCCACATCTGACAAATCTTTTCTCAGTTCCTCAGCAGTCGCACGGGGACTTTTCTCCACTCTACGCTTCAGGTAGCGCACAGCAGTCGAAGTCAGCATCTTCTTTCTGCCACGACCAGGTAGCGTTTCAACAGTGCCCTTTGCCTTGAATTTGCAAATGATGCTTCCTATGGTCTCTCTTGGTATGTTTAACATCTTTGCAATCTTCTTATAGCCATTGCCCTTCCTGTGAAGAGTAATCACCTCTTCTCTTGTCTTCCTGGACCATTCTCTTGACTTCACCATGTTTGTAACCACACCAGTAAATGTCTAGAAGGAGCTGAGTATCACAGTCATTTTAAAGCTGCCTAATTGGTGCTTATTATGCTTTATTGCTGCTCCGTGACATCCACAGGTGTTTTCAGGTGCAAGGCTGTAGCCAATTACGAGCTTCAGGCCAGTGGGAAAGTGCATTGTGGACCATTGTGATGCATTGTGGTCGAACATGCGCCGAACACCCGGAAATGTTCGGAGTTCGCGAGCAGACCGAACAGGCTAAGTTCGGTCCGAACTCCCAACCGTCCGAACCGAACAGCTTATCCCTATTGAAGAAGCCATTCTTTTGTTGAATTACTTGTATGCTTTGGGTCATTGTCCTGTTGCATCACCCATCCTCTGCGGAG
Source organism: Leptobrachium leishanense (assembly GCA_009667805.1). Taxonomy (NCBI): domain Eukaryota; kingdom Metazoa; phylum Chordata; class Amphibia; order Anura; family Megophryidae; genus Leptobrachium; species Leptobrachium leishanense. The sequence continues at coordinate 112,233,483 of CM019070.1, forward strand.
CTTCAGTTGGCGGACAGATGGTCTTACATTTTCCTGCAAAATATCTTGATAAACTCTGGAATTCATTTTTCCATCAATGACAACAATCAGTCCAGGCCTTCAGGCAGCAAAGCAGCCCCAAACCATGATGCTCCCTCCGCCATGTTTTACAGTGGGGATGAGGTTTTATTGTTGGTGTGCTGTGCTTTTTTTTCTCCACACATAGTGTTGTGTGTTTTTTCCAAACAACTCAATTTTGGTTTCATCTGTCCACAGAATATTTTGCCAGTAGTGCTGTGAAACATCCAGGTGCTCTTTTGCAAACTTCAAACGTGATGCAATATTCTTTTTGGACAGCAATGGCTTCCTCCGTGGTGTCCTCCCATGTACTCCATTGTTGTTTAATGTTTTCCTTATTGTAGATGTGTCAACAAAAATGTTAGCATGTTCCAGAGATTTCTGTAAGTCTTTCGCTGACACTCTAGGATTCTTCTTTACCTTATTAAGCATTCTGTGCTGTGCTCTTCCAGTCATCTTTACAGGACGACACGCCTAGGGAGAGTAGTAACAGTGCTGAACTTTCTCCATTTGTAGACAGTCTGTCTTACCGCGGACACATGAACCTCAAGGCATTTGGAGATACTTTTGTAACCCTTTCCAGCTTCATGCAAGTCAACAATTCTTGATCGTAGGTCTTCTGAGAGCTCTTTTCTGCAAAGCATGGTTCACATCAGGCAGTGCTTCTTGAAACCAGTAAACCCAAAACTGGTGTGTGTTTTTAAAGGCCAGGACAGCTTTCAGCAACACATCCAATAATATCACACTGATTGGACTCACTCCTGGCTCCAATTACCTCTTGGAGAAGTCATTAGGCTAGGGGTTCACATAGTTTTTCCACCCTGCACTGTGAATGTTTAAATGTTATGTTCAATAAACACATGAAAACAAATACAGGGTAATTCAAAGAGATCCGAATTGCTTGAGAAAGGTAACCGAACGCCGGAAATCAGCGTTCGGTTACCTTTCTTGGCCATTCGACTATCCAGAGAGTAGGCAATTCACCAAATCCTGGCGAATTGCCGGCACATACGGTACCTGTTCGAAGCCTGTTAGAGGCCAGTGAAATCCCCATGAAAAAGCACTGCTTCGGCTATTCAGAGAACACAAACCAGCAGTGAAAGGTTCCCGAATTGCCCTGGTGGTTTCATGCGGCAGATTTATTCAGGCGAATCCCTTAGGCTTCAATGTTAAAAATATTCTGGTTTTAATTCAATATCTAATAAACCATTTATTATAAAAATCTGAAGTAAAGAGTCTCTTTATTTATAGATTTTTTAGGATATTTTAAGCATTTTTCTGGATTTTTGTTTTTTTTAAAAAGTCAGATTTTTTTTTTTTTAAGTTTACTTATTTTTTCTGTAACAGACCTTTTTATTATCATTCCCTGGACCTCATATGTAAATTTCTGACATTTTCGCTCAGTAGTTTCTTTGCAAACAGCGTTTCACTTTTCAAACATTCATGCAAACTGTTTTCCTAATTTATTCACTTCACTCGTCTGCGGTGTCGGCTTTATCTGGAGGCTGCGCTGCGTGTGATCGGCTCCTGCTCGGGTTTTTCCGTGGTTTTCGGTGCGTTAATCCAGATGTTTTTGCGGGTTTTCGTCATGCATTCGCTGGGTTTTGCGGTTAGTTTTCGTCGGGTTTGCGGCAGCCTTTCCCTGCAATTCGGGGACCCTGTGGTGCTTGCTGAATACACCGCTGGGTCACCGAAATGGGATCGGCAAAACAAACCGAATTGAAGAGAACGAAAAGTCACCGAACGTACAGTGACTTTTCAATTCTCTTTGAATTACCCTGATATGTTTGTGTTGTATTATTTTAAGCAGACTGTGTTTTTCAAATTGTTGTGACTTAGATGAAGATCAGAGCACATTTTATGACCAATTCATGCAAAGCTCCACGTAATCCCAAAGGGTTCACATACTTTTTCTTGCAACTGTATATCCTCCTTTGTTCAGTAGGGATGTGCGTTTCGGGTTTCGGAATTTCGGAATTTTCACGAAATTTCCTGATTCGTGTTTTCGGATGCGGCCGATTTTCCGAATCGGATCGGACCCGAAAACCGACAGATCCGAAAAGTTTTCCGAGCCGAAACGAAATATTTTCGGAATTTTCGAATGGATTTGAAATGTGTCAAATCGAAATTTATTTTCGCTCTATTCATGATTTCGGTTCCATTCGTGATTTCGGTTCCATTTCGGTAATTCTGGACATCGTATATTTAACTATTATCGGTTATATCGCAAATTCTGTAAATTTTGTATTTGTAACTGTGTATCACTTGTTTTTGTTTCCAATGATCCGATAATTCTGTCGATACGATAATTCCTTCGTAATCGGGTCGGATCCGATTCGTCCGCGGGTCGCGCATGCGCGCGAGCGGATGTCGTAACTTTATTGAGCCAGTTTTTTGACAACTTTTTGGACAGGCCAAAAAATATTGTTGTTATTATTTATCATGGCTGCAAGAGACGAGTGCCATTCGGACACCTCCTCATCTTCTTGCACCCATGAGACACCACCCAGGAAGAAGCGGGCCAGCAACATGGCATTTGACGAGATGTTGGAGCTGGTCCGCATCTTTGATCGTAAAGACTACGACTGCCGTAAGGGCCCTTACGGCAGGAAGAATAATGCAAGAAAGGACCGTATCCTCGATAAAGTTCGCACCACCCTCCTGGAGCTGTTTGGGAAGGACCGGACGAAGGACCAGCTCCGAAAGCGCTGGTCCGACCTCAAGACGCGCGAGGAGGAGCAGCTGAGGCACATCCGTCGCGTCATAGCCAACGTAAGTGTCATGTTATATTGTAAAGCGCTGCGCAAACTGTTGGTGCTATATAAATCCTGTATAATAATAATAATGTGCTTGCATGTGCTAATGTGCACAGAAATACGTTGATTTATCTAGTCCTTTTTTCATGCAATGTGATTGTGTATAGCTTTGCGTTTTCACGACTCGTCATACATGCATTTTTGCCATAGCTCTTCTTTTTTGTGATTTTACGTATTCGTGAAAATTGTGACATTTGATGTATGTAGATGAAGTTACAATGCTGGATTTCTTTTGGCACTGTGTGTAGTCTGTAGTGTGCTGGGGGAGGGGAGGTTGTGGTGATTGAGTGATGCATACGAGAAGACCCGCAGCTTGCCCAATATTGGCTCCCACCTGCGCATCAACAAAAATCTCTGCGTCTCTGCTAAGTGGTAGGATGGGACATGTAGTTCTTCTGAAAGTGCATCCAAACAGAGCCGCGTTCAATACGTCCTCAGCAGCTGCTGAATTGTTGCAGCGCAGCAATTCAATTTGCTGCAGCAGTGTCATTATTGAACGCTTTAGATGCAAATTTCAAAACAAAATGGCCGATTTCTGTTGTTTCTGCAATATCCAGTTTTATTAGCAGAAACTGAAAGTGAAACTGAGGCTGAGGCCATCTATAAAATAACTAAAAGCAGTCAGCATCAGCACAATGCGTTTTGTACGCACACAACACAAATAATAGTTTTTATTGAATAAACGTAATGTTTACTTCTGAAAGACATATATTACCGTTCAATTATATATTTTTATGTGCAGAGGAAATAAATAAATATTTTGTGACTTTAGAACTATGAGATGGGAGTAGTGGGGGGTCAAGCTGGTAGTGGGGTAGTGGAGGGGTGTCGCAATACTTTTTGCAATATATTGTATAGATATGCCATTTTTTCCAGTCTGCATTATTTACGTGTTATTTTTTGGATTTGGCAGAAGACAGGAAGAAGGCAGCATCTGCCCCAGCGGGCACCAGTGCCCCAGTGGAGGAGGAGGAGCCACGGGCGACCACCAGCGCTGGTATATACTGTTTTATTTTGCAACGACTTTTGGTCAAAAACAGAAACATTTTTTGTTTACTGTATTTTAATTAAATTTTTTTATGTATAGCACAAGAGGAGCAGGAGGAGGAAGAGGAGGAGCCGGAGGAGGAGTCAGAGCCTCAGGAGGCCGCCTGCACTGGTATATACTACTGTTATATTTTTTCAAGACTTTCAGTCAAAAATAGAAACCTGCTTTACTTACTGTATTTTCCTTCTTTCATTTATTGGATATTTAGAAGGAGAAGCCAGGTCCTCCAGTGTCAGGATGAGGAATCGGATGGCGATCGGCGAGCTACGCCTGGCTGTAACCACCATCGATTCCATCCAGGAATTGCTCCAGGAATTGCGGGAGCATATAAGCAATGCCGCTGACATCCTGGAGCGGCAGTGAGACCAGCCTCCTCCCCTATGTTTGTTTGTGTTGTTTGTGCCCCGTTGGGCAGTTTGCCATCCTTGGCATGTTCCCCATGTTGTAAATAAATTTTCTACTTTTTCTATATTTTCCTGTTTGTGTGCGTTGCTTTTCCTTACTTAATAAGTTAATATGTATTGCTTGGTTTCCACACTGTTAAAATTATATGTACATAAATTTATTGACATTTCTATGGACCCTTTGTCATAAATTTGTCAACATATTTGTGGCCATGAATGTGACTGTGCACATTCTACACTTCCTGCCTGGCCAAAAAATTTCACACACTAACACAACCTTGTTGTACTGCCTTGAGATTTGATTACCGACGTGGCATGGTTTTGTTAAGCTTAGGCGATGTCACAACAACACAGATTTTTGTCCACAGTCACATTCATTGTATAACCAAGAATTTATCAAAAAATATTGATGGCAGCACTGCGTGAAGTCTTCTCCGACACAACCCAAAGATCCTCAGTGCGGCTCAGGTCTAGTTTATTTGGCCCTGTTTGCAGCTTCACGCAACACCTCCTCCCAGCTATGAGCTCTCTCTCTCCCACCGCTGCCCGCTAAGACGCTGCCCTCCAACATGGTCACGTCTTTGCAGGAAGACAACAGCGTGGGGGAACGGCAGCTGCCGACAGTCCCAAGACCTCGTCACAATGACGTCAGTTCTGGAGTTAACCCCTAACTGCGACCAATGGTGGAGATAGGGGGTTCATTGGAACCCCCTATCTCCCGATCCGCGGCAGCTATCGGTTGGTTAATGTTTGGTATCTTTGGATTGACCAGAGCATGGCCTTTCCAACAATACCAAACATGACAATGTTAAAAATAATAAAAAATTAAAATATAAAAAAATAAACAGGTTTTTTGTTTTGTTTTGTTAATGCAGCAATATTGTTGCCATTTCAATTATAATGTGAACAATGATGCTGCACTAAGGATTTTTGTATGGGGTGCGTTTGTTAAAAATAGTGTAATTTTCACCCAAAAAAATATAACAAGTCCCCATTTCAATTTTTTTTAACAAACGCAACGCATAAAATATAACCGCAAACACTCGCATGTTAAAATGTGAAAAAAACACTTTACATCTTGTAAAACAAACATTGAAAATTCTAATTTTATTGCATTTTTTGTTATAATATACAGACAGGACATGACGCATACATATGATAATGATATATTATGAATCATCTGCCGAGTCTGCCGGAAAGAACGATATATAACATGTCTGGGTCATATTATAAAATAAGGCTTCAAAAAAACGCGTTTAAACTTGAGGAGCGAAACTGTTAAAAATTAGCTCAGCAGCAGACCGCAGTGCCGCACACAGGCGTGAAGGGAAGCCGTGAAATGCTTCAGCAGCGAAAGGGTTAATTTTTTTTGTCCGTTTTAAATCATTTTATTTTTATTTATTTTTTCGTTTCAGATCATTTTGATCAATTATTTTTCCGTTTTAAAACCTTTTGTTCTGGTTTTTATTTTAAAGTCAGACCATTCGGGTGAGTTTAGCATTTTTTAAATCGTTTTGTTCTTTTCTTTTGTTCCTTTCATACCATTTTTTTAATGTGATTAAATAAAGTTGTGAAATGTATATTCATAAGAAAAAAAGGATCTTTATTTAATAAAAAAAAAACACGATAGAATCGTCAGAATTATCGTATCGACAGAATGAATTATCGGATCCGAAAAACAAACCAAAAATTTATTATAAAAAAATATATAAAGTATAAAAAAGTAAACCATAGTAGTTTACATCAAAACGAATAGAGTTAGACAGCTTTGAAACGAGGAGAACAGACGTTCCGAAAAAACGAAAATTTCCGAAATCACGAAAAGTCGATACAAAAAACGAGCAAAGTGACACGAAAATACGAAAAATGGTCGATATTGCGAAAAAAATGTACACGAAAAACGAGTCGAACCGAACCGAATTGAAACAGAAATCGGTCGAAACGAGCCGAATCGAAAAGTTTAAACATCCGAACAAATCGAATCGAACCGAAAAAAATATCGGTGCACAAGCCTATTGTTCAGTATCTGTGTATGTATCATTCCTATATTGCCTGTCTACTTCTTATTCTAGTTTAATATCCTTATCCCCTCTCTTTGTATACTTCCAGTTCATCTATTGTTATTACTTATTCATTATTCTGCCTCTCGCTCATCCCCTCCTATATTCTGTTACTTCCTTTGTATTTCTCAATAAATCCATTATATATATATATATATATATAATATATATAATATATATATATATATATTCTGTTTTGCAAGACTCATTCATTGCATAGTGGCTCGAACCGCTGCCCCGGAACCTGTATCCTGACAATAGGACTCCATTGAGTTCCCCCTGCCAGTCACATGACCAGCCGGATGTCGCCTTGGTCGGTCGGCGTAGTGATACACAGGGAGAGACTGGGGGGAATTTTTTTTTTTGTCTGTTTTTAATCATTTTATTTATATTTATTTTTTCGTTTCAGATCACCACGGTCCTCGCCGCGGGACAGAGGGTGAGTATGTGATTTGTTTTTTTATTTTTTACACTGGTGTTAACGGATTCTGCAGAAGCGGAATCCGCTAACACCAAGTCCTGGCTCTGGTTAACTTTTCGCTAACCAGAGCCAGGCGTTAATCAGAGCTGAGACTTTGTAATCCAGTGCTGATTAACACTTTGCGCTCCCCATGTTAAGCATAGGGAGCACAAAGTACAGTAACCTCGCGCAGAGAAGCGCAAGGTACCAAACGTAAACGGGTTACTTAACCCATTTGCGTTTGGATTGTAATATGCGGTAAACACCGCAGCAAACGTTAATGCTCACGCAAGTGAGTGTTAACGTTTGCGTGAAGAGTGTAATAGGGCCCATGGTGGGGATGTCAGTGGGTGGGGGGTGACCTGTAGGCTTGGCTGACATCCAAGATGTCCCTCCCCTTCCTTAATTTTGCCCACTGGCGCCTGCCAATGATGTCATCACGCAGCATGATGACATCATCACATCTGCTGGCCCCCAGAAAATGTCGAGGCCAGACACACTGTGGGAGTCGGCGAGGGAGGTAAATATCAGCAGGAGGAAGGTTAGGAGTCCGTTGACGTACTGTGTACATCTGCGTAAGGGAGACCTGTGGCAGGACGTACATGGTACGTCAGTTGTCTGGAAGGGGTTAAATATAGGGAGCACATCAGCTTTTTTCCAATCCTCTGGGACAATTCCTTTAAGAAAATAATCTTGAAAGATTAAGAACAGAGGTTTACATATTTCAACACATAGCTCCCTCAGTACTCGCACCTGAATTCCATCTGGCCCTGGGGCTTTATTCACATTCACAGTATGACTGATAGCTCATATCACCACGGAGCAGGCATTTTCCTAGACAGCTGAGGGGTCCTCAATAAGATTTTTAATTTTTTTTCAACGTTTTTATTTCGTGAAAAAAGGAAAAGTCACAAGTCGACCAGCAGGGATGACCTCGCAGGGCCATTAAAAGAGCACTCAAGTAAAACAAACACTTATAAGTAATCAAACAGACTTCCAAGAAGGCCATTGTAGAGAAAATTAGAATAGAGGGGGGGAACAGGACGAAGTTGGGAAGTCATCAAAGACCATGCGGGTGCTATCTCAGGGAATGGTGCTTACAGAAAAAACCCCCAAAAAAACAGGAACAGGGGGCACGAAGGTGGAGAACCACCAACAGGGGTCGTGGCATTCCAGGCTCACCCCAATTTCTGGGCAAAAAACAAGGGGCCGTGGAAGAGGCCACAGGGCCAGGCGAGCCAGGGCCAAAAGAGCAGGTAGAGCCATGGTGCAAACTCGAGCAGCTCGCCCAGGTCCACCCATGGTCCTGCCCCACACGCCAAAAAAAAGAGGGGGGGAAGTGGAAGAAAAACCCAGAGCCACCGTAGCCCCAAAAGAAGTCAAGTCCCACGACACAGTTTTCAGAAATATGGGGGTGGGTGGAGTCCACAAGCTAAGACATCACCAACTCGTGGGGTAGTATATATCAATGGGGAGAAAATCACATGAGGGGGGGTCAGGTGGGGAGCCCCTCAATATGTATTCGGGGTGCAGGGCGATCTATCTCAGCCAGAATCCATATGTGGAATAAGGCACACCCCGAGTGAAAAAAGCCCGCCTGACCGGCGATCGATAGAGGGCCCCACTAGTTTCACTCCCAGTGTCCCGGGCCAGAGTCAAGTCGCTAGGAGACGGCCTGGCCGATGCTGAGAGATGGGCACCGAACCCAGAATCCAGGGGAGAGAGCAAGGAATGCGCAGCACCACTAGGGCCATTCGGAAGTCGGGAAACCCGCTGGCCGGTCCGTCCCTGCTTAGTCAACACGATCTGAGTCTTCCCCGGCACTCTGCTCCCCGCCACCTTCTTGGCAAGCGCCGCCGTCTGCCTCACCGATATCTCCATCGGCATCCACTTCACCAGGGTCCCGGCGCTCGTTTCAGCTGCCACCATCAGCACTGCATCTAGAAGGTCGGGCGGCGCCTCCTCGTCCCGTCCTCCAGTGGGATGATCTCCGGCAGGTGGTGTGCCCGAACCAGATATCGCTGCTAGCTCAGATCTCCACATCTCCTGCAGCTCCTGTAGAAGGAGCCTCAGGACCCTCCCAGTGGCAGGCCTGTCATCCCCCAGCCAGGGAACGAACAGTCGTGGGTGGCATCCGGGGTCCAAGTCCGGTGCCCCCCTCTTCCCATGGTCAGATGTGAAGGCTGACATGTCCGCCAGGGAGCCCGCAAGGTGGTATGAGCTGTGGAGAAGGTCCAGGAAGTGCAACCACACTAGGCCTCAAATATGTCACCGGCCAATAGGCAAAAACAGGCTCGGGACGGCTTCCACCCCAGTTGCAGAGCCGGAGGGGGGGCAAAGCAGGCTCCGGCGTGCTCCTCCTGATGGTTGACGGCAGGAGCGTAAAAGGAAAGGTCACCCCGATCCAGAATCTTCACAGTTCATACACTTTAGTAATTGAAGGATCGGAGCTCCACAAAAGAACGTCTGTTCATGCCCGCCGCCGGCCACGCCCCCTAAATAAGATTCTTATAGGAAGGACCCCCTCAGCTGTCCATCACAGTGCCTGCTCCAAGTTAATATGCTGACAATCACATTGCCTGTCTCTAAAGGCAGCTCAACTTGCAAGGGGGCCCAGATGTGAGAGAAAAGGTAGGGATTTGAGGGACATGCCAGGGACATCTGCTAAATGAGATTATAATAGGAAGGACCCCCTCAGCTGTCCATCACAGTGTCTGCTCCAAGTTAATATGGTGACAATCACATTGCCTGTCTCTAAAGGCAGCTCGACTTGCAAGGGGGCCCAGATGTAAGAGAAGAGGTAGGGATTTGAGGGACATGTCAGGGACATCTGCTGCCACCGTGCACCCTGACATCCCTGGGCCCGGGACAGCATCATCCCATGTACTGCCCTGATGGCAACCCTGTTCTCGGGATGAGAACATAATTTTGCCTCTTTATAAATCAATGCTAAGACTGCTCCTTGAATATGCTGTGCAACTCTGGGTACCTGTTTTTTTATTTTTTATTGATGGATCAGTAGTAGGATACTACTGGAGGGATCAGCCAAATGACAAATGATTTAGGTAAACTAAAAAAATGGTCGGAGCTGTGGCAATTGAGTTTTAACGTGGATAAGTGCAAGATAATGCACCTGGGACGTAAAAACCAAAGGGCTGAATATAGAATATTTGATACAGTCCTAACCTCAACTTCTGAGGAAAGGGATTTAGGGGTTATTATTTCAGAGGATCTAAAGGTAAGTAGTCAATGTAATAGAGCAGCAGGAAATGCTAGCAGAATGCTTGGTTGTGTAGGGAGAGGTATTAGCAGTAGGAAAAGGGAAGTGCTCATGCCACTGTACAGAGCACTGGTGAGACCTCCCTTGGAGTACTGTGTGCAGTACTGGAGACCGTATCTCCAGAAGGATATAGAACATCTTAGAGAGAGTTCAGAGAAGGGCTACTAAAATGGTGTATGGCTTGAAGGAGAAAAGTTACCAGGAAAGGCTTAATGATCTTAACATGTACAGCTTGGAAAAAAGACGAGACAGAGGAGATATGATAGAAACATTTAAATACGTAAAGGGAATCCACAAGGTAGAGGAAGGAAGTATATTTAAAAGGAAACAAAGTAGCAAAACAAGAGGACATAGTCTTAGATTAGAGGGGCAAAGGTTTAAAAGTAACATCAGAAAGCATTATTTTACTGAGAGGGTGGTGGATACATGGAACAGTCTTCCAGTTGAAGTGGTAGAGGCCAAAACAGTAATTGAATTTAAGCAGGCATGGGATAATCATAAGGCTATCCTAAACAAAAGATAAATCCAGGTAAAGTATCCATGTAATTGGGCAGACTAGATGGGCCGAAAGGTTCTTATCTGCCGACATTTTTCTATGTTTCTATGTTTCTATGATACAAAGGTAAAAGCAACATACAATACAGAAATCAGGAGTGGCAGTACAAAACAAAACCGTAAAACACAGTGTTTAAAAATCAGTACTCTAAGGCTAGGGTCAGACGAACGCATTTTTGCGTCGTCCGTGGAAAAGTGCGGTCGAACGGACGTATTTTTTCACGACATACGCGATAGCGGTCATACGATGCGCATTTTCGTCCGTGATTTTGTACGGATCATCAATAAAACACTTTTTGTGTCTGGACGTTATGTTATCCGGTCATTAGCAGCGTCTGACGTCTCCCAATCACGCAAACACACCGCTATGCGGACGCAGCGCACTCTGTACGTCAGTAGTAGCGGTTTGACGTTCTCGAAAAAATGCGTTCGTTTGCCACTTGCGTTGCACGGACGAACTTTCGTGTGGCCGTTCGTCGTGTGTTCCCCGGCATTGGACGTCATTTGCTGCTAGCACGGCCGTGATTTCGTGCGGCTAAACGCACGTTAAAACTGCGTTCGTCTGACCCTAGCCTAAACAAATCAAAATACAACAGTCGAAATAGGGCCAAAACATTTGTAAAAGCGGACCTTTATTCAAGCACATGAGGCGTAGCACCCATAGGAGCCAGAGAAACTGGGGTGCATGGAGGGTTCCGGGTGTCCCGGGGAGTTGAGGCAAGGAAGCAGGCCAATGAATGGCTGGGGGTTTCATGGGGGATCGGCAAGGAACCTCGCAGCATTTATAAAGAGTACCATGGAGCACAGGAAAAGGTGTTACTTAACGAAGGGTGGTAGGATACGAATAAAGGAGGACCGGTGAAGAAAGAACATCTGAGTCTTCTCCTTCTGGTACAGTGAAGCTTCGGACCAATCAGCCAGGAATATGAAGTAAATTCTGTCGTACACCACGTGAAATGGGAAGGGGAGGGGAAGTGTAGATCCACTGAGACAGGATAGCCTTTTTGCCGGTCGTGGCCAAAAGGCCGAGCCAAACCAGTGACACCTTGAGAAAGACTGAGGTACCAGGGAGCTGGCAAATTAAAAATGGCCCAGTTTGGGGTGAAAGGGACCTCAAGTCAAAGGACCAGGGACCTGAATCGGCGTACTGTGTCCCAAAACAATTGTATAAAGGGACAGGACCATAGACCGTGTCACAGGTCGGCCGGAGAGAATTTACATTTTAAACATTTTGCATTGGGCAGGAGTCCTGCTCGGGTCATTCTGTCTGGTTGCATGTAAGCTTGGTGAAGTATTCTATAGAACATATCCCAATAGTTGGCAGACGGGAGAGAGCGTTTGGATACTAAAGTGGCTCTTATCAGGTCGTGGGAGGAGAGTTCAGGAAAACTAGCAGTCCATTGGGATATGGCCACCCAGGGTATCGTGGTAGGTAGCGAAAGTTGCAGAAGTGTGTAAGTCGAGGGGGGGGGCGTGGAGTGTACGAGTAATTGTGTATCTAACAGGTTAGCCAAATCAGTGGGAGAAAAGGCGTGTAACTGAGTGAGAAGGAACTGCTTGAGTTGCAAGTATTAAACTGGGTGCATATTTGATGGAGCATACGTTCCCTCAGAGCTGTGTAAGAGTAAGGTAAACCTGACACTCCATTTATGTAATGATGTAGATGACTAAAACCTCGCTGGGCCAGTGTTCGGAAAATGGGAACAGGGGAAGCATTTTGAAAATAAGGGTGGTTGTGGAGGATGGGGGACCAAAGGAACGTCTGCCAGGACAACTAAAGGCGTTTACGAACCTTGACCCAAGGCAATTTCGTAGTGGATAGCAGAGGATTATTACGCAGGAGAGGGGGGATGGTAGGTGAGTGTTTTTGGAGGAAAGCTAGTAGGGAGGACGAAGGGAGTAACACCTGTTCCCCTTGCAAAGCTACAAAATGTGAAGTATCATTTAACAAATCAGAAACGTAATGCTACAGTGCCTCTAGAGTATGATTTAATAAATTTGGAAAATTGATACCCCCCGCATAGTGATTGCTGGAGACTAAAGAGTGGTATACGCGCACGCCTACCTTGCCATATGAATGCCGCATACATCTTATTAAACAGGCGAAGGTCAGTGGGTAGGTCAGGGAGGTCAGTGAGTAGAGTAATTTAGGGAATAAGGTCATTTTAATGAGAGAAGCCCGTCCCATATAGGAAAGTGGAAGAGAACTCCAGGCCTCTAGAAGCGACTTGGTTTGGGCCAAATGGGGGTCTATGTTGAGCCGGTATAGGTGAGAGAGATCAACCAGTAAGATGGTCCCCAGATATTTAATGTTAGGGGAGGGTGCACAGGAAAAGGGAAATCCTCCGAGCCAAGCACCTTGTGGTTTTGGACCCAGGGGTAATGCAACTGTTTTGGTGTAATTGATTTGGAAATCCTAGGCCCCATGGAAGGAGTCAAATAATGTTAATAATGGGAGGGAGAACAGACGCAGGATCTGAGAGGAATAATAACAGGTCATCTGAAAATGCTACTACTTTTAAGGTTACAGAGGGGGATAAATTAATCGTCTGGGACACCTCTATAATACGTATAAGGAGTTCCAGGGCTGGATTAAACAATAACAGGGATAATGGACTCCTGTCTGGTTCCTCGTTCTAAAACAAAAGAGGCAGAATTAAGCCCGTTCGCCATAACCACTGTGGAGGGGTTAAGATAAAGTGCACGAAAGAGTGTCGAAAATTCCTTCCCGTAGTGATGAAATTTGATAAATCTAACTAAATAAGCCCAAGAGATCCTATCGAACGCCTTGTCGGCATCGCAGCTCAGTAAGAGATTTGAGGATCGTGGCATGAGAGAAGAGGTCCAAATGGCCGCTATGGCTTTACGTATGTTTATGGTGGAGTGGCGACCGTTAAGGAAGCCTGTTCGTTGTAAGTATATACGGCGTGTGAGGGGACCCTGGAGGTGGCGGGTCATGATGGTGGACAGGAGTTTTAGATCGTGTTTAATAATGCGATAGGACGATAAGAGGTAAACATAGTAGGGTCCTTCCCAGGCTTGGGGATAACCACCACCCAGGCCTCATTAAAAGTCGGAGGTGGGGTTTCTCCCTGCAAGATTTTATTAGTGAGACTAAGAGGGGGACCACCAAGCCAGAGAGGAGTTTGTAATATCCCACCCCGAACCCATCAGGGCCCGGAGTCTTCCCATTTTTAAGTGAAACAATTGCATTTCTGACATCAGCGGGTGTGACCGGTGCTGAGAGTGTGTCGCATTTGTCCGAGGATAGTTTAGGAATTTGAGCTCCATGGAAAAGATTTAATTGGGCGGGGCAATCATCAGGGCCTGCCTTCTAGAAATCTACAAAATATGTTTGAAAATGGTTAACTATGGCTTTGGGTTCGATAATGACGGTTCCGTCCAAAGTCTTTAGCTTAGAAATGAATGGTCTGGACTGTGTCTCGGATCCGACCAGGTTAACGAGGAGGTGACCTTGTTTATTACCAAAGCAAAACAAACGGTGCTTCTGATGTTGCCAAGAGCGTTGCGCGCGTTCGGTGGCTAAAGAGTCATATCTGGACTTGTCATTTTTGTATGTTTGAAGAGTCGTGGGGATGGGTCTGACAAATAAGCTCTATAGCTCCTATGCAAGTCAGAGTGGGCCGTGGAGAGGTGTTGAGAAGCCTCCTTCCTCGTGCGGGTGGCAAATTCTATAATTTGTCCCCGAAGCACCGCTTTCGATGCAGACCAAAAAAGGTTAATATCGTGGCACGTGTTCAATGTTATTGTCAGTGCAGTTATTCCAGGCTAATTCATCGTGTGATGTAAAAAGACCGGATGTCATGAGATGGGAGGGAAAGCACCAGTTCCGGGAGAAGGACAATGGGATTCCAATTGTCAATTTAAGTGTGACAGGTGTGGGGTCAGTAAGAGCTATCGGGCCATTCGTGGCCCGCAGACCACGGTGAGAGAGTGAGTCTGAAGCTAGAAATAGGTCTAAGCGAGAAAACGATTTGTGTGGGTCGAATAAAACTTGAAATTCCTGCCCATTGGGTAATGAGAGCGCCAAACGTCGACGAGGTCGAAATGAGTCATGAGGAAGGTCGGGCCCGTGGGTTGAGAATGTGTCAGGCTCGAGCCAGGATGAAGCCATGGCAGAGCCTCTATGTAATGATATAATATACCAAGCGCTGGGTGTGATCAGGCAGACAGACACTGGAGGCTATATAGGCACAATAAAGCTTGTATTGCAGATATAGCAAACAGTCTTACAAAGCACAGGTAGCAACACAAAACACACAGGCAGTGTAAATGGCAAGTGGATGGTGGGATACGTAGTTTCTCTGGATCCACTTGAGGAGAACCAGGAGCCTTTGGCAACAGTACCTTGATTGTAGGTCAACCTCTTAGAGAGCTTGAGGGTTAGAAGCCACCTGAAAGTCTCTAGACCCACTGGATAGTGGGCCACATAGTCAATGTCTAGCAAGCAGGAACAAGGAGGACTTGAATAAGGCAAACACAGCGAGGATGACATACACTGGAAAGCATGGCAGAGCAGATAACTAAAGAAACAGAATGAACAAGAGGGAGCTCTCAGGACCTCTGACAACTGGGTAAGGGAACAAACCAAAATGGAAGAGCGATGAGATAAGGGTGTGGCCTAGTTTTATGCAGTACCCAGGATCAAGAGCAGGCATTAACCTTTGAGTGGATGCAGACAGGGAATACATGGCAATCCAGACTGACCAAAGCAGGCTCCCAGGGCTGGGGCATGACAGAATGTCCCCTAGCCACCACAGGACTGGGAGCTCGATCGAGTACAGGGTCTGGGACCTTATTAAAATTCCCTCCTACAATCCTACAGGAGGAGTCGTGTAGTGAAATAAGGGTAGCAACATTTTATAGAATGCCAGATTGGGGCCGTTAGGGGCATTAATGTTAATTAGTTGAAGGGGTTCCTGCTCTATAGTGAGGTTTAGGAGAGTGAACTTGCCGTTTGGGTCATTGATCTCCACCATATCGGAATAAGGGAGACATTTATGGAGGAGGATCGCGGTGCCTCTTGACTTTTGTGTGTGAATGGAGGACGTCTGGAAACACACTCAGGGGGCCTGCAGTGCTTGGTCCGGAGAAGTCCAGTTTGTTTCCAGAAGGAAGATTATATCAGGATCTAACCTGTTCAAATATTGCAACACCTTTTTTCTTTTGATTGACAAATTAAGACCCTCTACATTGCAGGACACAACCTTAAATGAAATACGGGTAAAAACATGGGGTTCTACAGAGGGGGGGATTAGAAGAGATAGCATGTGTCAAGGCGTATGCCGAAATCGGATTTGAAAACGTATTTTAAAGAAAACAGCAATGGGTGGGGCCAGGAACTGTCCCAGCAGAGGTCCCAATATCCCAAATACAGCGAAGGATGCTATTACCTCTTGCCTGCGCTCCATGAGACTGATTCAAAACATTTTAAACATAAACAACCCAAAGGAAATTTATGGTCATCTGCACCTAGAAAAAACAGAAATAACCAAGAAAAATATAACAGAGAAAAAACACAAGGTCCCGGAGGACTAAATTAGAACATTCAGCTCAAAAAACAGTGGAGGCCAGCACGGCCCATTTTGTTCAGCTCAGAAGAACCAAAATAAAAGGAAATTAGTAAAAATTTGGAAAGTGCGAGACCACATAGGTGTCTATACAAATCGTGTTGTGGAGCCATGGCGACAGTCATGTGGGTGGCATCGATGGATGCTGCTGTGTGGATGGCGACGCTGAGGGGGAGCGTATGGAGACATCCTTTAAAATTGTCGAGGCGTAAGACGTTGAATCATAGAAAGTGACTTGACCATGGAGGTGCACCCTTAGGCGGGCTGGGTATTGAAGTGTGAACCGCACATTGGCCACTGCTAATTTTGAACAGATGGGAGCAAAGGCCCTTTGGCGGGCAGCTAGGGACGCAGAGAAGTCCTGGAAAATGTGCAGAGGAGCTCCTTGGTAGTCCAGAGTGTCGGCCTTTCTGTACGCTTGCAGGATGCAGATTTTGTCTGAGAAGTTCAGCAATATGAAAATGACTGTGCGAGGATGATTTAGCATTGGGGAGAGGTCCGGTCCCAGTCTGTGACCTCAATCCACAGTCAACGAATTGTCAGAGAGACCCAGAGCTGTGGGGAGCCAGGAAGCTACAAAGTGCTGAACCTGCGGAACTTTCATGGATTCAGGGGGACCTACAATGTGCAAATTGTTTCAGTGGCTCCTGTTCTCCAGGTCATCAACTTTATCTAACAAGGACGAGATTAGTGATTCATGGGATTCAGTGGATGTCTGAAGAGGGGCAAGCCCATCTTCCAAATTAGACACCCTCTCTTCCACCTCAGTCAATCGTTGGGCTTGAGAGGTAAGCTGGGAAAGAGCCAGTCACTGGATGCTGACAGATGGCCCAGTTTTTCGTCCAGCAATGGAGAGAGCATGGCAGTAAATTCAGCCATCTGAATGGCAGTGGTAGGTGGGGGCGAGGCAGAAAGGTAAGGGCTGGATGGAGAGCTTCCCATCTCAGAGACCGATCGAGTCCGAGATCGTGCTGATGCACCTTTACCTTGAGATTTAGTTGTGTGGCATTTCAAAGCTTTGGAGGATGATGAAACAAATTTATCCATATTGAACCAGACAAAGGAAGAAAAAGAAAAAAGTGTAGATCAAGAAAAAACGCAGAAAAATTCAGTAAGTTGTCCAAGCAGAAAGTGAGCATGGAAAAGTGCTCAGGTGCAACAGTGGGCAGCGTGAAAAGTAATATGAAAAAAGTAGTAGGCCTATCAGAGGCTGCCAACCAAAAAAAAGAAAGAAAATAATTGGTGAATGGAGTATGGGAGTAGTGGGCCCGCTAGGGACCACCAGAAAAATTAAAGATCAAGACCGCACAGAGCAAAAAATTGGAGGGGGGGGGGTAGTGGGCCCGACAGGGACCACCGAACAAATTACGTAAAAAATGTATGTAGATTGTGTACAAAAACAGCAGTTGACTGTGTAAAAAAGTGGTGTACAGCGGCAGTGGGTCGTTAGGGACCACGAAAAAATTAACTGAAAAAAATTAGTGTCCACTGGGTTCAAATCCAAGTAGAGTAAGAGAGCAGTGGACTTGTCAGGGACCACTGAATAAAATTTAAATGAACTGTAAGCGGTCCGTTACTCTTGGGCAGCCTGGGGTGCACAAACAGTTAAGTTGTAGGGTGTAACCTTCACTTGCACTCAGGGATGGAGCAGGCTTACTGGAGCAAGGGGGAAAAAACATCTGTCTCTCCTGTCTGATAAGGAAGAGGTGCGTTATTCTGCTTCCCTAAGCAAAGCTGTGAGGCGTGGGTGCTTTAGGCTGGGGTCAGACGAGCGTAGTGTTCACGTCCGTGATTGCGCCTAAAAGTACGTCCGTGATAGCATGACAGAAAGCCCATTGGAGCCTGACACATGAAGTACGTCCGCACTGAACTGCGGACGCACAACGGCCGCGGCCCACGGACGCAAGGCAGGCAAGAACGTACATCCTCTAGAACGACCGCACAAAGTGAGCTGCATCCGCAACGTCTGCATAGCTTTGTGTGTGAGTGATGGAACGTGGTCAGACGGACTGCATTTATACGTCCAGCATTTTTCACGGACAAAATGGTTTTGCTTTTTAATTTATTTTCCCTCCTACATCCGTCAAAATATACGTCAGTGAATAAATGGACTGTGTGGCCACTACTGTGTCTTCCGTACTGACGTCCGTCCGTGTGCACGGACGTACAGTCCATAGAAATCAGACTCCTCTGACCCTAGCCTTAGACTAGCTACGTCTGTATTTGACAGAATTCACACGATGAAGTTCAGCAGATAGCTTCAACTCAGCAAAACTGACACGTAGAAAGATGAATCCAGTTGAAGAGTTTAATGATCAGACTGGCAATCTTGAATAGTGTACGGCAATGCAGGTAAAAAAACATTAGATTTGTCCAGGAGTGAAATCAATAGCATGTAAGCAGCAAAGGCAGATTCAACAGAAAAAATCTACAATAAATCCTAAATCATGGGGCATGACACTCCCCATCTGAAATCTTTAGATTTCAAAATAAACTAACACTATAACTTTAAATGTCCTCCTGGAAACCCAATGCGGACCTGAAAAACACAGGTAAAGCATTCAATAATACAACTTTACACTTTATAGTCAGTATGTAAGTCAACAGTCTTGAAGGTAGGCCATAGTTCCAGATGCGAAGAGCAATAACAAGTTAACCCATCTTCGTGCTGGAGAAGCCGCACTAGGTCCAAACTTCCACCAACACAATTTGAATCCAACTGGCTGTTCGTTGAAAGGCTTCTGCCGAGAGCAGAATCTCTTAACTGACCTTTTCCCTTGGCAGAAGGAGTATCAGTTAGGTGATTGGTATGTACCACACCTCCTTTAGTCCCCTTGACCTTCACCTTTCGGATTCTTTTTTTTTTTGTATTTAAAATTTTTATTATTATGAAAGCAAATCAACTACATAAAAACTTCAATGGCCACGCAGGACCGTACAGCAGCAAATACAACGAGATATCTCGAAATGAAAAAAGGATAAGAAGGAGCGAGTGAAACAGAACAACTCAGGTGGGAAAAATCTGAAAAATAAAAATATATTGCAGTCCGTGACAGACAGTGGGGCATCAGGAAAAAAGGGAGGGGAGGTAAAAAAAAAAAAAAAAAAAAAAAAAAAAGGGGGGAAGATAAGGGACAGACCATAAAACCGTGGCATTTCTGGCTCACCCCAACACCCCTTAGGAGGCCGGGGGCCATGAAAGAGGCCACATGGCTGGGAGACCTAGGGCCAAGAGGATGGCCAGAGCCTAGGTTGCCACCCTAGCGGCTCGCCCAGGCTACTACCCAATTGTCCCATAGTAAAAAAAAAAAAAAAAAAAAAAAAAAAAAAAGGGAAGGTAATCCCGGCGCCCCTGTAGGTAACTCGTAAATCCTAAACGTCAAAAAGGTGGTCTGCACGGTCACTCGGACAGACAAACACAATTAAGGGGAGAGGGGAGAATCAAAAACCTTGGCAGAGAGTCCTAGAACAGGTAGAGTCTCAAGAGCTAAAAAAGGGGGGTGTAAGCAGGGCATAACAGCAGGTGGGGGTACACACTCGGCGAACAATGAGAGGGAGGTTGTCCACAAGGTGCGAAACATATCTGGAGAGGGGATCAAGGAAAAGGCCATGCGGGGAAGGCGATACCAGCCAGGGACCCCAAAGCGTCACCAACCATCTCAGCCAGTGTCCAGAGAATGAGTAGGGCAACCGGGATCCTGCGGCGCACCGATCCCCAAGGCGGCTACCACCTCCCGTGCCTCTTCCAGGGTTGCTGACGAATATGTCTTGCCTTTCCAGGTCAAAACGAGAGTGCCCGAGGCCCCCCAACGATAACGGACCTCTCGGTCCCGAAGTAGAGTAGTGATTTCTCTGAATCGCCGTCGAGCAGCCAGAGCCAGGAAGGGCAAGTCCCGGTACAGAATAACACATGTAGAGGCATATTCGACTTTATAGGTGGGACCAGCCGCAGCAATAAGCTGAGACTGGGTAAGCACATCCTTGGCCATCACAACGACATCGCGGGGTGCATTTTCGGGTGCAGTGGCAGCCTTCCTGAGCCTCATCGCCGAGACTATAAGAGAGTCCAGCGGAGCTGCAGCATTTGGGAGGAGATGAGACGCCAAGCCCTGGACAAAGGCAAGAAGCCGCCCAGCATGTACCTCCTCCGGGATACCCCGTATCCGAATGTTCCGGCATCTATGTCGGGTCTCCAGGGCTAGCACCGCAGAACTCAGGCGGACAACCTGAGATTGGAGATCAGCGACCCTGGCATCTGTGGTGACCAGGGACGCCGCTGTTTCCTGGGAGTGAGTATGGACCTCGGTGACCTGGGTCTGCAAAGTTTCCACCGCTGTGCGCATCTCAAGGAGGTCACTACGCCACAGGCCCCTAAATTCTTCCATGACCTTTTGTAGGTCTGCCATAGTGAGTGGCGGAGCTCGGGTACGTGGCCCTGTGTCGCCAGTTCTTGACTTCGGGGATGGGGGTGGGCTCGCCTCATCTGAGGAGCCAGAACAGGCCGGAGCCTCACCTTTGCCACTCCGTTGTCCACCGTCCCGTCTCACTCCCAGGGAGACTCGAATGTCCGGAAGGCGCGGGCCTCTGCCTCCCCTAACTTCCTCGTCTTCTTCCCCATTCCGGGCATACGCTGCTCTCCCGGGGTCTCTGATCCAGGCCGCCTCGAGGTCCGAAAAAACAGGCCTCAAAATGGCCGCCGGAGTGAGGAGTCACCGAAAATGACCCGTATCTCTGCCACAGCAGCCCCCAATACGGGTCAGAGGGATCTTGAGCCCGGCAGCAAACAGACAAAGGAGAGCACGCCAAAATAAAATTAAGGTACCGGCCGCGATCACCCGATTTCCTCGGCGCGGGCCGGAGCACAGCAGATAGGCGACCGCTCTCCTCGGCAGCTAGACACGCCCCCCCCTTTCGGATTCTTTGATCGTCACTAGACATAACCTGAGTGACAAGACCCATTGGCAGGAGTTGGGAATCCACGAACTTCTGAACGGCTTTGCACTGTTGTGTGACTGCGTATTTGTCCTTCTCTGTTTAAAAGATCTCTCCCTCCTGGTGCTAGGGTTTGCGCAGTCTCTTCTTCTTGAAGTAAGCATCAGTCAGGTGCTTTGAAACCTTGACACTTGAGATTGACTTTTGTGGAAGCGGTGATAACAAATTTCTGGTGAGCTCTATGCAGGGGTACCCGGTTGATAACCAGTGGTCCTGTTACCAACAGAAGGCCAGACTGGAGCTGCTTCAGAAAAGCTACACGCTTCCCCCTTTGGCGTCCATTGAGGAGTATAAGTACGGTCCCAGGAGTGATGGAGGAGCGCAGGTTGCATTTGTGCTGGCTGAAAGGCTTCTTGCCATGGCTTAACAGCTTCCTTGGCACATCTTCAGTAGAATAATAGCGAGGCATTTTACACAGTTTGACTACACGTGTGCTGCAATTCTTATCCCCACTGACTGTCTTCGACACAGTAGCTCTAGCCTTCTCCCTTTTCTTCCTTTCAATCTTAGTTACTGGGGCTTTGTACTTGCACTTGTAGAGGGCTTTCCTGGCAGAACTGGAACATTTCCCGATTCCGCGGACCAGCAATGGATTCCGGCTGGCATGGGGCCGGTTCATCTTCTTCGCAGCCTCGATTTTCTTCTTCGAGGTGCGCTTTAAAGAGGCTAATCGAGCAGCTGCTTGCTGTAGATTTTTAGGTAGCTTTTCTCTAGGTGTACGAGAGGGTAAGGGTGCTACCCAGCTATTGTCATCATCCTGAGCGAATTCTTTATCCATCGTCTTGAGAAACTCCCTATCTTCTCTTGCCAGTGCCAGTTTGTTGCCATCGTTGGTAGAATTGAACACTGTGGCTCCAAAGGTGTTATCCCAGGTCTGAAAGGCATTTAATTTATCTTGGTCGTCATGTTGCCATTCGTTGCTGTTCAATTTCTCCTTCACTCTGTAATGGTATGGGCACGGTTCAAGATAGGTGTTGCGACCATTTGACAAGATATGTGTTTTGAAGGAAGCAATCTTGGTAGGCACTTTCATTTCCCTTATACAAACATTGCCTATGATAACCCAACCTAGATCAAGGCATTCAGTGAATGGAGCATCATGTGGACCATTAATTTGTTGCCGTACCTTATGTACTCTGAGGATATCTCTGCCCAGGAGAATTAGGATATCTGCATTGTTGTCAAGGGCTGGTATTTCATTAGCTATAGCCTTCAGATGAGGATGGTGTAGGGCAGCTTCTGGTGTAGGGATCTCTTGCTTGTTAGATGGGATCTGGTTACACTCGACCAGTGTGGGTAACGGTAGTTCCAGATTGCCCCCAAGAGTGGCTACTACGAATCCACTGGCTCTTCTTCCAGAGACTTCTGTAATGCCACTACATATACCTAAAGTATAAGGGTAGGAATCTCCTTTTATGTTGAAAAGATCAAAGAGTTCCGTTCTTGCGAGGGATCGATTGCTCTGATCATCCAGGATGGCGTATACTTTAGCAGACTTTCCTTGGTGATCCTTGTGATATATGTGAACTAGGCATATTTTAGCACAAGACTTGTCGCAAAGATCTTCACCGCATACTGCTGTACAAGAAGAGGACACTATGGTAACTTTCTGATCCGTAGTCTCCCCACTGTGCATTAACACAGGAGGGGAGTCTGTAGACGTTGCAGGCATGTACTGAGATGGATGTAGCGCCTGCACGTGATCCACACTATCGCATTCTATGCACTTGATAGGAAATTTGCAGTTTTTGGCAAAGTGTTCAGTAGAAGCACAACATCTGAAACATACACCATATGTCTTTAGGAGCTCCTTGCGCTTGTGGAGTGGTTTCTTTCTGAAGCTGATGCACTTTTTGAGGGGATGTGGCTTCTTATGAATAGGACAAAAGCAGTTAGGATTCTCAATATTTTCACCTTGTTTGCACTTGTTAGGAATTGAGTTAGGAGGGGGAAGGACATTAGTCTTCTTCACTGATACTGGACCCCTGATGCCTCTGTGATTAAAGTACCAGCTGTCGAACATCAGAGGAAGGAAGCCTGAAGCGTGGAACTCGTAGGAAAAACTGGGGTCGTTCTTTGTTTCTGCAATGTCCCTTATGAACTCACAAAAGTAGGAGAAAGGTGGAAAGGAGATTTGGTTCACTCTTTTATACTTTGCCCCAAGTGCAGTCCATTTTTCCTGGATATTGTATGGCAGCTTGAAAACTATTGGGTTTACCCCACGAACAGTGTCCAGATAGCTGAGGCCAGGTAGGAAAGTGTCTGTCTTGGCCAACTGCAGCTCCCAGAGAAGGTCACTCAGTTCCAAGTATTTCTGATTGTCCGGAAATCTTTGGGAAACAGTGCAGGCGATTCAACAGAGCGTTCTCTATGACTTCAGGGCTGCCGTAGCTTTGATCAAGTCTTTGCCAAGCAGCATCGAGGCCCGACGTTGGATTATTGATGTGGACCGCTCTGAGTCTCTTGACACGTTCTGTAGACTGTGGATCAAGCCATCTGATCAGCAGGTCCAGTTCCTCAGCAGGAGTAATGCCAAGATCACTAATTGCAGTTCTGAAGGCACCCTTTCAGCTTCTGTAGTTTTCAGGCTGGTCATTGAAGTTCGAAAGGCTTGTCTTGGTGAGTTAACGGCGAGCCAAGTATCTAACAAACTCAGACATGTCTGTTCTCTCTGACTTTGGGCAGGGAAATGAAGTTTGAAAGGTGTTTGCAGTATTCTGGTTAAGTGACGTAGGGTAGTATGCGGTTGCATCTGTATTTAGCCCTGGAGTCTGTTTAACGTCCATAGACTCAGGCAGGCATGGTTTTATAGTTGTATGGTTGCTAGGATTTTGATGAATTGCTGGAGGGTAGAATTGCATCTGAGAGTTAATGCATTGGGATTGCTGTTGCACTAGAGTGTGCGAAGAAAGCTCAAGATCATTAGCTAGTAGGGTATTGTTCTGTTCCAGAAGCACAGACTGCTTAATGACAGACAGATAAACTCCACAAAAAGGTTTTTTCTAGTCTCTATACACTTTATTCTTCAGGCATTCTCAAATAAACAACTCACGATTACTGAAGAGATTCTTCTGAGGAAAAAGTCAGTCCCTTTCTTGTAGTGTGAAACAAAGTAATGTTCTTTAGGTTACAGAGCGCATAAACACAACTCCATCTTTGATTCATAACTTCATGAAAACAACCCCTGGCCAATCAGAGACGCTGATGTGACCATGTGGAATAAACTACTTTTCCCAGAATGCAATCCCTTAAGGGGACAGTTCTTAACTGCTGTTTACTACAGCCAGCACACTCCCCGCATGCAATTATAAAATTCTACTATTAAATAAAATAAATAGAGGCATAACAATAAACAATAGGAGAGATACAAGGCATGCATAGCTTGATGTTCAATCTTCAAGATCGGTCTTCCTTAGCAGCAATACCAGGTCAGTAATTGGCCGAATGTAAAGCTTCTTGGCGAAAGTCTGTGAGTTGCAGCATGACTCTTGTGACTTCACGATCTGAACTTCGACTTGGCGAACTAGTCCATCAAAGCTGGGTAGAACTTGGTGCACAAGCCTCATGGGCCACGAGTTCCGACGCACATCTTTCTCTCTTAACAAGACAAGGTCTCTCTCTTCTAGGTTAGGTTCTTTGACCTTCCACTTACGGCAGAATCAAGGTTAGGGCTTCATCGAACTGTAATTCTTTGCAGGCTCCCACAAAGTTCATTCCGCGGTCTGATCTAAATACCTTGCCTGGGCCTCTGTATGCTTGGAACCTTCTTAGAGCATTAATAAAACAGGAGGAGTCCATAGATTTGATGACTTCAATGTGAACTGCTCAAATGGTGAGACATGTGAAGAGGACTGCCCAACGTTTACTGACAGCTTGGCCACCTCTGGTCCAACGGGCAGTCACAGTCCAAGGTCCAAAGACGTCTAGACCTACATTGGTAAACGGCGGTCCAGGACTAAGATGGTCGGCTGGCAGGTG
This sequence comes from Leptobrachium leishanense, assembly GCA_009667805.1. Classification (NCBI taxonomy): domain Eukaryota; kingdom Metazoa; phylum Chordata; class Amphibia; order Anura; family Megophryidae; genus Leptobrachium; species Leptobrachium leishanense. Next base: position 112,258,724 of record CM019070.1, read on the forward strand.
AGCCATCAGCTGATGTTGGGCTGTACCTCGTTGTTTTCGACAATGCAGACACCTGAACAAGACAGCAGCAATGTTCCTCTTGGCTCCCATGATCCAGAGTCCAGCAGCTCTGATGGCACCTTCTGTGAAGTGCCGGCCTTGATGGTGGACGGTTTCGTGGTAGTGTTGGAAGCAAGTTCGTTACATGTTGATGAGCAGGAAGGATGACAGGGTGTTTGATATTCAAGACTATTTTAGCTTTATCTCGACGTCCCCCTACTCGAAGTAAGCCGTGTCTGTCAAGGATCGGGTTCAGCCTCAGGAGTGGACTAGACTTCAAGATAGGTTTCATAGTCTTTAAAAGCTCAACTACTACCGGGTATGCATCTTGTTGCAGGCTTCGTAGAATCCTTCTTTCTGCTTGGAGACAGCTATCTTGAAAGCTTATGTCGCGATGCAGGAAACGAACGATGACTGCTACGCCCGATATGAGAGGTCTCCATCTAGAGAAGCGTTTGAAGCAAGCTGGTTCTAGGGGATGGTTTAGGGGCAGTTTCCCTGTCTCCTTGACCATTGTCGACAAACAGCTGACCTGAGTAGTCGTCTTTAGACATGTGCATTCGTTTTAGTACTAAAACGATTTAGTCCGAATTTTGGGATAATTTAGTTTTAGTATGACTCAAGAGAAACGAAACTGCTCAGTACAAAAAACGAAAGAAACTAAAATAAAATGCACTACATTTTAGTTCAGTCCTTTTTGTGATATTACATTGATGAGTGAAGGAGACCAGCAATGAAGAGTGCAACATCCGAAGTTCTGCACCCTCCACATGCCAATGCAGTAGGATGTTCTATACAGATAGGGGCATTAATTAATGCAGGAGGATGTTCTATACATTATACAGAGAGGGGTATTAATGCAGGAGGATGTTATATACATTATACAGAGAAAGGTATAAATTGAAGAGGATGTTCTATACAGAGAGGGACATTAATTAATTCAGGAGGATGTTCTATATATATACAGAGAGGGGTATTAATTAATGCAGGTGGATGTTGTATACATTATACAGACAGGGGTATTAATGTAGGAGGATGTTCTAAACATTATACAGAGCGGATCCTTTTTTTCAGCCCTTTAAATCCTGTGGCTGTGAGCGCTGAGATCGGCTGCTTGTTACATTATCTCTCAGTACAATGTATCAGGCTCAGTAAAACAAGGAAATAATATTGTTCTAACCTCTTATATATAAAAATATTATTTACTAGTTTTACTGAAACTCTGAGCGCTGTGATGAGCAGCGAACAGTCAGTAACTGTAACAGCTTTGCCTGACACGGGGCAGTTTTACAATGTTGGTGCTAACTTAACCAGAGCTGTTGTAAACTGAAAACCTCCATAGGCTATAATGGCTCTGGGAAGTTTACAACAGCTCTGGTTATGTTAGCACCAACTATGTAATATGGCCCACATTGTGCTGAGAGTGAGAGATACTGTAACAAGCAGCGATCTCAGCCCTCTGAGGAGCCACTACAATAGTAATTGTATCCATTGGTTTTCGGATGAATGAAATTAGTTTTCATACTAAAGAACTGAAAACGAATTTCTTTAGTAACTAAATAAATTGCATTTTAGGACTAATCCATTAGTTCAAAACGAAATTTTGTGCTGTGCACATGTCTAGTCGTCTTCTTGTCTTGTCTGGGCAATTTGCTGGGCACCTGAGGTCTAATATCGGCATCTTGATCTGGATCCAGAAGCTCATGATGTTCTGATCTTTGTGACATTAAGGTATCTGGGCGAGCTAAGAACTCTGGACCTTTTAGCCAGGTTGATGCTGATAACTGAGATGCAGGAATAGAGCGTGTAGCATGATCCGCTGGGTTCTGGTCTGTCGGCACATACCGCCACTGCTCTGGGCTTGAAGAGCACCTGATCCTTTCTACTCACATAGACGTAGAAACGTCTACTTTGGTTGTGAATGTAGCCCAGCACCACCTTGCTGTTGATGTAAAAGGTGGTGGATTGAAACTCAAGGTCTATCGTTCTCGTTATTAAGTCTGCGAGTTCTACTGCTAATACGGCACCGCAGAGTTCCAATCTTGGTATGGTGTGACCTTGTTGTGGTGCTAGTTTCGCCTTTCCCATAACAAAGCCAACGTAAATGTCGTTCTCCCCGCCATAGACCCTGATGTATCCTATGGCTGTTATTGCATTCGTTGACGCATCTGAGAAGATGTGAAATTCTTTCTTCAGGGCAGCGGTGGGTGAGACAGGAACATACGTTCGTCACACACGGATGCTTTGGAGACAGTTCCTGGGTATGCGAAAGGGTAATGGGGCTACCCAGCTCCCGGTGGCATCTTGTTGAAGTTCCTTGTTCATGAGCTGCAGGAATTCTTTGTCCTCTGAGTGACAGGCAACAGAGGGTTGTGGTAAATGGAGTTTATTCGGCGCAAGGTTTTGTGACCAGTGGGGTACTTCAGGGGTCAGTACTTGGACCCATTCTCTTTAATATTTTTATTAGTGATATTGCAGAAGGTATTAATGGTAAAGTATGTCTTTTTGCTGATAACACAAAGATTTGCAACAGGGTTGACGTTCCTGGAGGGATCAGCCAAATGACAAATGATTTAGGTAAACTAAAAAAATGGTCGGAGCTGTGGCAATTGAGTTTTAATGTGGAAAACTACAAGATAATGCACCTGGGGCGTAAAAACCCAAGGGCTGAATATAAAATATTTGATACAGTCCTAACCTCAACATCTGAGGAAAGGGATTTAGGGGTTATTATTGCAGAGGATCTAAGGGTAAGTAGTCAATGTAAATGTAGCAGGAAATGCTAGCAGAATGCTTGGTTGTGTAGGGAGAGGTTTTAGCAGTAGGAAAAGGGAAGTGCTCATGCCACTGTACAGAGCACTGGTGAGACCTCACTTGTACTGTGTGCAGTACTGGAGACCGTATCTCCAGAAGGATATAGACATCTTAGAGAGAGTTCAGAGAAGGGCTACTAAAATGGTGTACGGATTGAAGGAGAAAAGTTACCAGGAAAGACTTAATGATCTTAACATGTATAGCTTGGAAAAAAGACGAGACAAGGAAGATATGATAGAAACATTTAAATACGTAAAGGAATCCACAAGGTTTAGAGGAAGGGTATATTTAAAAAGAAACAAAGTAGCAAAACAAGAGGACATAGTCTTAGATTAGAGGGGCAAAGGTTTAAAAGTAACATCAGGAAGCATTATTTTACTGAGAGGGTGGTGTATACATGGAACAGCCTTCCAGTAGAAGTGGTAGAGGCCAAAACAGTGATTGAATTTAAGCAGGCATGGGATAGGCATAAGGCTATCCTAAATAAAAGATAAATCTAGGTAAAGTATCCATGTAATTGGGCAGACTAGATGGGCCGAAAGGTTCTTATCTGCCGACATTTTCTATGTTTCTATCGACAAGGCTAAGTCATTGTCCTCTTTGCTGGTCTGAAACACTGGCGCTCCTAAGACGGGTTTGCTTGTCGAAATAGTGAAATGTTCTTGGCTGTCATGCCTGCTGGTGCTCCTGCAGTGCGGCCTTCCCAACAGAGAGGGCGCCGGTCTCTGAATCAGGCCACTTTGAATGCCGCAACTGATCAGGGATCTAAGCCTTTATATATCAGTCACTGACTGTGCTCTGAGCCCTGACGTGGTTATTTCTAGCCCTCAGTGCGTGTCTATAGCTTCTGCATATTGTTTTTCTGGTTTGACTTCTGGCTTGTATATTGACTGTGTTTTCTGTGTTTATCCCTTGGCATATGTTTATCTCGAGTACCGACCTCTGGCTTGTTATTACTACGATATCTCTCCTGCCCCTAATCTGTACTTCTATGTATTTTAGATTAGTACCTAGCCATTCTAAGGACCAGCTTCTCAGTTTAGGGTTTTTTCTTGCCCTTCTGGGGTTTGTCTGCGTGCTGGGTGACTCTATATCCTTACATTGGCATGGTTTGAAGTGGGATGCTCTTCCGTTACTGAGAACAGACATTGCGAAGACATTCACCTGGGTTGGGGTCTGCACTGCAGCCGATCAACACACTCTGTTCCTGAGAAGACCCATCCGAGTTCTGTCTTGAGGGCGAGTAGGGAGTCTATAGGGCCTCTCACAATTTCGTGGCAGGTGAAAGCATCAGGTGCGTCCACTCCCAACAAGGGATTTTGGCTTCAGGATCTAAGGAAGGAAAGTGATTAGCCATGTGCCTCAGGTGAGGTATTGTGCTTGCTAATTCTGGTGTTGAAATCTGACTGCGATTATCTGGTAAAGCGTCCCATTCTAGCAAAGGCGGCAGTGATAACGAAGCGTGAACTCCCATCTAATGATTCTATGCAGAGTCCAGTAACTTTCCTCCCAGTCGTGCCCTGAGGCCCAGTGCACGTGGATATTGAGAAGTGCGTTTCCTCACTTTCGATGTCAAACAGGTCGAAAAAGGCTGTCCTTGCTAATGAGTGATAACTTTGCGTATCCACTATTACATACATCTTCACGGCCTTCTCTGGGCATCCAGCAGGGTAGACTTTAGCTAAATAGATTTGATGGCATGAGCGAGGGGATGGTGAATCACCGCATACAGACATGCAATTTACACTCGCGGTCGCCTCTGGGTGTGCTTGGGTGTCATGCTGAGGTTCCTTGGTTGAAGGAGAGGTAGGAGTTGCCAGTTGTAGCGACTCCGAGTCTGGATACAGGGCACCTGGGTGCCTGTCACTTTTGCATAGGTGACACTGCACCTTAGCAGGACAAGCTTTGGCCATATGTTCCGTAGACTCACAACACTTGTAACAGACTTTGTACTCCCTGATCAAAGCTTTTCTTTCATCCAAGGATTTCTTTCCGAATTCTCTGCATTTGTTCAGTGCGTGCAAAGTCTTGTGGAGTGGAAAAATCAGATTTTTTCTTGATGTCAGAGGTTTATGTTGAACTTTCTTAAACGATTGTTCACCTGAATTCTTCATGGGCAAAGTAGCGACTTTTGTCTTATACACAGACACAGAGGTTTTTCCCTTTGCAGTTTTCGTTGAACTCTTGTTTGAGCCAGAGTTTTGGCTGGTCTTTCTGGGAGCCGGAAATCATTTTTCTCTGATGCTAAGGTTTTGAGGGTCATTGCATAACTTCGCCTGATGAGAAACAAATTCTTCAAGAACAACAAAGGTGGGGTCTCTACCTGGGTTCTTCGCCTTGTAAACAGTAGATAACTTGATCCATTCCTCACATAGCTGTAGTGGTAGTTTTTGAACAATAGACTTCTCTGTCCTGAACTGGTCAAGACAGATAAGTCCCGGTAAGGTGGGATCTTCTTGTGCTGTCCGTAGCTGTGTAAGGATGGCAGAGAATTTCCATAGCTTACATGGTTCATTGAGACTGATGTCAGGGAAGTCGTAGACATGATCCAAGAGCAAGGATTCTGTCAATATAAATGCGCCATACTGCTGATTGAGCATGTCCCAAGCTCGTCTAGGGGCGATGACAGGGTTACCTAGTTGGGCTGAGTAGATGTCTTTCACTACTTCTGCAGATTCTGTTGCTAGCCATGCAATCATATATCGTAGCTCTTTGGCTGGCCTCATTCCTTCGTCATGAATGGCATTCGTGAAGATATGCTTCCATTGTAAATATTCTCTACCCGGCTTGTTGGAGAATTTCTTTCAGATGCCAGATCCAACCTTCCCGGTCTGGGTGACCATTCTCTCGTTCTTCTCCAGGCTGCTGGAGCATCCAACAGGCTGTATTCAAGTTATAGTCAGGGTGAGGTGGTGCGGTGTGCATTGTGGAATCGGTAGGACCATGAATAGGAGCTTCCCGTGGATTCTTGTAATCATGTTCCCCAGGGGCAGGAGTACGCTCCAAAGATTGCTGGAAGTTTTCTGCAGAGTGCTTCCTGATGAGCTTATCTTCCTATGACACAGGCAAGGGCTGTCCTCCTTGCTGCCAGGCAGGCAGACTGCATTCATTGGGCAAGAAGTCTGTGTACGAATTGCCATGAAGGTCTGGTAGGAATTCCCTTGCTTTCACGTTGAGCTTTGAAATCGCAGCTTCTTGAATGCCTACCTGCTGGGGAACTTTCTCTTTTGGTTCTGAACCAAGCTGCTTAACCCACGTATCTTGATTCGTTGGAGTAAGTTCTCTAAATCCTAAGGGAAAGTCTGATGGTCCATATCGCACAATGTCAGCTTTCTGACTAGTTTGCGGATCTGTTGGTTGAAAGTCTCTTACTTGCACACTTGGCTTTGATAATTTCACAATCGACTGTCCTGCTTCTCCCTCTTTGTGCTGTAGCGCATTTTGATCATCCACGTAGGGCTTGTTCCTGACTATGCAGGCTTTCTCTATCTAGGTTTCTTGAATCGTTGCTGGGGTCGGCACTTTCAGCCTCCGCCTGTAAAGCTGCAGCCCGTGTTGCCTTTTCTACTGCTTCTCATTCATGCTGAAGATACTCAAGGTTGGCCTGAGCTTTGGCCATTTCTTCTTTTTGCAATTGCTCCGCCTTTGCCACACATAAACTGGTGTTGGCCACTGCGGCTTCACTTCATGCCTGTGCCGCTTGGGTGGCGAGACTCTCTGCCCTTGAGATCCTGGACGACTGGCTGTGATTAGAAGAAGCTTTGGAAAGATGGTAGGAACTTGCAGAAGAAGAATGCTGTGAAACACTGGTACACGCCTTAGACTGTGTTGGTTTACGATGGAAGGAGGAGGCTTTCTTAGAGGGGTGAGAGGAAATCTCATATGACCGCTGAGACAAAGTATGCGAACAATGGGTCATGTCGGACTCCGACTTCTCGCTCTGTGCGTCTTCTGTCTGAAGAACGGTTTGAAGATAATCTTTACTGCTTTGAAAGAGCTTCTTGCGTTCTTTGTTTAGCGTTTCAAGGCGTTGTGTTTCCTCTTCGAGCTTTGAGTCTGCTAGCTGTGACTGGATATGAACGAGTTGGTATTCATAACCTGTCCACTGCGTGAAAAGCCCCTCCATGTCCTCTTCCATCGAACGGATACTTTTGAGGGAGAACTTATCTTTGGGTGTGTTGCATAGCTGTAGCAATTTATCCCAGGATTTTTCATGGCGTCGATAGCACCTATCCCACTCCTCCCGCAGGTGTGACTGCATGGCTTCAGTAAGCTTTCTCTGCTGCCTTAAACCATAGGATTTCTGAGACGTATCTATCTGAGTTCTGGACAACAGATTCCGCAATTGGGTCGAGGTTTGATGGCACTTTAGAGGGATCTGCCATGATTATAGAGTGTGAGCTCGTTGTTTGCAGAATAGTCACCAAATGGCACTGCAACCTTAGACCTAATGCTTGGCTTAAACTGAGTAATGGTGAATTCTCTTTGATAAGGTTTGTAGGACTGGCTGTCCCACTTGGACTGATGCCTTATAAACTCTTAAGGAAGTGTTGCTTTACCAGTTTTCAAGCAGAAATCAAGGGAAGAGCTGAATAGTAACTTTTAACAACTGCTGATTATATTTCCTGATCTCCTTTGTAAGCATTCCAATGTAACAGAGTCCTGTAGGAGATTTTCTTTCATAGGCAGAGTGAGAGCCTCACTGCTGGAGCTGCTTGTTATGCAATGCTTAGGGATCTCTCTTATTCAAACTCATAGGAATCCTCTAGATTGATCTAAAAGTCTCTCTTATTTCATGCACAGAGAAGGATGTAAACATATCCTTGTTTGCTAGAGAAGCATTTTCGTTTCACTGTTCTGTTCCAGAAGCACAGGCTGCTTAATGACAAACAGATAAACTCCACAAAAAGGTGCTTTCTAGTCTCTTTATACACTTTATTCTTCAGGCATTCTCAAATCAACAACTCACGATTACTGAAGAGATTCTTCTGAGGAAAAAGTCAGTCCCTTTCTTGTAGTGTGAAACAAAGTAATGTTCTTTAGGTTACAGAGAGCATAAACACAACTCCATCTTAGATTCATAACTTCATGAAAACAACCCCTGGCCAATCAGAGACGCTGATATGAACATGTGGAATAAACTACTTTTCCCAGAATGCAATCCCTTAAGGGGACAGTTCTTAACTGCTGTTTACTACAGCGAGCATAAGTATTGTACTGACCTTGGATGCAGGGGACTGCTAAAGAGTCTTTTCCCTGGTTTGGAAGGTTGTCACAACTGTCAGGAACATTTGAGGTTATGAGAGATTCACTGTTTTGCTTTAGTACATAGTCTCTGGTGCGCTTAACTGAATCTTCCGTATCCACGTTGCATAAGCTGATGCTGTCTCTTTCGCTTCCCCCGGCAGCTTGTTCTAGGATCCTCAGTGTTGCTACGGCTGTGTTGTGCTCACACTGTTTCTCTAGGGCTTCTATTTCTGCTCTTTTGCGAGCTTCTTCCCTTTCCATAGCTGCTTTCTTGCGAGCGGCGTCCATTTCCAATTCTGCGAGCGGCATCCGTCTCCATCTCTGCTTTCCTTTTTGCAAAGGCCGCCCGTAACTTCGTAGTCTCTGCTTTTGCCCTGGCTTGAATAAGCTGCAGACTAATTGATGAACTCTGAGTATTGTGAGGATTTTGACCTTGAGAGACGTGAGCTATGTGAATGCTTGCTAGATGCTGAATTGTGAGAAGCAGTCTCTTGGAGTTGAGCATTCTCTCTTCCGCCTTTACTCTGGCCTGACGTACTAAATTGTCTCATTCTGAATTAAGACACTTTAATTCATCTATTTCTTGTAAAGCCTGTTCAGAATTTATCTTCTCTAAATTAGAGACATAAATGTGACAGTGGGCAAGATATTGAGCATGAGCTGTAGAAAGCTGTCTTAAAACTTCTTTTAGTGAGGATGCATCACAAATAGGTTGTGTGATGGTGGAGCCATAACTCATCACCTGTTCCCAAAGCCATGACATTTGCTGTGATTTCTCATACAGGGTTATTCAGAGAGCGTGAAAAGCAGGAGAAGGACTGGAGAATGACTGGAGAATGAAAAATTCTAGGTCAAAATAGCCAAACCAGAAAAATTCTCCCTTTCATCTCACGTTCCAAATCGGCTATTTTGACCTAGAATTTTTCATTAGGGCTGATATCCAAAACCTGGCTGACTGCACGTCCCATATAGAAGATAAAATGGGGGAATATGCTGACGCTCAGAATGATCTGGCTGACAAAGTGCAGGATCTAGTGATCACCAGGCAGTGAGGTTTAATATAAGATGGAGCCGCACCACACAAAAACAAAAGTTTTAGACTTTAAAAAAACAGATTTTTCTAAAATGAGATTTTGTGTTAATGAGTCATTATCAGATTGAAGGAGTTTAAAGGGAGTCCAGGAGAAATGGGATTATTTAAAGGAAGCATTATTAAAGGCCACAGGCAATTGCATTCGGCTTGTTAGCAAAAACAAAAAAGGGAAGAAACCACTGTGGTACTCTGCAGAAGTGGCCAAAATAGTGAAGAACAAAAAGATAGCATTCAATAATTATAAAAAAAACTCAGAGTGAAGAAGATAGGCAAACCTATAAGATTAGGCAGAAAGAGGCAAAGCAATTTATAAGAGCTTCCAAAGTATGGATGAGCCGAACACCCCCCGAGTTCGGTTCGAGCCCGAACCCGAACTTCCCATTTGTTCGGGACCGAACCCGAACCCGAACTCCCATGCAAGTCAATGGGGCTAAAAATTCGGTTTTTAGAGTGCCCTCCAAGAGGGCATATATGCTACATATTTGCCATAAAAGGTGTATGGGGGTCCGGGTAGTGCCCTGGGGGACAGGAAACAAGGACAAAAAGTTTTAAAAAAAACGTTTTCAAAGGGACAGTGAGTTTTCCATGAAATAAGGGTTAAAAATAAAAACCAAAAATTCCTTCAACTATCGTGCCTAGGAGGTCCCCATAACCTGCCCGTGAAGTGGCGGATTTCTAGGATGTATAGAAACACTTAAAAACAAAAAAATGACGTTTCATATGACGGTAAATGCTTTTCCTTTAATCTATCCATAAACAACTGCTTGGCGCGGCAGCCTGTATGAAAAGGCATTTTAGGACGCGCAGAAAAAGTTTAGTGTTTTTTTGGGCTAAATTATTGTGAAACTTATGCAGGCTTTGGATGAAAGTAACAATAGGTGCTTTAAAATTGGGCTTTTAGCGTCCCCAACAGTGCCGTCACACCGTAACCCCTCTGAGGATATGAATCTGATACAGGCATCAATGGCAGTGCACCCAGATATTGTGCCTTTAGTGCCAGCCATACTATCATACAGTAACCCCTCTGTGGTATTGTGGAAGAGTGAATCTGGGAATGGGCGTCAGTGCACCCAGATATTGTGCCTTTAATGCCAGGCCATCAAGTATCATCATATAGTAACCCCTCTGTAGTATTGTGGAAGAGTGCAGGGGTGGACCATGTGGTCCTATATTGAAAAATGTTTTTTTTTTTATCTGTTAATGGGCGTCAGTGCACCCAGATATTGTGCCTTTAATGCCAGGCCATCAAGTATCATCATACAGTAACCCCTCTGTAATATTGTGGACAGGGCCGGTGCTAGACTATGTTGCACCCTAGGCAAGACCAGCTACTTGCGCCCCCCCCAAAAATTGTTCACTGTTGAAATGCGTCGAGAACACACACACACACTATGTGCGCGGGGGCACACACTGTGCACGGGGGCCGCACAAGGTCATTCGTTGCCCATCTTTCCCCTCCGCTGGTTGGGCCTGGGGTAGGTCTGTGCCTCTTTATTTCCTCTGCCCTCTGTGCCTCTTTCCTTTGTCCTCTTTGCTTCTTTCTTTCCTCTGCCCTCTGTGCCTCTTTCTTTCCTTTGCCCTCTGTTCCTCTTTCTTTCCTTTGCCCTCTGTGCCTCTTTCTTTCCTCTGCCTCCTTCTTTCCTCTGCGCCTCCTTCTTTCCTCTGCTCTCTGTGCCTCTTTCTTTCCTCTGCCCTCTGGGCCTTTTTCTTTCCTCTGCCCTCTGTGCCTTTTTCTTTCTTCTGCTCTCTGTGCCTCTTTATTTCCTTTGCCCTCTGTGCTGATTTCTTTCCTCTGCCCTCTGTGCCTCCTCATTTCCTCTGCCTCTGTGCCTCTTTCTTTCCTTTGCCCTCTGCGCCTCTTTCTTTCCTCTGTCCTCTCTGTGCCTTCTTTTCCTCTGCACCTCCTTCTTTCCTCTGCGCCTCCTTCTTTCCTCTGCTCTCTGTGCCTCTTTCTTTCCTCTGCCCTCTGTGCCTCTTTCTTTGCTTTGCCCTCTGTGCCTCCTTCTTTCCTCTGCCCTCTGTGACTCTTTCTTTCGCCCTTTCTCTTATCTGCCTTTTTTTTTTTCTGTGCCTCTTTTTTTCTTTCTTTCATTCTCTCTTTTGTGCCTTTCATCTGCCTCTTTTTTCCTTTCATCTTCCTCTGGTGGGACCTGCACATCGTCACCATAAGACACCCACCTTCTGCACCACTTGCAGGGGTCCATGAGCCAATAATGTCGGATTTGTGAGCCACCACTGCTGTTACATGAGCCAAACAATGAGGAACGGGTATAATAATGGAAACCGGGTTGGGCCCAGCTGCGCCCCTAGACAGCAGTGCACCCTAGGCGGTTGCCTAGCTTGCCTAGTGGGAGCACCGGCCCTGATTGTGGAAGAGTGCAGGGGTGGACCATATTGAAAAGTTTTTGATCTGGTGGTAATGGGCGTCAGTGCACCCAGATATTGTGCCTTTAATGCCAGGCCGTCGAGTATCATCATACAGTAACCCCTCTGTAGTATTGTGGAAGAGTGCAGGGGTGGACCTTGCAGTCCTATATTAAAAGATATGCATCTGGTTAAGGCGTCAGTGCACCCAGATATTATGCCTTTGGTGCAAGACTGCCAGGCCATCAAGTATCATCATACAGTAACCCCTCTGTGGTATGGTGGAAGAGTGCAGGGGTGGACCATGTGGTCCTATATTGAAAAGTGTTTTTTTTATCTGTTAATGGGCGTCAGTGCATCCAGATATTGTGCCTTTAATGCCAGGCCATCAAGTATCATCATACAGTAAGGCTGGGGTCAGACAAACGCAGTGTAAGGCTAGGGTCAGAGTGGGGCAGTCGGAACGCGCGTGCAGGCGCACTAAATCACGGCGGCAGTAGCAGCACATAACGGCCAATGACGGCCAATATACGCAGTACGTGCGTACAAAAGTGCGCCGACACCACGCAACCGGCAAATGAACGCATTTTTCTCAGAACGTGAAACCGCTGCTACAGACGTACAGAGTGCGCTGCGGCCGCATGGCAGCGTGTGTGTGTGATTAGGAGACTTCAGACGCTGCTAGTGTGCGGCCTACATAACGTTCAAACAGCCGGATTTCCCTAGAATTGCGTTGGTGAGTACCTGCGACTGTGCGACTGTGGTCGTCTGACCACTTAAGCGTATTCCGTGAAAAAATGCGTGCGCACGCATCGACGTACATTTTGACGGTGACCGCAGAAAATGCGCTCATCTGTCCCTAGCCTTAACGTCCGTGTTGCCCGCAAATAAGTACGTCCGTGATAGCATACAATTGTGTTAAATGGAGCCCCACACACGAAGTACGTCCGCACAGAAGTGCGGGGGCTGACGGACGCTGCAAACGGACGCAGGTGAGGCAAGAACGTAATACTGCTAGAACGGACGTGCAGAGTGCGCCACATCCACAACGTCCGCATAGCTTTGTGTGTGAGTGATGCAACAAGGTCAGACGGACTGCATTTATACGTCCAGCATTTTTGACGGACAGAATGTTCTTTCATTGTAATTTATTTTCCCTGCTACATCAGTCCAAAAATACGTCAGTGAAAAAAACCGACTGTGTGTGGCCACTACCTTGTCGTCAGTCAGTAAGTACGTCCGTACTGCACGGACGCACAGTCCGTAGAAAATGCGCTCATCTGACCCTAGCCTAACCCCTCTGTGGTATTGTGGAAGAGTGCAGGGGTGGACCATGTGGTCCTATATTGAAAAGTTTTTCATCTGTAATGGGCGTCAGTGCACCCAGATATTGTGCCTTTGGTGCCAGGCCATCAAGTATCATCATACAATAACCCCTCTGTGGTATGGTGGAAGAGTGCAGGGTTGGACCCTGCTGTTCAAAAATTTAAAATGATATAAATCTGGCACAGTCGTCAGTGCAGCCAAATATTGTGCCTTTCATGGCAGCAAGTGCATTCACACCGTAACCCTTTTGTGGTACTGTGGAAGAGTTCAGTGCTGGAGGTTTTGTGCATGCAGAAGACATACCCGATCTATTCCGTTACTTCGGCATCAGGGGATTGATAGCTGCTGATCCAGGACTGATTCTTTTTTATAAATGTCAGCCGGTCTACAGAGTCGGTGGACAGACGCACTCTTTTGTCTGTGACAAAACCTCCAGCGGCACTGAACGTCCTTTCGGAAAGCACACTAGATGAAGGGTGTCACGGAACGAACATGAAAGCTCTTTTCAGCGAGCCACAGGACTAAAGACTGAACCCTTTTTAAAGACCATTTTTCCTGTTTTCGTTTTGGTTTTGCGTGTGAGCCTATGGATCTCTTATTTTATTGCTAGCTGTGGTTTTATTGGTGTAATGTAATAAAAAATGTACCCTGTATGATGTGACTGTAAAAGTATGAAAGAAACCGTTTGTATGTGTTTTTCCCCGTCGCCATTTTGCTCATCCCAGCATGGTTTCACAGAACAAAGGATCTCATGCCCCAAGATGGAGGATGCAGCGGGCCAGAGGATTGGAGGCTTTTCCAAGACCTCATCTGCCGAATCCCCTGGACAATGGGGGAGCCTGAAAGGGCAAAATAGAGGATACAGCAAGCCAGCTGATTGGAGGCTTTTCCAAGACCTCATCTGCCTAATCCCTGCACAATGGGAAGGCTGAAAGGGACCTGATAGGGAACAGGAGGCTGGGAAAGGAGCCAATCAGTGCTGGTGTGTGGGTGGGGGAGTTGGTAATCTGTTTGTGTGTAGTTGTATATTTATACAACTACACACAAACAGATTACCAACTCCCCCACCTGTTGAAATCCATAAAATTCAGTTCACTGTTTTAAAGCATACAGCCGCGTCTGGTGTCTTCATTTCAGAGCTACAATCACTATTGCAGGAGACACTCAGCGGTCTCCTGCATCACCACTCAACCCAGGAACGGGATCCCCAAGGCAACACCGCATCATCTCTCCAGGCGCCGGACCAACGCCATTTCATCCTCCAGGCCGCTCGAGATGCCGAGTGCCGTGCCACTCGGTAGTCTGGCCGGACGCCACCAAAGGGGGGTCAGATAGAGCAGGACCACAGGCGGACTTCCATCCCGTCACAAAGGGCAACCTAGTAGCTGCATAGCATATTGGCTAAGTTCTGGCCAGTGATCCAATCTCAACAGCCAGTAAGCCAGTGGGTCATCTGCTGGAAAGGTATCCAGGTCTGCCCTTGCCCCTAGGTAGTCCTGCACCATATGGTGAAGACCCTGGCAATGGGTGCCTACATTTGACGTCCCTGGGCGTCGAGGACTAAAAAAATTTAAAAATGCATCAGTTAAGCGGCCCTGGCCTTCACCGCTATTCCTCTGATCACCTGCAGCCTCAGAAGCACGTGTGTCAGCAGTAGCACTTGGTAATCTAACAGTGCCTGGAAAGGTGTTACACAAGTTTCGCTTTAGAGCGTCCTCAAGTTTTGTCATCCTGTGCTCCCTCTGTGCGGGCAGGATGAGCTCTGCAACTTTCCCCTTGTATCGTGGATCAAGAAGGGTTGCCAACCAGTAATGATCCCTCTCCTTGATAGCACGAATCCTGGGATCCTTTAGCAGGTTTTGCATCATTAGGGAGCCCATGCAGCGTAGGTTGGAGGTGGCATTAGCTGCCGAGTCTTCCTGGTCAATGAGGATGACCGTATCGTGCACTTCATCCTCCCAGCCACGCACAAGCCCTTCTGTTTCTGGGCACACAATCCCTGCCTTGAGGAATCCCCAGCTTCAATGCCCCCACTACTTAAATAGTCCTCCTCCTCCTCATCCTCCTCCTGTCTGATCTGAGTTGGAGCCGCTGGAATGCTGTCTGCGGAAAGACTGGGGCCTTGAGAGCTAGGGAAGGCTTCCTCTTCCTTCCGCTGCTCTGCCTCTAGAGCCACATCTATAATTCCCTGCAGAGTGTGCTCCAGCAGGAACACTAAAGGAATTGTGTCACTGATTCATGCACTGTCCCTGCTCACCATCCTCGTTGCCTCCTCAAATGGTGACAGTACAGTGCATGCATCCTTGATCATCAGCCACTGCGGGGGGAAAAAAAACCAAGTTGACCTGAACCTGTCCTTGTGCCATACTCACACAGGTACTCGTTGATGGCCCTCTGCTGCTTTTGCAGACGCTGCAGCATTGCTAATGTCGAGTTCCACCTGATGGGCATGTCACAGATCATACGGTTTGTGGGAAGGTGGAATTCTCTTTGAATTTCTGCCAGGCGAACGCTTGCTGGGAATGACCGTCTGAAGTGGCTGCAGACTTTTCTGGCCTGGATGAGAAGCTCTGGCAGCCCTGGGTACTTGGTTAGGAAACGCTGTACCACCAGATTTAGGACGTGTGCTAGGCATGGTACATGCGTCAATTTACCCTTTCGTAGGGCGGAGAAAAGGTTGCTGCCATTATCGCAGACGATCATTCCCAGCTCAAGCTGGCGTGGTGTAAACCATCTCTGCACCTGCCCCTGCAGAGCTGACAAAATTTCTGACCCGGTGTGGCTCCTGTCCCCTAAACAAACCAGCTCAAACACAGGATGGCATCTTTTTGCTTGAGCCATTGCGTAGACCCTGTCTGGCGTCGGTTTAACTGCCACTTTGCCAGAGACAGAGAAGGAGGAGGAGGAGGAAGAGGTGGTGGTGGTGGAGCAGACAGACCTCATACAAGCAGCTTTCTGGAGGCGTGGTGGATGAAAAAACTCCAGCACAGAGCCCCGTCTTGGATCCCTCCCAGCTGCAATCAGAGTTACCCAGTGTGCCGTGAAGGAAATGTAACGACCCTGTCCATGCTTGCTGGACCACGTGTCTAAGTGACATGCACCTTGCTGCTGACTGCCTTTCCCAATGACTGGATAACATTGTCTTCCACGTGCTGGTATAGTGCTGGAATGGCCTTGCGTGAAAAGTAATGGCGTTTTGGAACCTGCCACTGTGGTACAGCGCATTCAGCAAATTCACAGAAGGGAGCAGAGTCCACCAGCTGAAAGGCAGCAGCTGCAATGCGAGTAATTTTGCTAAGCTGGCATTTAGACGCTGTGCTTGGGGATGGTTGGGACTATATTTTTTCTTTCGCTGCAGCAGCTGCGGCAACGTAATCTGACTGCGTAAATCTTCAGCTACTGGGATGATGTCACATTGTGAGGAAGGACCTGCTGGTACATCCATTACTGTAGCATCATCCCTGTCGGTGGAGGTTGTAGGCATTTGCATGGCAGGACATACAGTGTGGGTAGAGACAGATGAGAAGGAGGAGGACCTACGCAAAGTTTTGCCCCAACGGGATGTGTGGCACTTGTTCATAAGTCGCCTCAAGCATGAGGTACCCAAGTGTCCGGTGTTTATCCCACGCTTCAGCCTCCTCTGACATAGATTACAAATAGTAACGCTGGGGTCTACTGCACAGTTCTTAAAGAACTCCCAGACAGCAGAGTTCCTGCATGTGTTCTTTGAGACAACAGCGCTCTGCACCGGAGCAGCTCTGACATGTGATGCCTTGGACAGGCTAGTGCTACGGTTGGTCACAGAGGATGTTGTGCCTCGTGTTTGCTGTGCCTCCTCCTCCCCCTCTTCCTCACTTAATTCCTCTGTTTGATCTGGCACTCAGGTGGAGTCAGTGACCTCATCATCATTGTCATGTTCACCCCCTATCTCCTCGTCACTGGAGCCAACTTGGCAGTATGCTGCAGCTGCTGGGGCAACATGTGTGCCAGTTATTTGTGTCATCACTGGCACCCCCTTCCTCTAGGTTGATTATACTCCCTTCCTCAACCTCAGAGATTGAATCAGAGCACTGTACTTGCTGCGCATCCTCAAGCAGCATGTCACTGTCATTGTAGTCAAACAATTCAGCTGACTCCTCCGTGTGTGATAGCGAGGCTACGGCAGGAGTAGCTGTGGACATGGAGGCTGCATTAGATGCTTTGGCAGCTGAGGTGGACTGTAAAGCACTAGAAGCCTGGCTGGCAGAGGACTCGGAGGATGAGGATGGCCTGGTTAGCCAATCCACCAAGTCCTCTGTATGTTGCTGCTGCTGCTAAGACGGCCAGCACCAGTTAGAAAGGACAAGCGTGCCCCTGCAGAGATGCACCACGTCCACCACGACCAGAGCACAGCCTCGCCCCGACACAGGGGCTACTTGCCCTCTTATCTGTGGCTGGGAGTGTCTGCCTGTCCTTTTTGTTCTTTCAGACATAGTGAGTTACATAGTTACATAGTTATATAGGCTGAAAAAAGACATGCGTCCATCAGGTTCAGCCTCTCCCACATAACCTACTGCTGTTGATCCAAAAGAAGGCAAAAAACCCAGTCTGAAATGCTCGCCAATATGCAACATACTGGGAAAAAATTCCTTCTTGACCCCAGAATGGCAGTCAGATTTCTCCTTGGATCAAGAAGCTTTTACCCACATATTAAATATTATAACCCTTAATATTCTGTGTCTGCAGGAAGTCATCCAGTCGTTTTTTAAAAGTCTGTACAGACTCAGACCCAACCACCTCAACAGGCAGAGAATTCCACAGCTTTATTGTTCTCACCGTAAAATAACCCTTCCTATGCTTTAAGCTAAATTTTCTTTCTTCCAATGTATAGTCCTGTTAATGAATAGGTTATCAGACAATGGTTGATAATGGCCCCGTATATATTTATATAAGGTTATCAGATCCCCTCTAAGGCGCCGTTTCTCTAAACTAAACAGGTTTAAGCTTGTTAGTCTTGCCTCATAACTTAACCCTTCCATTCCCCTTATTATTTAGTTGCCCGTCTCTGCACTTTTTTCTAACGCTATAATATCTTTTTTAAGACCGTGCCCAAAATTGCACGGCATATTCAAGGTGCGGCCTGACCATTGATTTATACAGAGGCAAAATTATGTTTTCATCCCGTGAGTGAACTCCCCTTTTAATGCATGCCAATACTTTGCTTGCCTTGGCAGCTGCTGTTTGACATTGCACATTGTTACTTAGTTTGAAGTCTATGATTATTCCCAAATCCTTCTCCTGCTTGGATTTCCCTAACTCCGTACCATTTAAGGGTATAAATTACTTGTGTGTTCTTCACTCCAAAGTGCATAACTTTGCATTTATCTACATTAAATTTCATCTGCCATTTAAGTGCCCAGTCCCCCAATCTATCTAAATCCCTCTGCAGTGAAGATAGATTAATGTATACAGAACTCTGATTCAACTCTGGTATAAAGATTTAAATAACTCTGGTATAACTCAGTGAGACATACTGATAGCTGGCAGCCAGTAACAAGAGACAGATCACCTTAATTCACAAGTGTTTTAAAGAAATTAGTGAGCCCCAAAATATCTTGCTGGCTGTGTGACGAGACACAGAAGATCACCTTAATTCCCAAGTGTTTTAAAGAAATTAGTGAGCCCCAAAATACAGCGTGGTACTTTTTGTATGACGAGACACAGATCACCTTAATTCCCAAGTGTTTTAAAAAAATTAGTGAGCCCCAAAATACAGCGTGGTACTTTTTGTATGACAAGACACAGACCACCTTAATTACCAAGTGTTTTAAAGAAATTAGTGAGCCCCCAAAAAAATTGCTGCTGCGTGACGAGACACAGAAGATCACCTTAATTCACAAGTGTTTTAAAGAAATTAGTGAGCCCCAAAAAACTTGCTGGCTGTGTGACGAGACACAGAAGATCACCTTAATTCCCAAGTGTTTTAAAGAAATTAGTGAGCCCCAAAAAACTTGCTGGCTGTGTGACGAGACACAGAAGATCACCTTAATTCCCAAGTGTTTTAAAGAAATTAGTGAGCCCCAAAAAAACTTGCTGGCTGTGTGACGAGACACAGAAGATCACCTTAATTCCCAAGTGTTTTAAAGAAATTAGTGAGCCCCAAAATACAGCATGGTACTTTTTGTATGACGAGACACAGATATCACCTTAATTCACAAGTGTTTTTAAGAAATTAGTGAGCCCAAAAAAACTTGCTGGCTGTGTGACGAGACACAGAAGATCACCTTAATTCACAAGTGTTTTAAAGAAATTAGTGAGCCACAAAAAATCTTGCTGGCTGTGTGACGAGACACAGAAGATCACCTTAATTCCCAAGTGTTTTAAAGAAATTAGTGAGCCCCAAAATACAGCGTGGTACTTTTTATATGACGAGACACAGATCACCTTAATTCACAAGTGTTTTAAAGAAATTAGTGAGCCCCAAAAAGATTTTCTGGCACAGTGACAAGACCCAGAAAATCACCTCAATTCACAAATGTTTTAAATAAAGTTGTAAACCCCAAAAAAACTTGCTGGCACAGTGACAAGACACACATCACCTAAATTCAATGATATTTGATATAAATGAGACCCATAAAGACTTGCTGGCACAGTGACAAGACCCAGAAAATCACCTCAATTCACAAATGTTTTAAATAAAGTTGTAAACCCCCAAAAAAACTTGCTGGCACAGTGACAAGAAACACATCACCTAAATTCCCTGATATTTGGTATAAATGAGATCCAAAAAGACTTGCTGGCACAGTGTGACAAGACCCAGAAAATCACCTCAATACACAAATGTTTTAAATAAAGTTGTAAACCCCAAAAAAACTTGCTGGCACAGTGACAAGACACACATCAGCTAAATTCCCTGATATTTGGTCGAAATGAGACCCCCCAGACCCCCCAGTAGCGTGGCAGACCGGCAGTAACAACACACACAACTATCTTCTTTGAAATCTCCTCTGAAATGCGTGCAGAAAGCGCTGCGTTGAAACCTTATATAGTGTGCTGCGGGACTTAGCTCTGTGAGCCCATGATTGGGCAAAATTTGCCCAATCAGGACTCTGAGCGGTGATTGGCATAGTGTTCAACCAGTCTTGCACCAGACCTGTGGTCAGGTGCAAGGCTGTAGCCAATTAGGAGCTTCAGGCAGTGGGAAAATGCATTGTGGTCCATTGTGGTCGAACATGCGGCGAACACCCGGAAATGTTCAAGGTTCGCGATCTGCTCGAACAGGCTAAGTTTGGGTCGAACCCCGAACCGTCCGAACCCGAACAGCTCATCCCTATTCCAAAGCACACACAGAAGAGAAAATAGCTCAGTCAGTAAAAAAGGGGGACAAAACATTTTTTAGATAGATAAACGAGAAAAGAAAAGTAAAACAAGGATTAGTTAGATTAAAACAAAGGAAGGAAGGTATGTAGAAGAGGATAAAAGTCTTGCTGACTGCCTCAATGAATATTTTTGTTCTGTCTTTGCAGAAGAAAAGGAAGGAAAGGGACCTCAGTTAGGAGGAAACACTAACGAGACATTTACATATGAGTTTACAGAGGAGGAGGTTCTACAGCAGCTGTCTAAACTAAAGACAAATAAGTCAATGGGGCCTGATGGGATCCACTCTAAATTATTAAAAGAGCTCAGTGGTGTAATAGCAAAACCGTTAACAGATTTATTTAACCAATCCTTGATATCGGGAGTCGTCCCAGAAGACTGGAAATTAGCAAATGTTGTGCCCATTTACAAGGGTAGTAGGGAGGAATCGGGGAACTATGGCCAGTTAGTCTTACGTCAGTAGTGGGGAAATTAATGGAAACCATGTTAAAGGAAAGGATTGTTGAACATCTAAAAACACATAGATTACAGGAACAGAAACAACATGGGTTTACATCAGGGAGATCGTGCCAAACTAATCTTATTGATTTTTTTGATTGGGTAACAAAAATAATAGACACAGGTGGTGCAGTAGACATTGCTTATTTAGATTTCAGTAAGGCTTTTGAAACTGTTCCGCATAGAAGGCTTATCAAAAATTACAATCTTTGAGCTTGGATTCCAATATTGTTGATGGATTAGGCAGTGGCTGAGTGACAGGCAACAGAGGGTTGTGGTAAATGGAGTTTATTCGGCGCAAGGTCTTGTTACCAGTGGGGTACCTCAGGGGTCAGTACTTGGACCCATTCTCTTAATATTTTTATTAGTGATATTGCAGAAGGTATTAATGGAAAAGTATGTCTTTTTGCTGATGACACAAAGATTTGCAACAGGGTTGACGTTCCTGGAGGATCAGCCAAATGACAAATGATTTAGGTAAACTAAAAAAATGGTCGGAGCTGTGGCAATTGAGTTTTAATGTGGATAAGTGCAAGATAATGCACCTGGGACGTAAACACCAAAGGGCTGAATATAGACTATTTGATACAGTCCTAACCTCAACATCTGAGGAAAGGGATTTAGGGGTCATTATTTCAGAGGATCTAAGGGTAAGTAGTCAATGTAATAGAGCAGCAGGAAATGCTAGCAGAATGCTTGGTTGTGTAGGGAGAGATATTAGCAGTAGGAAAAGGGAAGTGCTCATGCCACTGTACAGAGCACTGGTGAGACCTCACATAGAGTACTGTGTGCAGTACTGGAGACCGTATCTCCAGAAGGATATAGACATCTTAGAGAGAGTTCAGAGAAGGGCTACTAAACTGGTGTACGACTTGAAGGAGAAAAGTTACCAGGAAAGGCTTAATGATCTTAACATGTATAGCTTGGAAAAAAGACGAGACAGAGGAGATATGATAGAAACATTTAAATACGTAGAGGGAATCCACAAGGTAGAGGAAGGGAGTATATTTAAAAGGAAACAAAATAGCAAAACAAGAGGACATAGTCTTAGATTAGAGGGGCAAAGGTTTAAAAGTAAACACAGGAAGCATTATTTTACTGAGAGGGTGGTGGATACATGGAACAGCCTTCCAGTTGAAGTGCTAGAGGCCAAAACAGTAATTGAATTTAAGCAGGCATGGGATAGGCATAAGGCTATCCTAAACAAAAAGATAAATCCAGGTAAAGTATCCATGTAATTGGGCAGACTAGATGGGCTGAAAGGTTCTTATCTGCCGACATTTTTGTATGTTTCTATGTTTCTATCTAGAAGACTCGCTGGAAGGATGCTTGGCCAAACTTGCTGATCTCTAAAATCGGTCTTGCAGACACAACGTGAAAATCCACGGCATCCCTGAAAGTGTTAAACTCCAACAGCTTGCTTCTTATGTCACTGACTTTTTTTCCCACCTAGTGCCTGACCTGACGCCGGAGTCCTTGCTAATGGACCGTATACAAGACCTCCCAAGACCTCCCGCCATACCGACGGACTCCGCACGCGATTTCATCTTACGCCTGCATTATTTCAGACCCAAGGAATTCATCTTCCAGGCGCTGTGAAAACCCCAGGCTGTATCCCCTGAATATGACCATCTTCAGGTATTTCCCGACCTAGCGAAACGCACTCTGGACTTTCGGCGCTCCTTACATGGGGTGACTACCACACTCCGTCAACACGAAATCTTATATTGCTGGGGATTCCCACAGAGCTCGCTAATTACTCGCGAAGGATCCCAACGCGTGGTCACGACGCTAGAGCAAGGCCTAAAATTCCTGTCGGAGAGAAATCTGTCCCCAGCCTCCCCTACCCGGCGACCCTCACTTGCACCTAAAAAACTGGCTAAAGACTGGAAGAAAGTGCGCAAGGGGAAACCGGGCTGACCGCCTTCTCCTCTTTGGTCTTGTTTGATGAATTCTGAAGGCCCCACATGGGCTCCCCCTGACGATCTCTGCTGCCCTGCTGCTAACCCGACCTCCTTTCCTGGGATTGTTCGCTCACCCCTTTCATACAACGAACAAGGTTTAAACTAAATTGTATGTCACTATGGTCTGGCAGCTCCGTCCAGTTGAGAGAAATTCTGTCCCACGTTTTCCCTATTTTCCTCCCTCTCTTGCTGAGAGCAGTGGCTCAACAGCGGGTATGTTGCCACGTAGGAGATCCACGAACCCTTTTTCTTTTTTGTATATAAGGTTTTTTTTGTTTTCCTTTTTATTTTTTATTTTTTTACCTTTTTCTCATTTTCCAGGAACCACCAACAACGCCATCGCACACCATTGAACATTCGCCTCTTTTTCAAGAATCTCTCGACTCGGGATCCGAGGGACACTATTTTCCTTGAACTTTGTGGTACTTTTATGCTTCCTTATATTTCTGGTCACAGCCCTCTGTGGGAATGGGTAACTATTCGATGCAATGTTCTAATCATTACCGTTATGTCATGCCTCTCTCCAGTGCACCCCCATGGTGAAAGTTACATCATATAATGTCCAGGGTCTAAACATTCCCTATAAACGACGGACGCTTTATAAAGAACTTGACTCTGCTAAAGCAGACGTCATTTGCCTTCAGGAAACCCACTTTAGGAGACTGTCCCATCCTCTGTTAAAATGGCCGAACTTCACGACCCAATTCCATTCCACGGGCCCGTCTAAATCTAAAGGAGTGTCCATTCTGATTAGAAACAGCATTGTATTTGAATTACATTGTAAACTGTCGGATCCGAATGGCAGATACCTGATTTTAGTATGCTCTCTGAACCATAAGATATACAATATTCTCAATTTATACGCTCCCAATGAAAATCAGGTGGAGTTTGCGGCTTCTGTATTCACCAAATTATCCTCTGTAATAACTGGTACTTTACTCATCTGTGGGGATTTTAACTTTAGTCTAGACCCTCTCAAAGACACTTCAGGGTTCGGCTCCCGCCCTCTCACTGGGAAACGTAAAAAACAGGTAGAAAAATGTCATGCCTTGTTGGGCGACTACCACCTACACGACACATGGCGTCTATTCCACCCTAATGAAGTGGACTACACATTCTTCTCTAAGGTACATAAGACGCACACTCGAATTGATTACATACTGATTCAAAGCCAATCGCTCCCAGGAGTAGAGAGCTGTTCAATAGACACAATCTCGAGCTCAGACCATGCCCCCTTTAATCCTTAAAGATGACTATAAAATGTTTGGTCAGTCACCATGGCGCCTTAATGACTCTGTGTTGTCTGACGAGATAGCTAAAAGTGATCTAGCTTCCCAACTGGAATCCTACTTTGACCTAAATACGAGTGAAGATCTTTCCGCCACAACCATATAGCAGGCCCACAAGGCAGTTCTGAGGGGGCACTGTATTAAATGGGCATCCCGTTTTAAAAAATCTAAAGAGGCCGCTCGCCTCCTCCTTCTGCAGAGACTTGACTCTCTATACCGATCACAAAAGATATCCCCCTCAGACGCCACAACCCGCCTCTTGAGCGATACCCACGATGAACTACACGCATTGGATAGACAGTCCCATCTTTCTCACCTACAGCACCTTAAGACGCGTTTCTACGCTTACGGTAATAAACCTAGTAGATTACTAGCACAAAGACTATGCACACTCCTACCTAAACACCGTATAGATAATCTCCTCTCCCCTGGCCAAACAGTAGTACATAAACCCTCTGAAATTGCGGGAGAGTTCGCAACATATTATTCATCTCTCTATAATTTGACGGATAATGACACCATCCCACACCCCACCACCGCTGATATAGACGCCTACCTCTCACATCTCCACCTCCCTACTTGTCTCCTACGCAAATGATACAACTGTCCTCGCCTTTCTCCATCAATGACATAACTAAAGTCATAACCTCCTTACCACATGGTTAAAGCACCAGGCCCAGATGGATTCCCCTCTTCCTACTATAAAGCTTTTGCACCCCATCTGGCACCACACTTACATAGAGTGTTCACACAGGCATCCTCTGAAGGCATGTTCCCTAAAGACATGCTACAGGCTACAATTGTCACGTTGCCTAAACCGGGCAAGCCCCTGACTTCCTGCCCTAATTTTCGCCCCATCTCGTTACTGAACACAGACATAAAAATCTACGCCAAATTACTGGCCATTCGGTTAAACGACATACTTCCCACTTTAATCAGGTGAGACCAAGTTGGGTTTATCAAAGGCAGACAATGGACTGAAAACTCAAAGAAATTGCTGGCCCTGATGGAATACCAATCTATTCATAACATCCCATGTTTATGGCTCTCACTCGACGCAGAAAAAGCATTCGACAGGGTTCATTGGAAACTTATGAATAGAGTTCTTGATAAATTTGGGTTTACAGACGAACACATTAGATCCATCATGGCGTTATACGCCTCCCCTTCCGCTAGGGTGTTGAACAGTGTCGTTCTTTCTACCACATTTAATATTACCAACGGCACGTGCCAAGGCTGCCCTTTATCCCCACTGCTCTATGCTTTAATACTAGAACCCCTGGCTCAAGCCATCAGACAAGATGACCTCATACGTGGGATACAAATAGGTCCCCAGACGTTTAAACATAACCTTTTTGCGGATGATATCCTTATAACAATCACTGACCCAATAGACTCCCTGCCCTCCCTACATGCCGCACTACACGATTATGGCTTAGTCTCATATCACTCCATCAACCTCCCTAAAACACTTGCGCTAGGACTTCCTCCTGCCGACCTAATGTTTATAAAAGATCGCTATTCTTTCGCATGGAACGACCAGGGTATAAAATACTTAGGCATAACGCTCCCAGGGAAGTTCGAGGATGTGCTGTCTACCAACCACAAGAAAGTCTTCGCTGAAACGAAGTCGTTACTATTAAGGTGGAGGTCGGTGAGATTGTCCTGACTGGGCAGAGCGGCAGCTGTTAAGATGACGATTCTACCCAAACTACTATATGTATTTCGCATGTTACCCGTTCCCATTCCGAGGACTTTACTTAATGTGGTCCACTGAGACATCTCTTTCTATATATGGAACGGTAAGCGCCCACGCATCCTGTTCAAGGTCCTATCGTCCCCTCCTGCGGACCGATGACTCAAATTACCTCAGATAATGGCGTACTACAAGGCAGCAGCCATAGCCTCCCTGAGCAAATCCTTTCTTATACACCAGCCGTTATGGACTTACATTCAATCAGTATCTCTACCAGGCTCTTTCCCGGTCTAGCTGTCATTTTTTCCCGGCCTACTTTTCACCCCCTTTAAATCCAGACCCCCTCTCCCAACAGCTCTTCAGATAACTAGATGTTACATTACTATTTGGGACCAACATGTCCGCGCCCTCACTTCTCTCTACCCTCTACCCCTCACCACCTCAATAACCGCTTTGACTTACGTGATTCCCTTTTTTAACCCTAAACCACCACGGAGTCACGCATGTGCTCCAATTTTTCAAAAACTCCTCCGTTATCTCCTTTGCCCAAATGCAGACTACTCATGGAATACCTTCTCAGGCGTTTCTCTCATACCTTCAACTAATGTCCTACATGAGAACACTAGGAACGCTTAACTCTGTTTCGACAAGCACACCTCTACTCACACCATTTGAGACTTTTACAGTATATCCTTCACAAACTACCATGCTCCTTTCCCTTTGTTACCGTCAATTGATGTCCACAATAGGATTGTCCAAATGCACTTTTCAAACAGCTTGGGAAACCGAGTTAAACATGCCCATTACGCTAGAACAGTGGACCCACATATTTTTATTTGATAAAGGTGCATCCAGGTGTATTTCAATTTTCGAGACATGTCGTAAGGTGCTATACAGATGGTACTTAGTACCTGTTAGGGAATGCCATTTTAACAAAAATGTTCCTGATACCTGTTGGCGCTGTCTCGCGGCACGAGGGACGATGCTACATGTTTGGTAGTCCCGCCCAACACTTCAACCGTTCTGGACCCAAGTGGCGTCGTTTGTTGCTGAGGTTTTGGGCACTAAGGTCCCGTTCTCTCCAATACACTACCTCCTAGGTCTCCTCCCAGACGACGTGAGGAAAATGTTGAGACAACAAAAATTGTTTTGTATAATTATATCCTGTTGCTACCTCCTTATCGCCAGACTGTGGAAAAAACCATTATCCCCCACTCTACCCTCCCTGACTAAAATGATCTCTGATCTAGCATTCTCTGAGGCCCTGGCCCGATCACATTTCCATCTCACCTCCCCAACACAAGACCCTTGGTCGCTGTGGCAAGATCACCTAATATATCAAACTACTAAAACCATAGGCACGAAGCTTCCATAATGTTACGACCACCACCTATTACCCGGCCCCTCTGCAGTCCCAAGGTTCCCCCCACCTGTTTTTCTACCGACCGGTATAGACCGGTCGATTGAAGTCCTCATAATATTGTTGGCGGTTTCCGATGTCTCCCCCCACCTGGTTCCTTTCCCCCTTTTCTTCTTCTTTGCTTTTCCCCCCTTTCTATCTTTCTCCTTTTCTCTCCCTTCCTTCCCTGTTATGTCTCTGCTTCCGAAACAGGTTCGGTTGATTGTTAAATAACTCAATGTGATGTTTTCATATCTTTGCCATTCTGTAGAGCAATTTCCTCTTTTTATTGAATAATCGCGGTATAACATCATCGCTAAGCTATAGTAAAATGTACAGAACCTTCCCCATTTATGTAAGCTATTGTTCCTTCCCCTTTTTCTTTTTGTATCCCATTTTACTGACTGAAATAATAAAACCTTCAATAATAAAAAATACAGACATTATATTTGTCCAGGAGTGAACACAGAATGGCTGCTATGTGGCCAGGAAGTAACTAACAACAAGACACTGAGCAGAGGGGTGGAAACTAACTGTCAGATCCTCAGCCCCTGCTGTGCTGCCTGGGGGGTCTAGGCAAGGTCCTGTGCCAAGGGCTGGCCGAATGCCAGCACCAGGGAATGGCTGAGCGGCATCCGAGGGGGCGGGGCCTGGCTTGTTCACGAGGAGCCGCCGGGTTTAAAACGGGCGCGTTGCTCGTCGCCCTGTCATGGAGTTCTGTTCCTGCATCGTTAGCTGATTCTTATTGTTGATTCTGTTGCCAACCCATTTCTGGATACGATCCCTGCTCCTGATTTTTGACCGGCTTGTTTTTGACCATTCTATTTGCTACTTGATTGCGATCGCCTGTGTTGTGCTTTGGTGGTTTAACCCATGTTTGCCGCTGGGGTGTTTACACGTTACGGGGTTTTTTGTCCCTTCTTCATTTTGGGGTATCATCTGTGGCCGCATTAGGTTACTATACCCAACCCAGGGCTCATGTTTCTTTGCCACAAACTTATGTGAAAACTGTGATCGAAAGATACTGTTTATATTCAGCCTACGTTCAGTGTGCTCAAACCGCTACATATACTCGATACTGTAGCAGCGATAGACCCCTATGTGCATCTGTTACCTCTGAATATCATAAGGTACCGCTGACCTTCTCCAGATTATCAGAAAACGTTAAATCTGCACATTTCCTAACTGCCCTGCAGTCCGTACAATTCGCCTACTGTCTGAAGTATCTTTGTGTTTCTGAACGTGCTCTATCGGTCTTGAAACCTTTAGTGCTTAGTAGCAACTCAGTTGTTCACTCATTCTCCCTGACTCTAGTGTATAAGTCTATGTATACCAAGCAGTGTGTCAAGCAGATATTTCAGTCCTTAAAGATCTCAACCTCACTACTCCTTGGTGGGCGCTACTACGCCTGTTACACTAACAGGATGCAGAAAGCTAAGGATGCCCAGCAGAGACAAAATAGCTATGAAATCAATAGCATGTAAGCAGCAAAGGCAGATTCAACACAAAACAGAAAAAATATATAATAAATCCTAAATCATGGGGCAGGACATGCGTGGCAGGTAATGATGGAGCGGCTCAGACTCAATATACACACCTGTGGCAGTTCGATGGAGGGCTGGGTGCCTTAGCGGAAGAGCCGGATCGCCGTTCCGGAAGCCCGATCCCGAGTACACCTCGGTCCAATCCCCCGCAGATGCGCCGACGGAGGCAGAGGGTGTCAGGCAGCTGGCAGCAGGAAACAGTCCCTTATCCAGATCTCCAATGGGTGTGCGAGAGCAGGTAAGGTCGGTAGGCTTCTGTCCGGGTCTAGGTGGGGGTTACACACCCGCAGGTTGGCCGGGGTATGGAGCGGCCATAACTCGGTCTGAAGACTTCCGGGGATAAAGGGGGGAGGAGATGCGTAGTCCCAAGGTGGGTAGGAGCCGAGAGCACCCCAAAAGTCGCTAGGTAAAGAGGTGGTTATATAAAAATCAGCAAAAACATGGCCATCAGCGACCGAGCAGAATTAAGATGCGGCCATCTTGATAGGCTCGCCTCCCGGAAGTCTGGGCACTTGTTTTAAAAGAAAGATATTATGGCACTAAAAAAAGTGCATAGACAGGCAAAAAGAATAAGAAATATGGTGAATGGAAGATTTAAGATATGAGGAAAGGCTAACAAGGTTAAACCTGTTTAGTTTAGAGAAACGGTGCCTCAGAGGGGATCTGATAACTTAATATAAATATATATGGGGCCATTATAAACCATTGTCTGAAAACCTATTCATTAATAGGACTATACACAGGACACAAGGTCATCCATTTAGACTGGACGAAAGGAAATGCAGCCTAAAGAATAGGAAGGGTTTTTTCCATTTAGAACAATAAAGCTGTGGAATTTTCTGCCTGCTGAAGTGGTTGGGTCATAGACTGTACAGACTTTTAAAAAACGACTGGATGACTTCCTGCAAAAACATAATATTAACGGTCATAATATTTATTATGAGGGTGAAAGCTGCTTGATCGAAGCAGAAATTTGATCGCCATCAGGGGTCAAGAAAGATTTTTGTCCCAGTATATTGCATATTTGGCGAGTGCTTCACACTGGGCTTTTTGCCTTCTTTTGGATCAACTGAAGTAGCTGATGTGTGAAAGGCTAAACTTGATGGACACATTTTTTTTTTCAGCCTGTGTAACTGTAACTTTGTAAACTTGGTAATAACTTCTTCACACATGGATATAATTGCCCCAAGCTCACACATGGATATATATTTGCCCCAAGCGCACACATGGATGTGTTTTCCCCAAGCTCACACATGGATGTATACTGCCCCAGCTCACACATGGATGTATACTGCACCAGCTCACACATGTATGTATTTGCCCCAAGCTCACACATGGATGTATACTGCCCCCAGCTCACACATGGATGTATACTGCCCCCAGCTCACACATGGATGTATACTGCCCCAGCTCACACATGGATGTATATTGCCCCTGCTCACACATGGATGTATACTGCCCCAGCTCACACATGGATGTATATTGCCCCAGCTCACACATGGATGTATATTGGCCCCCAGCTCACACATGGATGTATACTGCCCCAGCTCACACATGGATGGATATTGCCCCAACTCACACATGGATGTATACTGCCCCAGCTCACACATGGATGGATATTGCCCCAACTCACACATGGTGCATACTGCCCGAGCAAGATCGCAGCTGGTGGACTTCAACAAGCGGCCGGGGAACATCATTTGCCAGCGCATGCTGGGGAGGAAGAAGCATGCTGTGAGGCACCGGGAGGACCTAGTGAGCTGGGGCCAACATCCATCCATGTGTGAGCTGGGGCAGTATACATCCATGTGTGAGCTTGGGGCCAGTATACATCCATGTGTGAGCTGGGGGCCAGTATACATCCATGTGTGAACTGGGGGCCAGTATACATCCATGTGTGAGCTTGGGGCAAATATATATCCAGGTGTGGCACGCATGCCATAGGTTCGCCATCACTGGCCTAGGAGAACAAGCAGTACATAAGGATAAAACTTAACTTTTAATTAGAAAAACAAGTAAAAACCCCTCACTATATAAGCGGAGATATCAGCCAAGTGGCTCAGGGTGAAAGAGCAACAGTGCAACAAAAATGAAAATAAGCCAGTGAATCAAAAAAAGCACATGAAAGTGTAAAAAGGAAAACAATATTAAAAGTCAATTCCACGAGTACACTGGATTTGTCAAGGAAAAATGTAGATGTATAGGAGTCTGTATAACTTGTAGCAGTGCCAGTGGTGTATTTAGGTTTTGTGCTGCCCTAGGCCTGACTAAACTCGTGCACCCCCTAATTTAAATTTGAGGCACCCCTTCCTGTCAAGGCCACACCTCTTCCTGGTTAATCCCTACCCTTCCTCTTTAAGCTCCACCTTTTCCTCTTAGAGCTACGCCTTTTCTTCTCTTTATATTAAAAGTGGATACCCAGTGCCTACTTGTATATTTTGTATACCATTTCAAATGTATCTATTGAGATAAATAAAATTATGAAATGTTTAAATGCAAGCATTTTTACAAAGAACAGCCACGCATGTTAAGTATACTGGATCACAGCCGCTCTAATTGGTTGAACAATAAAATCCACAGAAACGTGCACTGCATATGAGCGTATCACAGAGCTGCACAGCAATAAAACACAGCAATGTGCACTGTGTATGAGCATATCACAGAACTGCAACAGCAATAAAACTCACAGTAATGTGCAGTGTGTATGAGTGTATCCCAGAGCTCCAAGGCAATACAACTCACAGTACTATGCAGTATGTATCACAGAATCCACAGCAATAAAACTCCCAGCAATGCAATGTTTGGTGTGTGTCAGCGTATCAGAATCCACAGCAATAAAAATTCCAGCGATGCAATGTGCAGTGTGTATGAGTGTATTAGAATCCACAGCAATAAAACTCCCAGTAATGCAATGTGCGGGTCAGCGTATCAGAATCCACAGCAATAAAACTCCCAGCAATGCAATGTGTGGTGTGTATGAGTGCATCAGAATCCACTGCAATAAAACTCCCAGCAATGCAATTTTTGGTGTGTGTCAGCGTATCAGAATCCACGGCAATAAAACTCCCAGCAAACCGAGTGTATATGAGCACACAGCAATTATTTATTCTACATTTACCGGCCTCCGTCCGTGGTAGGGCTTTGTGCAGAGTCAGCAGGGACTGTGTACAGACTCAGCAGGAGGTCCCTCCAGGCCATGTTAGGATCACGGCTGTGCCTGTGCGTGGAGCCATCTTGTCAGCAGTGGGGTGCCACTGCCAGAGGGTGCACCGTGGCTTTGATTCCCTTCCTGGTGGGTGTTCAGTCCAGAATAGAGTGACAGTCCATGTTAACGAAAGGGTGGGCAGCTGCGTGGAGTGTAACTTGGTTCAGCCAGTCAGGTGGTACTGAGACTAAGTACCACCTGACTGGCCGGACCGAGTGTGACCTGCACGCACGCAGCCTCACCAGGAGCCAGGCAGCTCAATGACAAATTTCTATCACTGCAGTGTTGGTTAAGGAAAGGTCCACTTTAAACAGCAGTAAGCAGACAGGGCTTCATAGTCTCCTGATACCCCCCCCTTTACCTGCCGTTTACTGTCATCTTCTCTCTCTGGACACAAATCACATCCCATGTGGGCAGTGCAAATCCCCATAGAGAAGTAATGATTAATCTATTCAGAGAACACCAAACAGCAGAGAATGACAGTGAAATACCCTGATGTTCGGTGGTCTCAATCAGCAGGTTCAGGTATTCAGGCCAACCCCATAGGTTTCAATGTTAAAAATATTCCCGTTTTTATGCAATATCTAATAAACACTTATTTTAATCTGCAGTAAAAAGTCTTTATTTATTGATTTTTTTTTAGTACCATTTAGTAATTTTTCAGAATTTTTTTGGCAAAACCCCCCCCCCTTTTTTTTAATATCGGTTCTTCTTTTTCTGTAACAGAACTTTTTATTATCAATCATAGGATCTTATTTGTAAATTCCAGACATTTTCGTTCAGTAGTTCTTTTGAAAACAGCAGGCCATGGGTTTGCGCGGTGGCAGCATACAGCGGCCGACTCCATGCACTTTGGGGACCCTGCGGTGAATGGTGAATTCACTGCAGGGTGGGGAAATTTTATTCCCCGAAGTGCAGGGAACTACAGAACACCAAAATGTTGGCGTCATTTCGGTGCTCTGTGAGTAACCCAATTAGTGGTGAGGTTTTTTGTTGCCCCCTGGAAAGTGAAAGCCTAGGCGTTGCCTAACCAGAACATACTTGAAAATTAGTGACATCTCAAGGTTTCCTTCCTGGTAAAATAGTTTGCAAAAGTAAGTTAGGGGTGGGGCCACCCGGCGGGCCGCCCCCCCTGGAGAGTGCCGCCCTAGGCCTAGGCCT